>PKML01045358.1:1115897-1189652 GCA_002933935.1 Eutrema yunnanense | reverse complement strand
ATAAAATACTCCGGCCAAGATGGAAAAATTCCATAGTGATCGCGAATGAAATCACGGTGCCATTGGAGAGCTTTACCTTCCATATGAGAAGAAGCGAGACGGGCCATCATCTCAGGAGGAGTACGGTCTTCGTAGAAGAACTGCTCACAGCGATTTACCCATTCACGAAATTGGGTTCCATCAAACTTTGGGAAATCTGGTGGATCGGGTGGACGAGGTGCTGGTATCGGCAAAACCCCGACAGACATCGACGTGCCTGTTGAATATGAAATACTGGTGGAGTGAGTCGATCCTGGCTCTTGATCGTGAGTGAGAGCAGACCCACGGGAGAAATACTTTGAAATCATCGATTCAAGCCTATTAAATCTTTCGTCAAAGCTTGCGAACCTTCCATCATGCTCCGATCGCAGATCTTTGACCAGAGATCCTGCAAGTTGCTGCTGCTCCTCAGCTTGCTTCGCTTGTAGAGAACGAGGCTCCTCCACTTGTCTGTTAAGATCCGCCACAATTTGCTGCCTGGTTTCCATTACCGTGTCTCCGGAATCGCAAAATAGCTCTGATACCAATGTAACGGGAAACTCCGTAACTGATAAATTGGATAGAGATAAAGAGGAAATGAGAAGAGAATGAAGAAATAAGGATGAGAAGCAGAAGAAATAAGGATGAGAAGCAGAAGAAATGAGATGAGAAGATAGAGGAAGAAGATGACGAGAGTAGAGAGAAAGAGAGAGTAAGAGAGAGTAAGAGAAATAGTTTGATTGATTGATTCTCCCGAAATGCCAAAGTTGCTTACAAATACTTGTTTGCATAATTGAACCAAAATACTAAACCGAAATATTAAACAGAGATTGAGATAAGGAGATACTAAACCAGCATCCTGTCACACGCGGACGTGAAACGACAATATTGTGCCCTAATTTTTTCCCAGCTGATAGGTTCGTTTGAGTTACACGAACGACGGCAAGATTTGTCGTTTCACTTATCACTTCGTATCTCTTTCGGTTCTGTATTAAACCCAATTTTAGTTTGGTACTCTTTCAAACCAACACTCTGCATCACAATTACAGAAAATCCGACCGATATTCGTAGTGTTTTATCTTAACATAAATTAACCATCAAATTTGATTCATGTGAAAGAAAAAACAAAATAATGCTGGAGAAACAAAACGTGGAATCAGTTTGGCAGTAAGTAAACCAAACAGAGTTTAAGCCGGTCTGAAGGGGACGGTTCGGTCCAAAATTAAATTCAACAAAACTTGCAATAGAAAAATGTGAAGACTAAGGAGAAATGTTGTTGCGTGTGTGTCCGTCGTCTTTCTTCTACCTCCGACCGCTTCATCTCTTCAGTTCCTCTAGGAATTTCCCTTTTTGTCCCTCTCTTCGCCGAGGATTTCGATTCAGCCCTTCTCGATCTTCTTCTTCCTTCCGTCGGATGGAATCCTTTCCGTCTTCGTCTCCGACACCGGTAACCGCATCGGACGCCGATTCATTAGCGAAAGATCTGCAGAATCAAACTCTTGGAGCCATTGATGATGGTGCTAAGATCAAGCGGAAGCTCGAAGATTTTAACTGGGACAACTCCTTTGTTAAGGAATTGCCTGGTGATCCGAGAAGCGATGTTATCTCTCGTGAGGTATACATTTTTTTCGTTTCGATCTTGGGCCGAGATAATCTTTACTTGCTTTTTCCTTTGTCTGTCAATAATTTGTTTTAATTAATGTGGTTTAATCTGGAATCATGAAGTTGATAGTTTTAGTTGTTGGTTGAGTGGATTGTACTCTGGCTAAAGATTTTACTTTTGTTGTACTAACTTTTCTTGTTCTTATTGCTCATTTGAAGACTACTAAACTGAGACTTCTCTGCATTTGTGTTGATAGAGGCATACTTTCTTAAAGACTAAATTGAGGATAATTTACTTTTACCACCGATTTGGATCAAAACTTTGGGAATATTATGTGAATTTGCCGTGTCGCAGTCTGCTCATTATTATTTTCAATTATGCTAATTAATTCCGCCATCCGGCTTTTGATTGTTTATTGTAATTTGCAGGTATTGCATGCTTGCTATACAAAAGTTTCACCATCAGTAGAAGTAGATGATCCTCAGCTTGTAGCATGGTCTCAATCTGTTGCAGAGCTATTAGATTTGGATCCTAACGAGTGAGTTTGATTCTGTATAGTCAGACTAAAGTCTGAGTCTTTGGTTCATTAAGCTTTAAGAGTGTCAGAAATTTTTAATATTTGTTGTTATTTCGGAACCCCTTATCTTTCTCTTTCTACCTGTGACTTTTTTAACTCTTGGAAAAAATTATGTTCGACTTTCAGATTTGAAAGGCCAGATTTCCCTCTCCTACTGTCTGGTGCTAAACCGTTGCCAGGAGCGTACGTATTCCTTACCCAAATCTGATTTTAGGTTCAACCTTTTTAAATCCAATGCAGTTATTGATACTCTTTTTTCTACAGAATGCCTTATGCTCAATGCTATGGAGGACACCAGTTTGGGATGTGGGCTGGACAACTAGGTGATGGTCGTGCCATAACTCTTGGAGAAGTTTTGAACTCCAAAGGCGAAAGATGGGAACTTCAGCTAAAAGGTGCGGGTAGGACTCCATATAGCCGTTTTGCTGATGGGCTTGCAGTGCTGCGTAGTAGCATCAGGGAGTTCCTTTGCAGTGAAACTATGCATTGTCTTGGAATCCCTACCACACGTGCCCTTTGTCTTCTCACAACAGGTCAAGATGTCACTCGCGACATGTTTTATGAGTATGTCCAAAGCCTTCCAAACCTGTTCCTTTGTGATGTTCCTTCCCTGTATAAAAAGTTTGAAATTAATTTTATCCATAAATTAGGCTTCTAGGTGATTGACTACTCCTATCGCTTTGCATTGTGCGTTTGCAGTGGCAATCCGAAGGAAGAACCTGGCGCAATCGTTTGCAGGGTTTCTCAGTCATTTCTCCGCTTTGGCTCATACCAAATACATGCTTCTCGAGGAAAAGAGGATCTTGAAATTGTTCGGAAGTTGGCAGACTATGCCATTAGACATCATTTCCCACATATAGAAAGCATGAACAGAAGCGATAGCTTATCTTTCAAAACTGGCGATGAAGATGATTCGGTTGTGGATCTGACATCGAATAAGTATGCAGGTAATTTCCTAATGAAATATTCATCAAAATGCTGCATGAGATGCCTTTATTTTCTGTTCTGAATCAGCATCAACATTCGTATCACTGATGATACTCTTGCTATTGCCAATAGTTATATGAATGGCGAATATTGAACTAACTCTTCTGATTTATTAATTATATTAGCATGGATTGTTGAAATTGCGGAGCGTACAGCTACCTTAGTTGCAAGATGGCAAGGCGTAGGTTTCACCCATGGTGTGCTCAACACTGACAATATGAGCATTTTGGGTCAAACCATTGACTATGGCCCATTTGGGTTCTTGGATGCTTTTGATCCGAGTTACACCCCAAACACGACAGATCTCCCTGGGAGAAGATACTGCTTTGCAAATCAGCCTGACATCGGCTTGTGGAATATTGCTCAATTTTCTAAGACTCTGGCAGTTGCTCAACTGATAAACGAAAAGGAGGCGAATTACGCCATGGAGCGGTAACTTTGTTTTTCACTACTGATTTGGAGCGCTATTCTTGATTCTATTATGCTAGGAAGTACTAAGTAGTTGAGGGACTCGTGATTCAGGTACGGTGATAAATTCATGGATGAGTATCAAGCCATAATGTCAAAGAAGCTTGGTCTTTCCAAGTATAACAAGGAGATCATTAGTCAACTTCTGAACAATATGGCTGTTGATAAAGTCGACTACACAAACTTCTTTCGGCTTCTTGCAAATGTAAAAGCAAACCCCAACACACCCGAAGATGAGCTATTAAAACCCTTGAAGGCTGCGCTCTTGGACATTGGAAAGGAACGAAAAGAAGCATGGATCAAATGGGTGCGAGGCTATATACAGGAGGTATTAAATTATTTTCTTACATTTTTTCCCCAAAGCTTCCATCTTCAGTTCTTTTTAACCTCTAATTTTACTTTCCACAAAGTTACAATTACATTGTTTATCCCTGTATCTTCCTGGCTGATGCAACTCCGAGTTTATGTGTGTGGATTTGAAATTGCAGGTGGGTGGTAGTGAGACATCAGATGAAGAAAGAAAAGCAAGAATGGATTCAGTGAATCCAAAGTACATTCTGAGGAATTATCTGTGCCAGAGCGCAATAGATGCAGCTGAACAAGGCGATTTCTCAGAGGTTAACAATTTGATCCGCCTAATGAAACGGCCTTACGAGGAACAGCCCGGGATGGAGAAATATGCTCGGTTGCCTCCAGCCTGGGCTTACAGGCCAGGCGTCTGCATGCTTTCTTGTTCCTCCTAGTTCTCCTTCCTACTTTCGTTTTGCCATTATAGAAATGAAGAGGAAAAAGTAAAACACTCTTATATATGTATGGTTGTAATGCATTAACAAAAAAAACTTTGGTTTTTTCACACATTGTTTTTGCGTTGAATAAAGATTTTTTTTTTTTGATAAAAATTGAATAAAGATTTTAGTACATATAATAAATAAATATCCATGAGGGAAGCTTCTTCTTTTTTATTTTTCTCAGTCACTAGAAAAAGAATCAGCTTCTTGTTTTTCTCAGTGAGCTTCTGATTTTGAAATTCTTGGATCCATTTTGCATTGGCTCTGTTGGTCTATATTCTATATAATAAGCTTGTTTGTTCATGTTGTTACTTATTAGATGAAAATACGAAACTATTTCGTGTATTAAAAAAAACTTGTTATTATACGGAAACTTGATATGGAATAAACGGGTGAGAGATTCAACAACCTTATAATCATTCAAGAACAAGACTAGAATTATGTTTCGTGAAACAAAGTTTGTGGCAATTTCTGAAGCAGATGCTGAATTAGCAAAATCCAGAATGCACCACCCAACAAAAGTCATCTGAGTTTCACCTCCAAACACAAGCTCCTGAGCTCACATTCTAGGAACAGAGAAAATCACACAACATAGTTAAAGCCTAAATAGGGACCAAGATCTCAGAGAGAGCTAAAAACATATCTTGTCGTACCTCTCCATAGCACGATGGCTAATAGGGACCACACCACAGGGTGTCACAAGGGCATCGATCAGAACATCATTCGGTGTTACAGGAATAGTTTCGTCCTCAAGAATCTGAGGTGAGTATGACAATGCAACTGCAATAGGATAAAAAAAAAACCCAGTGATTAGCTTATCTTTCTGTTGATAACATTCTGTAATATCAGTTTGATTGTGTGGTCTATACCCATAAGTGGATTTCTCCAATCCTTCTCCTTTGCACGGTCCTGGTATCTCTTCAAGAAAGTGTCGTAGTAGCTTTTTCCCAGATTCGTTGTCCATATAAACAAGTAGAAGGAGTTGTATTAGAGCATGAAAAACAGACAAAGCATTTCTAATTGCAAGTATACAACTACATTCTTTAGGGATGAAAAGATTTGTGTTTTGACAAAAGGTAAGAGAAAAGGTGAAAACTCAGATGTATCTCTTAACAAAGTAATGCAACGGAAAAAAATTATTAACGTTTTCATGTTATTAGCTTGAAGATATGAAACATAGATGTGATCTGCTTATATAAGAATCTACGGCAGTATGATGAAGAGAAAACTTGGGTCACTGCAAAACTTACCCACCCCCACGACCCAAACGTCTTCCTCGTCTGTCAAACGCAAGCCCTGGCCACAAGTGTTTGGAAAGAAAAGTTGATTAGATACAGAGATAAGAAAAAATATGGAAATGAAATGGTTTCTCCGTACCTGGCAAGATGAATAGATCGATCGGTTCATCTGCTTGCATCACTGTCAGTAGAAAAACAAAGTTTCATTTCTTGCGGGCGGGATAATAATGATGATGTGAAGCTTATAGTGGTGGCAACATAGAAAAAAATACACTACCATCTTCACGCTCGTTCCCTTGGGAGTCAACTGGAGCTGGTTCCAAAATGTTCATCGAATTTGCAATGAGGTCTTCCATATGAGATATGTGCAGCATACACATGTTACTGTTCTTATCCTCCACACGAGGGACATATAGCTTTTTCTGTGCCGTTGTATTTGTATCTAAATAAGAAAAAAGAAAGAAAAAATAGCAGAAGAAACTCAGAGTACATTCCTTTAAAACACCGTAGAAGACTTGGAAGAAATCCTTACAGAGCCAAACTTTGATGACAGAAATCAATGTAATCGAAAGCTGACATTAGAACAAGTCTTCATAAAGAAGATTAGAGAATTTCAACCTAGGGTTAATTTTAAGGTTCTTTGGGTTTGTTCTTGGTTTCTGAAACTTATTAACATTCTCCTGTGATAGAGATACGAGTACTTTGCATTGAGGAGACTAAGATACTTGCATTTAAAGTGGTAATCAGTAACATACAGAGAGATGCAATCTCATTTGTCCTAATAGTAAGGCAAATGCCATTAAACCATCCACTAATCGCAATTAGTCATTGAAGTGTAAAGGGCTTCCTTTTTCAATTCTGACTGGTACAAATGAGAGCTAAAAATCCTTATTGGGATCAAAGGATTGGGATCAAAGAGCAGTAGTACCAGGATGTTGCAGAATTTTAGAGAGGATTTTAGAAGTGTCGACTTCATTGAGAGACTTGCAGCTAATGTAAGCACACAATCTCCGACACGATTTGAACCAAGGTGCTTCAAGAACAGTGTTTTGAATGGCATCATCTACATCAATCAAGATAACCGAAATAAATATCTGATTCGGGAAAAGAAAGGGAAACGAGAAAAAAAAAGATTGAACCTTGTTGGGTTCGGAGAGAAGGGTCCATGGCTTTTAGGCTTTTGCGGACAGAGGACCGCACGACCCGTTTCTGCTTGAAAATGGAATCGAGTTCCTCTTGGTTTTTGCTGGTGGTGGTGCTCATGGCGACGATGGGTCTAGTTGCGGGTGATAATCTGTAAACGGGTCGGGTCGGGATCTTGGGGAAGAAGAAGATTGATGATCTATGTAGTGCTGTCGTGATACAAAAGACGCGAGCTCCAATCATTACAAGCTTCCGCTGATAAAAAAAAAAACATTTTCGTTTCCTCCTTTTTGTTTCTTCTCTACTGTGGAAAAACTAAATCTCACACTAAAATAGAGGACTAAATAAAATAATTTTGAAATTATTAAAACAATACAATTTTTTAAAAAATACATGGTACCGATTTTATCATTTTGGGTTTTGTCGACAAAAACGTTATTACGAAACTATCATTACTATTTTATTTTCATATAGACAGTGATTCGAGTTATTTACGGAAAAACCAGCGCGCTCATATATAAAAGTTTATCAACCTTTGGTAGCAAATATGTTTATCTCCGATATACTTAATTTCTAGACCGTATACTTAATTCTAGCCCAATAAATTTGCTTAATGGACGGTAGATTTAATGAATTTTGGTAGATTTATTCTGGTAAAATCTACCGTTTTAAAAAAGTTGGTTGGTGATGGAGTTGTTTTTGATAGCAGGTATGATCGTTCTGGTGGTGGAGTTGTTTTTGAATGGTAGATTTAATAAATTATTGGTAGATTTGTTTGTAATGGTATCTGATTTGTTGAGGATATGTATACTTAATCTTAATGAGCGAGAGGTTGACTTCTTCGGCAGAAGGTTGAAAAAAAAATAGTATATTTATTTTATATGACAGTAACGTCTCCGCAGTAGACTTATTTGAAATATGTTAGATATATAAATAATTGGATGGGTTGTTTTCAGTGATGGCATATTTGTTCTAATGACGGTACATTAATATTGTCATATTGGATTGGTAGATTTATTTGTAGTATGGTAAATTTATTATTAATGACGTTAGACTTGAAAAGGGAAAAAACTATGGTTCTTAGATTTTTAATGGAAGTAGATTTATGTTACGACACGTCAGATTTTTTTAAAGTCGATAGATTTATTGAAACTCTTGGAGTACACAAAATTGGTAGATTTATCTGAATTTGGTAGATTTATCTGAAGTTGACTGATTTATTGGAAGTTGGCAGGTGTGATCACTTTTATTGACGGTAGACTTGTTCAAAGTGCACATTATCAAATAACTATTTTGCCCACGACTTCATATTTGCAACAACAAAACAAACAAACACCCATCATGAAGATCTAGGGTTGTCGCCTGTCTAAATATGAGAAAAATTATTGTAATGATGGTAGATTTATTTTGATAGATGATTTTTTTTATGGAGTTAACCTTTTATTTCATCTTAAATCATAAACTTAACGTATTTATCAATGGATATACAGTTTTCAAGTAGTACAATGTGAATGACATCAATAGTTGTACTAGTGATTTTATCTGCATCAAGCCATACACTAGAATATTTAGGTATTTGCTAGGCGATCGCTCGATATTGGGGGTTAGTGCGAAGTAAATGGATATAAGGATGTTTTCGGAATCACAATTAACTCTCAAATCAAAGCAATATAAGAAAAATATGGAGAGGTAGATTCGTGTCTGAGATGGCATATGAGCTTTCTAACTTTTTTTGGGTTTGTGTTTGTTTGTTTTATTTCTTTGGTATATAGAATGAATACGTATTTTAATTTCTTTCGATAATTTTATATTGTCTATTAAAACATATACGTTATGAATACAAGACAAAGTTTTGTTGTTGTTGGATATATTGTTTTTTAGACCAAAGAAGGAAACATGAAAGAAAAAAAGAAAACGAACAAAATCAAGCATTGTTAAGCATAATTCCTCTCATATTTTGAAGTGGTTGATGTTTGTTTTTGAAGTTGTAAGTTTTTAGTTTCCAGATGATTTCATGGGTTTTCTCATTTTCTTTTTGCATCTGCATTTTCACCTTTATCATGCAACTTTTAATCATATACAATATATTCAAATGTCAATTATTTTAGTCAATGAAAGTTCAATTATATCACTAATCATTTCACAGTAATCTCTATTTTTGTTTTGTTTTATATTTGGTTTGACAGATGAAACTAATAGTTTATAGTGATATTTCATTAATATTAAGGCACCAATGAGCTATAAAAATACTTAAATTTAATGTTAGACTCACATCTTTCATGTTGTGTATCAACTTAATTTATTAATTTCAGAAAAATATATATGCTGTTAAAAAAACAAACATTTCTTATCTCTATATTAACATGTGCTTAAGCTCTTAACATTTTACCAAAAAAAAAAAAACATGTGCTTAACCTGTGCAGTAGCATGGATCTAATACTAGTATGATATTAAAACACTTGTTTCTTCCTCTCAGACAAAAGAAAAATGGACCAGGAAATTGCAAATCATATCATGATGGCTAATGATTGGCTATATATAATTAGGGACGATATGATGGCACTTTGGGAATACACGACCATCACTGATGAGGTTATCCACTTTCACATGGTGCGGGCTCGTATGATTGACCATGCGGGTAACATTGCAACTCTTATGCTACCGGTTCAAGCCGAATTTCATGCAGCAGTTCCAGAAGTTGTAGCAGCGGTTCCAAAAGTTGTGGCATACCAACAACAGGCGTCGAACTCTATCACAGACCATCCAGTGAGCAGTGGTTCCGGTAGTGAAGCTTAACGGAAATGACAAGTGCAATTGGGACATGTAAATTGTTTTTTTTTTTAATGGATTTTTATGGAAATGTTCAAAAATTTGGTTAATTTTGTTGGATCATATATCGTTATCTTCTTTTTTCCAACCAGCATTGACAATGAGTATATTCATCAGTAAACTTGTGAAAATGTGGTTTTTGATAAAGTGGATTACACAAACACTTCCTTCTTCCGACTTCTTTTAGATGTAAAAGCAAACTCCAACACACGCATAGGTGAGTTACTGAAACCCTTGAAAGATGTGTGCTCTTGGAGATTGAAAGTAAAGAAAAAATGCATGGATCAAATGGGTGTGAGACTATATATGTAGGAGTTATCAAATTCTTCGATCCAGTGTTCTGGCTAGCCTTCTGAACAACAAGGTTGTTTATCCCTGCATCTTCCAGGCTGATGCAACTCCTACTTGATGTGTGTGGATTTTGGAAATTGTAGGTGGGTGGTAGTGAGATATCTGATGAAGATAAAAAAACACGAAACCCCAAGTACATTCCGAGGAACTATATGTGCCAGAGTACACCTAATAGATGTAGCTGAACAAGGCAGTTTCTCAGAGGTGAACAACTTGATCCGTCTAATGAAACGGACGACCCTATGAGGATCATCACGGGATGGAGAAATTATATGCTCGGTTGCCTGCAGTATGTGCTTACAGACCAGGCGTCTGCATGCTTTCTTGCTCCATCTAGCGCTCGCTTTACTTTGCCACTACAGAAAGGAGGAGGAAAATTTGAGAAACACGACACTGCTTCCTTCCCACACCAACCTCATTTGACAATAGTTTTGTTAACAAAAAGCAAAGGCAGAGAGATCGCGGCATCTACACTGGTCACTAGGCAAAAGGGTTCTTTGACATGCTTACTTTGTGGTGGCTTTTGCGGAATTCTGACGGAAATCGATCCTCATGTCAGATCCTTATACAAGCTCTACACAGACCCATCACATGATATGAAAATCAAACATGTACTACAATCCTTTCTTACATAGCCCTTAAACCTCGCAAGGAATTGAAAGGCTTTGTGTACTTATTACCAAAACAATTTGCTGAAAGAATCATTTTCATAAACATGGATAGTTTTCATAAGAGGAACAGACTATATATCCTTTGTTCAAAACGGATGAAAAATCCATAATTGCAGACATAAAGAGGTTACAGAGAGCATTCTGTTTTGAAAGATACCAAATTATTAAAGATGAAAGAACAAGCAAGAGTGATCATCATATTCATAAAGTGAGGTTTGATAGATTCTTTGTTAAAGCTCCCTCCTTTGTAGCCATTCGCATAGCTTTGATTGCCTCTTTGATCCTCGCTGATTCTGATGCTCTAAGAGCAGCAATAAACTCAGGTGTTAATCTTGCCAGGTATGGCTTCAATATCTCCTCCCCAAGCTCAGGTTTAGCTCTCACAAAATTATCGTGTGCATATTCAAATCGTTCTTGCTCAACTTTTCTAAAGCCCTACAGGAAGGAAGAAGATCCAAACTAGTGTTTAAATTTACCTAATTAAAACGCAACAGCAACAACATGAAATATGCATTAAAAGAAAAAACTTACATAGTTGCTAAGCTTGCTAGTGAAATTTGACAACAAATTGCCTTGCGCGTATCTGGGAAGAACATCTTTGCAAAGCTCAGATTGATTCCAAACGATGAAACTATTCCCACTCTCGCTCCACGAGATTATTGAATCCGTTGAAGGATCATCAACCATCTCATACAACCTGCTGGCGAAACTACGAAGCGGTATCGATCTTGACGAACCTCCATGATTATTATTATTATCACCCACCATCCTTCAGATCTAAAATTCCACAAATAAAAACCCTAGAACCAAAAACACATATCACCTATTATAAATTAGTTACACGACAAACACAGTTATTGATACATAAATCAACAATTGAGAACAAACTTCAAGCTCTCAGGAATCAGGTTCGAGATCTAACCTGGTGATGTTCGTGCGGTCTCTAGGCGTAATCTACACGTATCACCCGTTTATGTATACCCTATAAAGGGTTTCGTTTCGGTTTTTTCGGTTCGTAAAAAATACTTATATCTTATTTTGCTTTAGTTCGATTTGGATACTCTTAATTTTCGGTTTATTTGATTTTTAACCGAAAAGTATAACTATATTTGGTTTGATGTAAAATTATATGAATTTTCAATTTCTATGCTTGAAATTCGAACTCAACATGATATAAAAAATAGTAATATCTCTAACTACCATAACCGAAATTTTAATTTTGCCCCACACTACTTTTTTTTGTTTTCCTAAATCCGCCCCTGGTTGGGGTCAATCGTAGACTATACACCACACCATAATCAATATTACTCATGACTAAACCAAACAATGGGATGAACAATTGAGAACAACCTTGTAAAGAATCGAGATCCAACACGGTGGTGATTTTTGTTCGTGCGGTCTCAACATTGGTGGGCTAACTGCACACGGCCTGGCCCAACATTGGCCGGTTTGTTTTTGGAAAAGTAGGGCCCAGTCTGTTTCGTAAGATCTGTTTTGAATTTCGTTTGTGAATTATAGGATTGACAAACATAAAGAAAAAGAAAAACGCCAAATTCCAAACAAAAAACAAACATTTCCCTCCCGAGGGAAACATTTTTGGCTCCAAACTCAAAAACATTTTTTCACAAAAGACCGCCTGCAAGCTTTTGGTATTATAAAGAAACAGGATCTCCATTTCAATGAAAATCTCAAAATTGATTAAAGTCCGCCTCACTAGTTCGCCGTTAGATCTTCCGCCGAGTCGTTCTCCGCTAGCAATCTCAAACCATCCGCCGATGGAGAGCCATTCAAAGCGCCAGCGAACAACACGACTCACCGGAAGAAACTTGAAACAAAAGCTCTGCGGGGACACATATGTGGTGCCAATCGTCAGACAGTTTACGGAGGTCCAAAATGAACACATAGATCTCGTCGTCGCGATCCGCCGCCACGTCGAGGTTCTAAACTCCACCTTCTCAGATGCAGAATCTGATCGCGAAGCCGTCAAAGAAGCGGCTGCTGCTATCTCCTCCCTAGCTAAAATTGGTACCGTAGTCCTTAGTTTCTCCTCTATTCGGCGGTTATATTGAACTCAGCTCGCTCTCTCACGTTTCTAATCCTTGATTTTTCGAAACGGTTGATTCGGCTCGTTGAATTGCTAAATCTCTCGTGTTACAGCTGTTTGAATCAATGCAGATCTTGGATTCCATTTAGCAATTGTTTTGCTCTAGCTCATAGTAGGCGAGATCTGGAAGTGGATTTTGGCTTAATTTGATTTTCGTTCCTGTTTGTATAGACGAAAACGTGGAGATGATCGTGGACAATGGAGCTATCCCTGCTTTGGTTAGATATTTGGAATCCCCGTGGTCTTTGGCAATCGGTGGAAATGTTCCCAAATCTTGCGATCACAAGCTAGAGAAAGACTGTACTCTTTCCATTGGACTTATTGCTGCTAATCAGGTAACCCAATCTCCAATTGAGTTTTGGGAGATCTTTTCATCGGATTTCTGTTGATTGCGATAATATTGCACTGATGTTTACTAATGTTAACTTTCTCTGCCAAATAGCCTGATTACCAGCAGCTCATTGTGGATGCTGGGGCCATAGTCCCCACCGTGAAGTTGTTGAAGAGACGAGAGATTTGTTGTGGGTGCACGGATGCTAATGCTGTTATTAGGAGAGCAGCTGATATAGTCACTAATATTGCTCATGACAACCCAAGGATTAAAACAAATATAAGGTACGCGTATTATGATCTGATATTCCTTATGGTTTTGGTCGGTCATGGCTATGCTATTTCACTTGACACCTTTTAATAATTATTTTCAGGGTTGAAGGTGGCATTCCACCACTCGTTGAGCTTTTGGATTTTCCGGATGTTAAAGTTCAGAGGGCTGCTGCAGGGGCCTTACGAACAGTTTCATTTAGAAATGATGAGAACAAGAACCAAGTATGTTTTGCTATTGTTTTGTTTGAGCTTATGAGAGGCATGTTTCTTACGCAAAAAGCAACTGTGTAGATTGTGGAGTTGAATGCTTTGCCAAAGCTTGTATTGATGCTTCAATCAGACGATTCTTCTGTGCATGGCGAAGCGGTTGGTTCTTATCCTGCTTTAGGTTGTTGTAAATGGTTTGCTTTGTTTAGTTCCTCCTTCTAATATAATATGGACTTTTTCAGATTGGGGCAATTGGGAATCTTGTGCACTCATCTCCCGACATCAAGAAAGAGGTTATCCGTGCTGGTGCATTGCAACCAGTAATCGGTCTACTTAGGTATGCTTATTTTTCTTCATTCTGCTTTTCTGCTTCTGCTGAAATATATGTTTACTTTTGAATATTTTAAACATGTTTTGTAACTGTCCGCTATGATATCTGCTACAGCTCCACTTGTTTGGAGACACAAAGAGAAGCAGCTTTATTAATAGGTCAATTTGCTGCGCCTGATTCCGATTGCAAGGTATGAGCTTGTCTCTTTCTTGACATGATGTACTATATATGCTTTCTCAAACTCAGTTTCTTTTGTCGATATAAAAGGATGGATCTAAACTAGGGAAACATATTAAGATAACTGGCAACATGATCATGCAGGTGCACATTGCCCAGAGAGGTGCCATTACACCATTAATTAAGATGCTTCAATCATCAGATGAGCAGGTTATGGAAATGTCAGCTTTTGCTCTTGGTCGTTTGGCTCAGGTACTTATGTTTTCGAATTAACATGTGAATGTCTTTGTTTTGTTTTTTGAGAACGGGTTATGTGAATTTTTTTGTTGCTTCTGGAATCTGACTCTTTATAGATGATTGTTAAATCAGACCTTTTATGTGATAAGAACAATTTTTTTTTTTTTGCTTAGGGCATATCTTAATATGCCGGTATATCTAATGTTACAGGACACACACAATCAAGCTGGCATTGGACAAAGAGGAGGCATCATCTCACTACTAAATCTTCTTGATGTGAAAACTGGATCTGTGCAACACAATGCTGCCTTTGCTTTGTATGGCCTTGCAGATAACGAGGTAAACCATATTCAAATGAATAGTTTTATATACAGCTACGCCTATACCTCTTGCTCACTTTAGAAACCATGAGTACTTAATTAATTTTTCCGTATATAGGAAAACGTAGCAGATTTCATAAAGGCTGGAGGTATTCAAAAACTTCAAGATGATAGCTTCACCGTTCAAGTATGCATTTGACTGCTTATGTTTGCAAAACCAATTATGGGATTTCCAAATTCTAAATTGCAGTTCTTCTATTTACAGCCGACTAAGGATTGTGTGGTGAGGACATTGAAGAGGCTAGAGAACCAGATTCATGGACCTGTGAGTACCTATTTCTGCTAGACCCTCTGACACTTAGTTAAGTATGGCCTTGGTTTTAGTCCCCTGATGTCAAACCCGTCTTTCAGGTTCTAAACCAATTATTATATTTAATGAGAACCACTGAGAAGACTATACAAATGCGAATTGCTCTGGCTCTTGCACATCTTTGTGACCCCAAAGATGGAAAATTAATTTTCATTGATAACAATGGTAATAATCTCATTTCAGAATTTTATACAAAAACTTATTTTTGTTGGTTTATTGTTCCTGACCAATAGACGTATTACTAATGCAGGAGTAGAGTTTTTGTTGGAGCTTCTTTACTTCTCAAGCATGAAGCAGCAGAGATATAGTTCAAGCGCTTTATTCGAATTAGCTAGAAAAGCTACATCCTCTGCACCAGAGGATTCTGCTCCTTCCTCACCAACCCAACGGGTAAAAAATCTTCAATTCTTATTTCAAGTATAAAATTATTTCTGACTTGAGGTCTTGACATTATAATTGATTGTAATACTGAAGGTTTTTTTGGGTGAGGAATTCGTGAACAACCCTACTTTGTCCGATGTCACCTTCCTAATCGATGGTATAACATTTAATCCCATTTATGTGTTTAAGTAAATATACGTGTGTGATAACACTTTTTAACTGAGTATTTCCATGGCTCTAGGTAAACAATTCTATGCTCACAAGATTTGCTTGGTAGCTTCCTCTGATACATTTCGTGCAATGTTTGATGGCCTATACAAGGTAAGCTTCTGAATTACGATGTTGGTAACTTGTCTCATCAAAATATCAATCAACTAATTTGAGAATTGGTTTTAGGAACGCAACGCCCAAAATGTGGAGATCCCAAATATCAGATGGGAAGTGTTTGAGCTTATGATGAGGTAAAGTTGTATAAATCCAAACATTCAGATATTTACCATAATAAAAGGTAAGAGTCTTAAGCAAGAAACACAATGTGCAGATTCATATACACAGGAAGAGTTAACATCCCCAAACATTTGGCTCAAGATCTGCTTGTAGCAGCTGACCAATATCTTCTCGAAGGCCTCAAACGCCTTTGTGAGTACACAATCGCAGAGGTAAAAACGCAAAACCGAGCTCTTATATTTAAAAAAAAAATTTTTGAAATGTGCTTATCTCTGTGTATAACTAAATGGACTCTACTAATGTTGCTGCAGGACATCTGTGTGGATAACATACCATTTATGTACGACTTAGCAGACACATTCAATGCTTCAGCCTTAAGACGAGCTTGCACGCTCTTCGTTCTTGAACATTACACTAAGCTCAGCTCTGAAATATGGTATGCCAAAAATAAAAAATCATTATATCATGATAAAATTTTGGAAACTAAACTTGTCTCGTTTACTCAATCAGGTTTTATTTATTATTTGACGCAGGTTTCCCATGTTTATCAAGAAAATTATACCTGAAATCCGGCGTTACGTCACTGATATTCTTACACGGCCAGTCCAAGCTAGCCCAACGACTGTATAAAAAACATTTAACTAGATTCTTTTTTTGTTTGATAACCGGTCTCTATTTTGTTGCTACGATGTGCTCTCCACTCATTAATATCAAGAGGCCTAGTTTTTGTTTTGTACTGTATTCTTTATATAATATGGCTCAGAAAATCAGACTACCTGAAAATGCTTAATAAAGATCCAACTCAATGACTGTAATATCAAACTCTAACAAGAGTAAATCTTGTAATCTCCCGAATCTTATAAACCTTAAAATAGTGATTGAATTTTTACTATTGAAAAGATGATGGTGTTCTGTCAGTCTGAATGGTATGTCTGAGCATACAAACTAAACTGATTCGGTTGCGGTTGATCCCATATGCTTAAACATATTTAAATTTAATCGGACCGAATACACAATAGTAAGAACTCTTCTGAAATGTTTACTGTTGTATATCTCCTTTCCATGCATTTTTTAATTGGGAAAACATTTTATCAAAAAGAAAAAACGTAATAAAAAGTAAACATAAGCCCAACATTGAAAAACTCTCACGGTAGGGCCTTTTAAAGGCCCAAACTTTTGCCTCCTACCAGAGAGAGAACCATTTTCATAAACAGAAGCCGCAGGTCTCTCTTGACTCTACTCCGCCATTGCTTTACTTCCTCTATTTCCTCTCTGTCACGTTCTCCATTTTTGGGTTATTCCTTCCACGCTCACCAAGATCTTCAATTGTCGACCTCTCTCTAGGTATTTCTCTTCCCAATTTCACAATTCCTTCTAATCGAATCGATTAGCATCGAGTCAACCGTAAGTACGTTTCGTTCTTCATCTGTTACGCCGATGTGGGTTTCGTTTAAGGACATAGCCGATTTTGGAATTAGACTTTCTGTGATTCGATCATTCTTCTACGAAATCAATGTCTAAATCCTCGACTTCCTCTTTGTTTGTTGAAAATTATTTTCCCTCATAGCTAAAATCAATCTTTTGTGCACCAAATTATTTGGTTTGATCTCGATGCATCAATGTCAGCTCTTTGTTATCTTGCCCACTTTGAAGTACGATCCTTGGCTGCGTGATTTAGATTCTGGATTTCGTTCTGTATTATCTTGTTTTGTTACATCAATTCAACAATTGGATTCCACTCTTAAGTTTCTTGCCATTTCGATCTAACTTTTGGGTGTTGCTGGTGGGATTTCAACTTGTATGTTGTGTACAAAAGATTCATGATTTGGGTTTTATTTGGTTTTGATTATTCTTTGTCACGTTTGTTCTGCCTATTCAATCTCCGATCTATGTATTGTTGGTTTTAGATTCTTGATGGTAAAAGCATATAAACAAGAGCATGTCTACAAGCATCCGTGGGAGCGGGTGAGTGCTGCCTCATGGAGGAAGTTTGCAGACCCTGAAAACAAACGCATTCTTTCGCACATCCTTGAAGTCGACACCTTGAACCGGAAACTTGACACTCAGACCGGGAAACTCCACACCACACGTGCTCTCACCATCCATGCTCCGGGGCCATGGCTCCTTCACAGGATCGTGGGCCAGGACATCTGTCACTGTGTTGAATCAACAGTTGTGGATGGCAAATCACGTTCTATGCAGGTACTATCGGCTTCTCTATGCTTCTTCCGCAAAGTTTGTAATTTGTAAATGAGTAAGCTTAGAGCTTTTACAAGGCATAAACAACCATAGATGAGTGTTTAGATTAGCTTATATTTTAGTGGGAGTGGAAAAATTTGGTAGAAGCATCAATTCTAGCCAAAAATCTGCCTAATTTGTAAGACGAAGAACTGGTTTTAGTTTGTTGTATTCTGTTTGATTGAAACTTGATTGGCATGGAGTATTTGTTTGTAGTAAGAAGGCATAAACAACAACCATAGAGGAGTTTGAGCTGGTAAAACATCAAACAAAGACGTCTAACAAAATCGTTTTCTTTTTTTTTTGTGGCTTTGGACGAACGGTTCTAATCCAGCTTACAACCAAGAACATTAGTCTCCAAAAGTTCATTGAAGTGGAGGAGAGGATAAGATATGATCCGCATCCAGAAAATCCTTCGGCCTGGACGGTTTGTAGCCAGGAGACGAGCATTCGGATCAAACCCTTGTCAGCTCTGGCCTCAATGGCTGAGAAAGTTGAGCAGAAGTGCGCCGAGAAATTCATGCAGAATAGCGTGAAAGGGCGAGAGGTTATGGAGAGGATTTGTAAGTATATGGAAGCAGAATCCGCTCCAATCTAAAGATCCAAACTTTTTAGATTCCAGTATCTTGGTTTTGGGTTGTTTAATGTTTTGTAATTCAAAAGGACTACGTTTTGGAGCCATGGTAATAATAAATCCATGAAACAGTTTAGATCAAGCTACTGTTTTTTTTCAGCTACTTATCTTGTTTGTGTTAGCAACTGGATATTGAGTTGAGCAGCTTTCTGTCCAATTTTGAATCTAAATCCAGACCGATGCATTAGATTTCTAGTGGTTGTACCTGCTCCAATCTAAATCCAGACCGATGCATTTTGTATACATTTTTTTTTTTGTTCATTACAAACAAAAAATATATGTATCCCGTATGACATTAATAAAAAAACTAGTAGATGTAAATATAAAATTTTGAAACTAGTTTGTAATATAACATAACTCAAAAGCATCATAGATAAATAGTTTTAATCGATATAATAATCACACCGAACATAAGAGAAATATTAAAAAGAAAATTATATAGAGTCGAAAATGGGAACACTAACCGAATTTGATTATTAGCTTTGAAAATGAATAAGGGATTTGTAAAACTTATGCGACAAAACGTTATATCGGAGCAAATGAACCAATAACTTCTTTTTTTTTTTTAAACGTTATGTCGGTTTATTTATCAACAAAACATGATAATAGAATGTTATACTGTTTTTGTTTAAACCGAATATTTTCCCCAAAATATATAGTTATATTCAGTAGTATATAATTTGTTTTTGTTTAACACTAAAAAAAGAGTAAAAGAGACAACGGAATACTCAAGAACTGATGCGACGGTTATTTAATTCGCTGCAGAACAAAGTCTTGTCAGCCAATCACCTTGTCACTTGTTTTAAATACACATCAATCAATGCACGCCAAATTCTTTCCCCATTGAACCAAGTGCAAAATCTAGTTTATCAAAAAAAAGTGCAAAATCTATAAAAATGTAACATTATAGTATATTTTTCTAATTTAATTTACAACATGATCCTTCAGAAATATACGTTTCAAAGGTATAAAAGATTGAGAGAATAGTTAAAAAGAAGAGTAGATTTGCATTTGGGTGAGAATATGCTCGAAATTTTCGGTGGATTTTTCGATGGGATGCGAATGCACTCCTTCGTAGGTTGTGACGACGACTTCTTGGTCACTTGTTAATCTTTGCACTTGCTTCTTCACGTTGCATCCTCCATACGTGCACCTATAGTAACTCCTGCACATGTACCATTCTTTTCTTATGAACATTTTATTCTCTATGTGAAAAGAACTACTATTATATATATAGAGTCTCTTAGAAGAGTAAGTAACCTTCAAACCTGTTCCCATATGCACACATTTAAAAGAGTTTTTCACCAAAAGACTTTCATTTTAATCACTGATTATTCCATAGACTATTAAAACCAAATCACTATGCAGACTAGTTAAGATCATTCAACCCGTCATGTGGATGATCGAGTCATTTCAAAGAGTATTAGTTGTCAAATTTGATCCCAAAGGCATATTTACTAAGACTTTCACCGAAAGACATGTTTTAATCAGTGATTGTTTCATAGAAACTAAAAGTAGATCATTCCTATCTTGCAGTAGTAAATAAAGAACATAAATTAATCAATCCATGTATATATGCAAACTAGTTAAGTATCAATCAATCTAGACTCCATCCATGTAAATGATATATACACATAAATTTGAGGACACGAGATCGATCGAGTATGAGGAATAAACATTAGTATATTAAGAAGGGAGAGAATAAATAGGAACCTAGGGAACTTGTTGTTCTTGACGGCTTTTTGGCCATATTTTCTCCATCGGTAACCATCATCAAGAATATCCACTTGGCTCCTTGTCTGAAACGCAAACCTTTGTTTCTTCTTCCCCTCCTTTTTCAACACCAAGCTTCTCGAAGAACCTTCTCTAGCCTTTGAGGCCTCTTCTTCGCCTTGATGTAACTCCGATTTCGAAAGGTTTTGATGCGATTTCAGCGATAAAAACGGAGCATATAACGATCCATTATCAAATCCCTCCATATAACTAATTGTGGAATCTTAATTAATTATAACAACACAGACCAATCGACCTAAATTTCAAAAGAAGAAGATTTTTTTTCTTTCTTTCTTTCTTTAGTATTATAGGTTGTTAGATATTTTGTGAAAAAACATATCATAGTTTAGTCTATATTATATAGACATTATTAATCATGGCAGACTGCGAAGTCAAAGACGAAGAGGCGGCCCGCTGCTCCTAATCGTAAAAGCAGAACTAGAAGGGGCAGTGTCGTAGACGACACGTAAGAATTAAGCATTTACCATTTAAATATAATTTATGTACATTGATTAATGACATTATATTATATGAACCCATTAATCGTTAAAAGATATACTTATAGCTAGATGCCTAGATCTAAAGGTAAATAGCACAAAAAAATTCGATGGATGTCACGAGTATTATTCAGAATACAAAGAAATTATAATATATAAGGATAATGATCTATAAACAAGAAGTCAAGAACGTAAAGTATTGAGAGAGTGCTATAAGATTGTGCGTTAAAAAGTATCTAATCTAATTAAGTGTCGCAGAATGGAGGAAAGACTTATTGGTAGTCTGACGTAAGAATCAAGTAATAATATTTTGCTTTTCACGATTTTTTTTAAAAAGTAGATTAAAAACCGATGCATGCACGTACGAACAAGTATAGAAGTTTTACTAATGGGATTGTGGAAGATCGTTATTAATTAATGAACAAACGAGACTCGTCGATTTTTTCTCTAATGACGTCATATGGATTCGCATTTTTCTTTTCGTCTTACGTCATATGAGTTTACGTTACGTATTATCAGTATATGTAATAAATATTTACTACCTTTATTAAATTGACCAATCAAAGTCTATTATGTTTGAATCCATATATAATAAATTTATCCTTAGTTTCTTACTAATAATTAATTGATAAATCCGCTCCTTCGGATTTTGAATATACGAGTTAATTTGTGGACCACCGACTTTTATTGACTAATCACACGTGGCAAAAGGAGAATCGATTCTTCCTTCCATGCTACAAAAGTACAATTTATAAATAAAGGATTTGATGTAAATGGAGATTAATTATATGTATAATAATACCCAAAACGAAATACTTTAAAATAGTATAAAAATTATTATATTTTTCCAAATCTATCACATGAAATTTTAAATTTCGAAAATAACAGAAATAATTATATACAAATATTTGTTTATCTATAATAAATTCAAAATAAAATTAAAACATTATGGTTGAGTTTTTTATTTCCTATTTAGGATTTAGTTTTTTTCATATTAGAATAAGATTTAATTATTATTTTAATATTAAATTTATGATATTATTGTCAATTTTAACTAACGAATTTAAGTTTGGAACGAAGATTTTATAATGTGCTATTTTGGACAATTACCCGATACAATTGCATTGACGAATAAACTATCGATTTTTTAATTTTTTTTTTGGGTTTATTGAATAAAATACCAATTGCGTGGATATGTATGGATATAACTTGTGACGTGTATTATTACGTTTTTTTGTTTCCTTAGCAAAAATTTGAAAAGTCAATCATCCATGGTTTGTTTTTTGACGTTATTAGTAAAAATATTCATATGAACATTGAGAATATTGGTCAAACTTTAAATCCTTGTAGAAGAGGAGCAATATATTATTTAACTAAATAAGCGCAGACGTGGTTGATAATTATTTTCCGAGGTTGAATTTTGAGACCATTTTACCAATTATTAATTCGTTTCAAATAGGAAAAATAAAAGTAGCTCACCATTAACTGTTGCTAGTCCATGTTTCCTTGACCATTCAAAGTGCAAAGGAAAAAAGAAAAAGAGGGACAATTATTAAGATGTTTGAATATTATATAAGTATTAAGAAAATTCGTGGAAGACGCACGTGTTCTTTTACAAGTTTTTTTTTTGTTAGCCAAGAGGTACACTCCAAAATCTGATGGTTGCTTGTTCCTTTGTCTACAAACTTAATGGGATTCGTGGGTCGGTGGGTTTTGGGTTTGGGCCTATTATGTGGGCTAACAGCTGTTGTTGGGCTTTACAAGCAGAAGAAGAGAAGAACGTTTTGGCCTAGAGGAGCAGGCATAAGTGCTAAAGACATTGGTAATATAGTACGGGTTTATTTTTGGTTTTGGGTGCGAATAAAAAGGAGAGAAATTGTATGGAGACCAGAGGGAGAGTGTTGTAGAACAGATTTGATTGGTAAAACGGTTTGGTTTGGGAGCTAGATTGACTCAATTGGAGCCGATTAAAGGTTTGTTCAAGCCTTGGTATAGATTCTGTTTAAATTTTGTTTCCTATTGTAAAGTAAACCAAAGTGTTTGTTACTTTGTTGTTGTAACAAAGTAGCGGAAACAGAGCTTTGATCTAATGCCAAGATTAATCAGTACATTCAATAGACTCTAGTCTCTATATGTCCTAATAGATTTTAGTTTAAACTCAATTTTACACATTCAAATTGTTGAATATGCAAATGCAAGCATACTACTTCATAAAATAGTTTTTTTTTTTCCTTTTTTCTTTTTATAACCAAATACTTTGTTAAATTTCGTTTTCTCTTAACCTAAAATCTCATTGGTTGGAGAAATATGAAAATAAACAAGTGAATTAGATAAATTTACTGACAACTTTTTGGCACATTGGTTGCATTTCTAAAAAAAGTAACATTACAGAAAACTCAACGAATTTATGGTACCTCACTAGATTGAGACAAGATTCTGGTTGACAAAAAAAAAATGAATCTTTTTTCATGAGTTGGATCACAACACTAAATTGAGAAACCCAAGCTAACATAAATACAACAACATAAATTAGCTATATCTATCTATCTATATATAGATATAAGAATGAGACACACTCTCACTATGAGGATGCCTTAATCAAAAGGAAGATATTTGTTGGCCCACCCTTTGAAACAGTCTACCTAATCCACAAACTTTGTTCCTAAGCAAAAACTTATTTCAATTAAAAAACCCTCAAAATCGCGCCTAGAGTCTCACCACCAAACCAAAGGCAACAGAAACCAATAAGCTTGAAATTTCTAAAAATTGGCTACATTGTACAAACTTTTCATGTATTTTCTCAGAAAATTTACTAACCACAATCACACAAGACTTGAGCTATGGTTTGAACATATTAGAGAATTTCATGAACTAATATGCCTGCATTTTTGTTTTCAACCAAGAATATTAAACATAACCAAATAGTGATATATTTTTAGAAGAAAGAAGAAAAAAATAAAGCATGGAGATTGGATTATTATTTTTTTCTTCTGAAAACAGGAAAAACAAAAAAAAAGCATAACTTTTGGTCGATGCTTTTAAGCGTTCGGATTCCAAAGTCTCCAAAAATTGGAATTGAAAAGACCCAACACGTCCGGTAGTACCTTCCTCGCTAATCCCTTGTGCTCAGTCGCAGCGGCCGCCGGAAAAACCACCGTCGATTCTTCTTCTTCTTCTTCTTGGACAACCTCATCCACATCCTGCGGCTCTCGTCTCGCCACCTCAGCATCACTCAATCTTCCCGACGACACATGGCTCTCGGAATCTGTGGTTTCGGTCATTGGCTCGACCTCGAGGAGGGGTTTATCGCCGACCCGACGGCTCGATTTCTCTTTCTTCTTTCCTCTCTTGGATTTGTTCCTGGAAGGTGAGTTATACTTATCGGCGCCGAGAGTGAGATGATGATTCTCGAAAGCCTCAATGATCTCGTGGATAAGCTCGCGGTTCGGCGAGGAATCCCATCGGAACCAGTAGTTAGTGTAACAATCGAAACACTCGCAATCGAAAACAGGAGGCTTGTGGTTTCTGCTAGATTTGTTCTTCTTCTTCGAAGAGGAAATGGTGGTTCCTCTTGTGATCAAGTAAGCAAGAACTTCACGGTCTTCCCCTGAGAGAGCCGAAACTAGAACCAAAATCGTCGCAGGAAGAAGCCTCAAGAAAGAGAGAGAGTCATCTTCGTTGAGATGGTGAGACGAGAAAGAAGAAGAAGAAGACGATGATGGGGGAGGAGATGGGTAAACTTTTCCTTTCTTCTTCATTTTCATGGCCTTGGGGTTGGGGAAGACGACGATGAACAGTCTTTTCTTTCTCTGTGCCTTTACCAATGTCAGTGGAGAGAGAGAGAGGTTTATTTCTTATTTTATTTTATTTATTCAGATAAGGAAGGAGGAGGAGACAGAGATATAAGTATTTTAGTAAAAAACAAACTGGACTCCAATTATACGGCCCACCTCACCAATCTTTTTATTTTCAATAACCATGCAAGTTTTTTGCTTTTTATTCTTTCAATACTCTTTTTTTTTTTTGTTGGTGTGTGGTTTCGTCGTATTCTTTCTAGTCTAGTCTGTATACACACTATGCAGTTGAAAAAGAAGAAACTTTACTACATTACCTGCTGTTTCTTTTTTTTTTTTTTTTTGTAATACAACTGTTCTAATGGTTCAAGTGTACGTTGTTTCTTTTCTATCTAATATTTTTTTTTCTATTTTATATAATACATACTGTTTATGAATGTATACAAATTTATACAAATCAAGTTGCGGATGTTCTGCCAAAGTCACCAAGTTGTGACCGAAGTCTGCTTAGAATGTCATTTATGATTCATTACAACTTAATTGGGTGATTTTCTCAATGCATGTTGTTAGTAGTATTCCGTTTGTTTGTCTTTGGTTTATGGTAACTTGTTCATCCACCTCCCATATGTTTTACTTCCCTGATATAGTGACTTGATAGATCCTGGAATAGTGACTTGGTGTTAAAATTCCAAAGATTTTGTTTAAGAATGGCAATCTTGATAGGTTCCAAAACCGGTTAATTACTCCCTCTGTTATTCAACTCACCACACATTGTAGAGAGACTTGATCAAACGAGATAATCTCTCTACCATTAACCTTGGAAATCAGATTTAGGCAAAGTCAGTAAAACTTTCCTAAAATTTTACATTTGGATTTCTTTGCAGGCACGAACACAATATAGGGCAGTCTTTGTGGTCAATTGCAGAGTAGATAAAGACAGAGTTTTGCAACGCAATTGCAGCAAAACCTTCAAAAGTTGGTAAAAGAATGAGGGATTCCGAGAAGCATGCAAGAAGAAACTGATACAAGGAAAGATTTAACCCGGTCTTTTGCTCAACTTGTTCCACAGTAATTGACATTGAAGAGATGTACCATTTCTTTAACGTCATTCCAATCGAGCCTTAATTAAAACCACTTTTACTTTATGAGGTCACTTTCCGATATTGGTGATTAAAAACTTAGAAATCTAACTGCTCACATTTGGAATTGTGTGGTTCAAGTCATTTGACAATTTTGACTGTCAAGAATTACCCAAGACAACAATTTTCACACTGACTTAAAACAATTTTGATTTTTGTTGCTTCATGCTAGTATGAATCAACAAGCTGGTTGTTATATGTTGTGCTTTTGAATATAGCCTAACAACAACAACCCATGAAATCAATAATTGGATTTAGTCTTTGTTGGTATAAGTTGTTTGATTTGTCTATTCTCACTGTTTTCAGTTTTTTTTTTATAACAACTGTTTTCTTTTCAGATATCTGCTGGGCTATAGCCCTAATTAGACAATTAGAGACTATGTACCGACTCAAAGACGCAAAATATCGAACATTGTGTCTTTCTGTCCATGAACTCCTGGACATGATTCCCAAACGATATTCTGACAGCAGGCCTCTTCTTTGTGAGAAGGGAGGTATTAGTAACATTATCAAAGCTATCAAACATCTCAGGTTCGGAACTGTGGTTGAAACTCATTGTCCTCTCACGTACAACAAGACAACAAGTCTACGAGAGGTATTTTTTTCGTTATCAAGTTTTGCTTTTTATAAATAAACTTGAAAGAGTCTTATGCTTTTTTATCATGTAGACTCGACCAAGATACGCTGCACGCTATGTAAAAGTACACTTCTTAGAAGACTTCAAAGTTCAGTATCGTGACAGAAATCCGTGCCAACACTTTGAGGATGCTTTGGAAATGCAATTGGTAGAAGATGGGCCTGTGACTGTTAGAGTAGATAATTATATGAGCTATGACAAAATGTTTGCAAAGGAGGTATAATTTTGTGTTAAACTTTTGTTTATAAAGAAACTGTTTATAATTTTGTGTTAAACTTTTGTTTATAAAGAAACTGTTTTTGATAAAATATTGTATTCTCTTTTCAACAGGATATATTTCGTCCTAGGGATGGTGAGAAACCAATCTGTGGGGATTGGAGTCATATACTACTTTTGATCAGGCCCGACCCGTAGGGCAGGTGAGCTAGGCGATAACCTATGACCACCATATTTTTATGTTTTTATGGGTCACATATTTAGGTTTATGTTAATAATATATAATGCACAAAATTTGACCACCATGTTTTTTATTTAAAATATTATTTTGTAACTAAAAAACAATTGGTTTGTGTCACATAATTATTTAGGAAAAAATGTAAAGATGATTATTTTTCAATAATAATGTTTTGTTCTTTTTTTCGATTTGCTGTATTTTTTCAGAAATGCAAGTATGAGTTTTTTTGTTTAACCTGCAAATTTTATAATTTACAAAAAATCATATTTTTTATCTTGCCTAGGACCACTATTTCTATTGGACATGAACTGTTTTTGATAGGCTATGATATTGATGAAAAGGGTAACCGGTATTGGGAGCTCGAGGATTCGTACGGCAAAGAGTATGGCAACGGTGACTGTATCAAAATGGCACGTGGATTTGGGCTAATTACTTTTTTCGTCGCAATGACAATCTGAGAGAGTAGAGAGAGAGATTTGGTATCTTTGTTTTGATGATGATGACCTAAGGGCTAAAGAGATCAAGCGTCTGCGTCTCTATTAGAGAGATGATAGGGCTCAGGTCGGTTACTTGTGGCTAGAGGTTTGTGATTTTGCGTGTTTTGTTTTAGATTTCTTCGGCAACAAGGCAGGTTTAGGAGTGAATTTGCAATGCTAAGTCTTGTTTGGTTACATGCAATTATGCATAGAAGCAGCATGAAAATTGTTCCATCACCCCCTTTCTGGTTTACTTTTTTCTAAAACGAGAAAGTTTCAGTAGTACTTTTAAAATATTAATCACCTGCTTTAACATCCAAATCACATGATTTATGCACAACAGCTCTCATGATCAGCATTCCCCACAACTTTATTAACTAACTATTTCGACACATATATATAGCCAATCCTTATATGTTCAGACACATCTTATCTATATTTTACAAATCCTTTTTGTGTTTCCGAGTTTCTCAATGGCATTTGACAACAACAACACCAAACTAACCAAATTGAGTCATCTATCTCAAAACCTATCGTTATCTACCTTATGGAAGTCCATAGCGGTTTCCGGGGCACTACTTTTCTTGTTACACACATTTGCGTTTAACCATCCTCATAAAATAATAACCCATAAACTCTTTGCGCCTGTCGACCTTAGTTTATCCTCCTCAGAAATATCAGCATCATCGTCCTTGCAAACAGCAAGAGAGCCTCCTACAAATATCAGCCATCTATTGTGTGTCATCGTTGGTAGTACAAGGACTTGGAGATATAGGAGAGGCTACATAGAGCCTTGGTGGAGACCAAACATCACAAAAGGACATATGTCTTTCTCGAAAGGCCACCTGGCCGTGATCTCTTGCCTTGGCCTCGACAATGTCCTCCTTTATCTGTTAATGAACCGGGTCGTTTACAGATTTCCGCAAGCAGTTTAAAGAGCTCGCCGCTGCAGTTCTGCAGGTGGCCAATGATGTGTTAGTAGAAGTGTTTCTCCATGGAATGCAAAGAAGCTTGCGAGATCAGGTGGTGAGGGTTCGACCCACAGGGATTGACGATTGAAACTCAGGAAATGGGAAATAGTAATCGCAGCCTTCAAGCCGGATTTGATTTTCAACTTGAGGATTTGATACGCTCTCAAGAAGAGAAATCCAAGAAACAGGAAGAGGAGACATCTATGATGAGAGAGGTAGAGGGTGATGAAAGGAATTGGCTAAGCCTCTTTTGGAGAAGGAGGGTTAGAAGCAAGGAGAACACTCTACTTGAGAAGGAGTGTTTGAATATTACTAATTCCTTAAATAATGTCTCATTTATCTTTTATTATCCTTTTGTATTTAAGCAGACAATCGACCTCCTTTGGAAAGAATTAATCTACAAATATCTATTTCACTTCTCTCTCCTCGATCTCTGGTTTCCTTCTTCTACCAAATTCTTCCGATCTTCTCATCTCCTTGTCTTCTATTATCTCTCATCTCCGTCTTTAGTCCATTTCGGATCTATCACCTTCTTTGGCATATCATCATCACCTAAAACCTTTGGCGAGAACGCAATATGCGTTATTTTGCAACGATGGTGAACGTAAGAAACTTGTTCTCGATGAAACTGATCAATAGTTTTAAAATAATGTTAGTGGATTATATGATCAATAGTTGGATGAAATTACATGCCAGCAAAATGTCAATATGTATTTTATTTACTTGATGTCATAACTTTTGATATAAAATAACACATTATTTGACTCGAATATTATTGTTTGGGTGTGATATGAAACAATGACATGTTGAAAAACAGAATCACTAAGGAAGACGCAAATATGCCCTAATCAATAAATCACTAAGATGAAACATTCAATTTTATATAGTAAGATAACTAAAACTCTTTAAGAAATGGAAGAAGCAAAGATTTAGTAGCCGTTACAAGAAAAAGCTCCGCGCGATTCAAGACGTCGTTTACGCCGTCCAAGACAAGTCCGCACATGTGGAGCAACTCATACGTGTGAGAAAGCTCTCTCATTGGTCAAATCCCTTACAAAAAAGCTGATGTGTCTAACTATAATTGGTAATCTACGAAAAAGGAGACACCATGTGCACGTAAGAGGATACGCCAGCTAATAATGACAGCTAGAGAGACAAATTAACAAATAAGGTAACGAGATACATTTTTTTGGTAAAATAATAAAAGATAGGTTGAGTGGCGTGGTCCACCTTGGCACGGTCAAGCCTCAGCCATTCGTTAGTCAGAGGGATTCATGAGACCCACTAAGATTACGCCACGTGTGTTACTTTCCTCTCCCGCGTTCTATCCTTCACAGATCTGACCGTTAACTCCAACAGTCGTATTCTCTCACATCCCATATCTAGCCGTTTACCCAAAACTGTATTTCTCTCTCTCTCCTTGCAGTTTCGTTTGAAGAAGAAAGAAAAAAAAGAAGAGAGAAAGGCGAAATCTGCAGGAGAAAAAGATTTGTGTCTCTCTGCGATTCATAATAATCTTTTTAAAAATGGGAAAGCTTCTCTGTGATTCGACGGCGACATTTCAGTCTCCATCACCCACCGTTCCGTGGAGGGAACCGCCGACAGCCGCCGTGTCTCTCGATGACGTCGATCTTGTTGACCAATCCGCGGCGGCTGCGGCGGTTGAGGCCGTCGAGAAGACCATGGCCGCCTCCACTACTACCGCATGGGATGAGGTTTTCGGTCTGGAGGAGCAGCAAAGACGGCACCTTCAGCGGCTGCACGCGAGGGGTGTGTTGTGGAAGCATCCCGGGAAAGAGGAATCCTCCGCGCCGCCCGTCGTTTTCCGCCTCTCTCACGGCGGAGAGGTCTCCTCCGACGGGAACTGCCTCTTCACCGCGTCCCAGAAGGCAATGGAGGCGCGTGGGATCGACGCGCGAGACCTACGGCGGCGCACGGTGCGGAGGTTCCTGGAGGATCTCGGATCCGCGAGCGAGGGAGAGAGGGAGGTTATCACGGATGCGATTAGGCACATGTACTCGCCGGATCTGAAGACAGGGTGGGGGATTCATATCGTCCAGGAAGAGAAGTTGCTCGCCAAAAAAGACGAGCGTGAGAGTCTAGATTCCGCCATTGATGAGCTTATGCAGATTGGAATGCAGAGGTACTTCCTCGTTTTTTCTTGTTCTCACTTTGGATTCAGATCTGGTTTCTGTTGGTAATGGATCTTTATGCTTAAAGCATACGTTTTTCTGAATGAGTATGGAAGATAGATACAAAGCAAAAGGAAGCAAATGTAGCGTTTTTGTTCTTATGATTTCAAGAAAGTTGTAACCTTTGGTTAAAAAAAAACCATGCTTTATGGTCACTAGGAGAAATAGGCATTTGTCTTGGGTTTGGATTGTTTTTAATTACCATTCCCCTGTTTTCCCCATTGCAGAGAAACAGCTGCAGAGTCAATCTACAGAGAGAGGTGTATTCCGGTGAACGATGGACTTAGTTGGGCTAAGTACATGTCGATTTCAGGTTCATCAGAAGATGAGCATGATATCATCACCTTGCAGTATACCGATGATGGTTTGTTATCTGTAGATGAGAACCGACAAGGACATGCTGCTGCTTTTGGGGATGACATAGCAATTGAGTGTCTCGCCACAGAATTCAAACGAGAAATCTATGTGGTGAGTATCTGCATATATTGTCTATCAAGGTTTTTTTTTGTTCCAAATCACATGAAAGTAAAGTTGTGAAATTTGGTATCATAGGTGCAAGCGCACGGATCAGATGGGATGGTAGAGGAAGAGAATTGTGTGTTCTTCCTTCCTCACAAACCAAGGAGTGAAGTCATTGAATTCCCAGTCTTTCTATTCATGAAAGGGACAGGTATAATAATAAAACACCATTTGATAAAGTCTTACATCTATTTGAACTGGTAATAATAAACATCATCATCTTACTTGTGTAGGTTGGTGTGGTGGTGGAGCAGATCATTACGAGCCCTTGATCGCGAAACCATCTCCGATGATATCCCATGAGAAAGTCGCCCTCGTTCTATGATTTTGAGCTTCTTCAAAATCACAAGTTTTTGAGGGTTTTTGGTAGTTGTATTGTGCTGGTTGAATCAATCATGTTAGGGAGAGAGATGAATTTTGTGCAGGTTATTGGCCTGCTGAGTTAAGCTGCTTATTATCATTTGTAGTGTTGATTTTTTGTTGGTTATTGGGGGAAGAAAACGGGAATTTCTCTTTTGTCTTTTAGCTGTAAGAGTGTAAACTCATTAGTTTTCCTGAGCAATTTTGTTTTGACTACATTGAAAAAAAAAAGAGAGTAAAGTCTTCAGCTTCCATCTAAAATTTCCCCACCAATTACATTAAAGTTGACAATTGTCTCGCAACATACCAGATCAATCAATGTACACGTGAACGATCTGGACTAACTAGAAAAGAAAGCATCTTTTTGTATATTCGGAGATCTCTTACATGAAACAAAAAAAAAGAGGAAGAGAAAGCAAAAGTCCACTTGGGGTTTGGTTGAATTGAATATTATTTTCTTCAGACGCCCTTCACGTAGCCACCATCACAGTAGTGGAACCTTTGGGCGATCTCAAAAGGTTCTTATTTGCAGAAATAGCCTTTAATCCCCTTTCGATGTTTCTTATGTTCTTCTTTTAAATAAATAAAAACTGCTCTTAATCCTCCTTATCCCTCTCTAGCACGTTTGATGATGGCGTCTTTGTCTTCCTCCGTCACCTCCCGATCCTATCGTTCCGGTTTTTCGGCTCCTTTCTCACCGATTAATGGTAACAGACATCGATCACTCTCGTTCCTGTCTGCTTCTCCTCGAGGATTGAACACTCATGAGCTCTGTGTTAGATTTAAGAGGAAGTCTCGTCGTGGTTCTGTCTTTATGCAAGATGGTTGGTTTCGATTCGCTTCTTCCTTCTCTGTTTATTTTTCCCGATCAAATCTAAAAACAAGCTTATTAACTGCAAATTGAATGTATGATATGTGGAAACTTTCAATACTCATGGAATCATTAGGTGTATCTGTAAATTTCAAATGTGATATTCATATATATCAGTAGAATAGGGATTTGCTCTGACATTTACATTGGGTTTCTAGGTGCTATGGTCACCAATGCAAACCCAATAGAGAGTGAATCTTCTTCTCTTAAGGGTGTGAAAGACGAGGTCTTATCAGTTCTCTCTCAAGAAGCAGCCAAGGTTGGAGCAGAATCTGGTGGTCAAAACCAGTCAACGGTTAGTATCACGGTGGTTGGAGCCTCTGGTGATCTTGCCAAGAAGAAGATTTTCCCGGCCCTTTTTGCCCTTTACTATGAAGACTGTCTTCCCGAGGTATTCTTACCTTCTTATGGAGTGTGTGTGTGTGTTTTGTCCATAATAAAGCGTAATGATTGACAATTTGTTTTTGTTATTTTCGCAGCATTTCACGATATATGGTTATTCTAGGAGTAAGATGACAGATGTTGAACTTAGAAACATGGTCAGCAAAACCCTGACCTGCAGAATTGATAAGAGGTGAGCAGTTGTAGTTCCTGAAGTTTCCGTTCTTAGTTTAAAGACTAATTTTTTTGGAGTCTTAATGCTTCTTTTAAGTTGGAGATGGTTTGTGAAGATTATTATTAATTCTGATCATTGTTCCATCTGGATTCCAGGGCAAACTGTGGTGTGAAGATGGAAGAATTTCTCAAGAGATGTTTTTACCATGCTGGTCAGTATGATTCTCAGGAACATTTTACTGAATTGGACAAGAAGCTCAAGGAACATGAGGTATTGATGTGTCCCACTGCCAATTGTTCTGTTTATATGTGTACTTATCTCTTTTTTCTTTCTGCAGGCTGGAAGAATCTCAAACCGCCTCTTTTATTTGTCTATCCCTCCAAATATATTTGTAGATGCAGTGAAATGTGCAAGCTCTTCGGCTTCATCTGTCAAAGGCTGGACTAGGGTCATTGTAGAGAAACCTTTTGGTCGAGATTCTGAAACCTCGGCTGCTTTAACGAAATCCCTCAAGAAGTATCTGGAGGAAGATCAGATTTTTAGGTGGGAGATATTGCACTTGTAGCTTTGTTGTTGTAATGTTGATGCGTCTGGATGCTTGGCTGATATGATATTTTAATTGGGTTCTTACAGGATAGACCATTACCTAGGAAAGGAGCTAGTCGAGAACTTATCTGTTCTTCGATTCTCAAACCTTATATTTGAACCACTTTGGTCAAGGCAGTACATAAGGAACGTGCAGTTAATATTTTCTGAGGATTTCGGCACTGAAGGACGCGGAGGGTAAATTTGCGTGTTTTTCATCATCTGGCATTTAATATCTCTCTTCTGTATTGAAAGCTTTTGTTTCCTTTCTCTTTTGTTTAATTCAGGTACTTTGACCACTACGGAATAATAAGAGATATAATGCAAAACCATCTGCTTCAAATCTTAGCACTCTTTGCCATGGAAACACCTGTTAGTTTGGATGCAGAGGATATAAGAAATGAAAAGGTTTGATTTTTTTTTTTTAAAGCCTTCTTTATAAGTCGGGTTTGGTTCAAGAAAGCATATTATGAAAGCCCCATGCCGAATTCAGGTTAAGGTTCTACGTTCAATGAGGCCAATTCAACTTGAAGATGTGGTAATAGGACAGTACAAGAGCCACTCAAAGGGAGGAGTCACATATCCGGGCTACACCGATGATAAAACTGTACCAAAAGATAGTCTGACTCCGACATTTGCAGCTGCTGCTCTTTTCATCGATAATGCAAGATGGGACGGCGTGCCTTTTCTAATGCAAGCTGGCAAAGCACTACACACCAGGAGGTAGGTGCCTATAAACTCAAACTTGTGAAATTATGCATATTGACTCTTATCAGTCAGTAAGAATTACAAATATATATTGATACAGGGCAGAGATAAGGGTGCAGTTCAGGCATGTTCCGGGGAATTTGTATAACCGGAATACTGGTTGTGATCTTGATCGAGCTACAAATGAGCTTGTGATCCGTGTCCAACCGGATGAAGCCATATACTTGAAAATAAACAACAAGGTCCCTGGTTTGGGAATGAGACTAGATCGCAGTAACTTGAATCTTCTATATTCCGCAAGGTAAGTGAGTGAGTTAAGAGAAAAAGAAAGATGAAATCTTGCTGATGAGGCAATAACTAATCTTAATTCCATAAACTTTTTATTAAAGGTATTCAAAGGAGATACCAGATGCATATGAGAGGCTTCTGCTGGATGCAATAGAAGGAGAAAGAAGGTTGTTCATAAGAAGTGACGAGCTTGATGCAGCTTGGTCACTATTCACTCCATTGCTTAAAGAGATTGAAGAGAAGAAGAGAATCCCTGAGTACTATCCTTATGGGAGTCGTGGTCCAGTCGGTGCTCATTATCTAGCTGCTAAGCACAAGGTCCGATGGGGTGACGTCAGCCTTGACCAGTAGAACCACTTTTGGAAATGATTTGAGTCAATCAAAGATTTTGTTTGTGTTGTCATGCACCTTCTTGATATATAGATTTATGTAGGAATCAAGCTTTTTCTACTGCTTTGCCTTTGAAGAATTGGGCATTTGGTTCTGTACCATTAATAAATAAATAAAAACCAAAAGGGTTTCTCTTTTCCTCTAATATGTCTCTTTTTTATGTTGTGGGTCAGGCTGGTTCAGTGATATCTTGTATCCGCCATATTTGGCTTTTACTAGAGTTAGATATCTGAAACAATAGCAGCATAAAGCTCTGTTTCATGCTAATTACTTTGTTTAAGGGTGTGGTCTGCCTTGGAGTTTAGAAACTGGATTCATTTATTTCTTCTGTAGCTTCTACAAGTGCTACTGTTTGCGTCATTAGCAAAGCCAAGTAAAGTATATTTGCTTAGCTAAACCTCTCAAGTCAAACTTGGACTTCCGCTTCCTCTTCTTGGAAAAAAGAAAGAATCACAAAGAAGAAATTGATGTATTAAAAAGGGATATAATCCATTTCACAAAAGAAAGCGTGTAAAATGCAAACACATAGTAGCTCCATCTCATGTCACAAGGTTTTGGGTTATAGATTGTTACTTAAGCTTCAGAGATTGGAAGTTGACCACAGTCTGCGATCACCACTTTCTTTCTGGGACGGTCTCCTCTGTCTGTCTCTTGTTCCTCTATCAGCTTCACCACATCCATTCCTTCTATAACTTGCCCAAACACCACATGCCTTCCGTCCAACCATGACGTCTGTCCACATCGTTCCGCATATTAATTTGATATAAACTCAACTTTGCAACAAAACTTGGATCGTCTTCATTTCAATCTATATCCAATTTCATCTCGAGGTTGTATGATAACACGGGTTCTTCACGCACAAGGATGACACTGATTGAGGTTCTTGTGTACTTATACGATATAGATTCTACTTTGACAGTAGACCTTAAGCAGAGGGAGAATATTTGTAAGTTTTACCTTAACAGTGCAGATGAAGAACTGACTACCATTTGTATTGGGGCCAGCATTTGCCATACTCAGAACTCCTGGTCCGACATGGGATACTGCAGTGTATTGCACATCATTACTTTCATGAAATGTATTAAATGGAAGGCTTATTATCTACTCATCTCAATAAAAGAGAATGCGGAAATGCATTACAACTGACAAGTTTAGAATGCTAGAGCGCACAAGAGATGAGGATAGACTTACACTTGAAATTCTCGTCCTTGAATGTCCGGCCATATACACTTTTACCTCCAGTTCCCTGCTCAACAATTAGACTTCTGTATCATTATAATGGAATTATGCTAGCAGTTAACTAGGAGGAAGTAACTGAGATGTGCAGAAACAGAAAATAACAATATGAAGAATGTTTCCTTCCCAAGTAGATAGATAGAAACAGAACATGGACTCAAACCGTGCTGTCAAGGATTCGGAAAAACTCACATTGCCCTTCTCAAAGTCTCCTCCCTGAATCATGAAATCGCTGATGACACGGTGGAATGTAGAACCTTTGTATCCAAATCCCTTATCACCTGAGCAAGATCAATCACTGACATAAAAACCACAACTTGTGCAAAGGAGAGCATCCATATTATTCACCTACCTGTGCATAGAGCTCGGAAGTTCTCAACAGTTTGGGGTACATCATCACCATACAATCCAATCACAATCCTCCCAGCTAATTTTCCCACTGGGTTTCCAACACTTATATCCAAATACACCTTGTGGGTTATTTTCGATTGGGGTTCGGTTAATGGCTGAAATACGAAACCAGCAATCAAAATTCAATAGCTTTCGCAAATCTAATGAAAACCCTAAGAGTAAGCTATCAATCGGCTCAACACGAAGTCAATCTCCTCCCTAACCTCAGCATTCAATTGAACCGAGAAGCAGCGGTGGTTTCTTTTGGTGGGAGACGTATGAAGGAGGATCGATGAGGCGGAGAAGGCAGCTGAAGACGAAAACGTGATGGAATCGAAGGAGGATTTGGTCCCCAATCGGAGAGAGTTAGATGAGAGAGCGGAGGTATTGATCTGAGAAAGCCTTCGTGGAGCAGCTGAGAACGACTTCGGATTTGACTAAGGATGACACCAAAAAGAGGAGGATGAGAAGAATTGGTAAGGTGAGGAAAAAAACACAATCGAAAGATAGAAAAGGAAACGCACCAGAGTCATCGAGAGAGCCGCCATGGGAGCTCAGACCTCTTGCTCTCGCTGTGTTTGGTAGGTGATGAGTGATTGAAGAAGCAGAAACCACCTGTTAAAATTATACTGTTAGTCCACATAAATTACAGTTGTGCCACTGCCCCCGTGACGTGGACTCGAATCGAGTCGACGGGTGGGTCAGTTCACGAATCCTAAGAATTTGAAGACACCAAAAGGCAAAACCGCAAAAGGTTTCGACTAAACAAAGACTGAACCGGAACACAACAAGAGCCTATTAATTAATAATACTTCAATAACTAAGTATTTGATCGAGCTAAACAGACACTCAAATCAGATTCAAGTCGTATCAGTTTCGACTCCAGCGCCCCCGGCAGCTGGGTTCATTATGCCTCTACTGAGGTCCCGTTATGCCAAATTTAGTATGCCCAAATTTTCATTTTCAAATTCCTAAGACTACGTAGTTCCAGAGAAGATAGGGAAAGTGTCCGATGCGTATGAGATTGAACAAATCTTTAAAATATCGGCGTTATTTTAGACCCTAGACCCTAGACCGTCAGAGGTCCTAGTCTATTTTCAAAAAATGTGCCATATTTCTTAAGAGTAAAAAAAAAAAAAATTAGTATTACTCTCATAAGAATAAAATTAAAAGATGCATATACTTATATAAAGATGAAAGCTAGACCTAGTTTCATAAAACTAAGATATTGATAAATATCTATATTCTTCTTGATTTTCATGTTTTTCATAATCTCGATATGGTCGATCTCATCGATCTCCCAACAATATAACTATAGAAAAATCAAAAAAATTACCGATATTTATGAATATCTTAGTTTAGGAAATTTACCTTATATGCAAATATATTATTTAAATTTGTGTTAATCTTAATTAGATTTAGCTTTATCTCTCTATATATATAAATATATTTTCTACTTTCTTAGATGATGTTATTTTCATTGATTTAAAAATCTATATAGGATTTCAAAATCTTTGTAGAATATACTGATTTCAAAATATAACATGTGAGATTTTAATGAATATTTGTAAATTGTAAATCTTTTTAGATCTACTAAAATCTACCGTAAAATCAAATCTACACGTAAATCCTTAATATTGAAATCTATGACTGTGAATTGTTATTATAAAATGTTGGCCATATAAATTTTGGCTTACAAAAATAAGCTATGATTTTGTTAAAAAAAATAAAGTCACAAATTAGTAACTTAAAAAAAAATTAACAGGAAAAAAGACTGTTAGAAAATGTAGGAGAATTTTAAAGATTTTTAAAGTAGTAGGATGTGATTAGGAAAAAAACAAAATACATAGACTTAAGAGACTTAATTTTTTTGTTGAGAAAGTTTACTAATTATTTAATTTCTAAATTTCTAAATTATCTTAGAAGGCTTTAATTGGAAACTTAAATGGGCCCGTGAGTTACGAGTCTTTGTCGGCGTGACTACGTTCAGGGAGGTGGACGGTTATTTAAAGTCGCGCCACTCTTTCTCCCTTTAAAGACTCGGACGATCCCATCACTTTGACGATTCGTGTCTCACGTCTCGTCTTTTCTCTCTGTCTATTCAACTTCAGCTTCAAACTTGCTTCGAAACCCTAGCTTCCCTTCTGTAACCATGGATTCTTCTCAAATCACGCCTAAGAAATCGCTATTAGTGATCGGAGCCACGAACGGTTCTGGCAGTACTAAACCTAAACCCTCTGGTTCGACTCTCGGTGACTCCTCCAAGCCGGGGCTCAAGAGAGATTCGAGAAATTATGATGACGGTGATTATAATAACTTGTCTATCAAGAAATCGAGGACGATGGTTAACCCGCAGGATGGTAAAACAATTGTGGCTTTGGAGGTCAAACCATTGGCGATTGTGGCTTCGGAAACTCCGAAGCTTTCTAGACAATTTTGGAAAGCAGGAGATGACAAAGAAGATGAGCCTGTGCCTCGCTATTGTAATTCGACACTTGCTTCTGTTAATACATTGATAATTTGAGATGTTGCAGTTCGAAACCCTAATTGTGTGTGATTGTTTTTGTTTCGATAGGTGGCAATGATGCGGCGGTTAGGGTTCATCCTCAATTTCTTCATGCTAACGCCACTAGCCACAAGTGGGCACTTGGAGCTTTGGCCGAACTTCTAGACAATTCTCTAGACGAGGTATATATATGTCCTTGTGATTTTCGTAATTAATTCCTTTAATTTTCTACCATATACGTACGGTATGCTTCGTTTTTATTAAATCGACATTAGATCCACTTAATTTTTTTATTATCCAAATCAGTCAAAAGGACCTATCTAGATGCGTCGTATTAAGTTGATAATTCGTCTGGTTTTGTATAACGTAACTTATGTTTGATCAACTTGTAAAATAGGTATGTAATGGGGCTACTTATGTTCATGTTGATTCAACAGCAAATGAAAAAGACGGGAGCAGCATTCTCATAATTAAAGGTTAATTCTTAAAGACAACTTCTGCTAATTAACCATCTCTTTAAAACATGATTATGGAAAACGTCTAATTGATTCGGCGTACGTGTTTAACATTGCAGACAATGGAGGTGGGATGAATCCGAATAGGTTTAGAGAGTGCCTTTCTTTGGGGTACTCAAGAAAACGCAATATGGCTAATACAGTTGGTCAATGTAAGCCTGCTTTAAATCAGTTTTTTTTCTTTCAAGTTATAGCATCTGCTCATGGCATTGATTAATGTTGATTACAATCTTTTAAATTTGTAAAACAAACAATGAAGATGGGAATGGATTCAAAACTAGTACAATGAGGCTTGGTGCTGATGCAATTGTCTTCTCACGTTGTCGAGGAACCAATGGAAATAAGTAAGTCGTTTCACTCATCATTAGGTATTTTATTTTCTTTGTTTCGCAATTTCAAATTTAATGGTATCTTATATCTGTTTCAGTACGACACAGAGCGTTGGTATGTTATCATATACGTATCTTTACGAGACAAGAAAATGTGAAGCCATTGTCCCCACGGTACAAACAAAACAAAAAAAATCATTTCGTTTTGCTGTCTTGTTTAGATTGCTCTTCTTCTCAAAACAATCAAGTCTTACCCTTTTTTTTGTTTTTGTCTTTCTTGCTTTAGGTTGATTTTGAGTTAGTAGATAACAATTGGAAGGAGATAACATACAACTCCACAGATGAGTGGTTTGATAATTTAGAGACTATAGTGAAGTGGTCGCCTTATTTGTCCCAACAAGATTTGCTCGACCAGGTTCTTAGTTATATTCTCTTTTTTCCCGATCATTTTCTTCCTTCATGACACTACCTTTTTATTGTATCTCATACTTGTCAAATGATACAGTTTGATTTCCTAGACGAGCAAGGTACTCGGATCGTGATATATAATCTATGGGAGGACGATGAGGGGAAGTTGGAACTTGATTTTGATACAGATCCTCATGTAATTTCACTAGCAAGATTTTTCAGTACAGCCAAATTTTGGACTACATGTGTAAATATGTAACAGATGATGTGTCACTTATCTACAGGATATTCAACTCAGAGGTGTAAACAGAGATGAGAAGAACATAGAAATGGCGAAAGCTTATCCTAACTCGAGGCATTTTCTAACTTATCGACACTCGCTACGTGTACGTGGTGTCATGTTTCTTAACACAATTCCAATTTGTGAATTATTCTTCAAGTGTTCATGATATTAACCAGTTTCTGGTTTTTGCTATATATATGCAGAGTTATGTATCGATCCTCTATCTCAGACTTCCGCCAAATTTCAGAATTATTCTTCGTGGCAAAGATGTCGAACATCACAGCTTATTAGAGGACATGATGATGACGGAAGACAAAACATACAGACCTGTGCGTTCTCCAGAATGGTCAACAGATGAAGACGTAATATCTTACCTTATAGTCTTACTTTTCATAGTTTTATTTATTTTCTCTCTTATAAACAACCGTTAAAATTTCTTTGTGTTTTCACAAAAATTTCAGATGGTTGCTGCTCTAAAGATTGGCTTTGTGAAAGATGCTCATCATCACATCGACATACAAGGGTTCAATGTTTACCATAAGAACCGGCTTATCAAGGTGACTAATCAACAACTTATAATTCACAACTGATTTAGTGATATGCACACAAAAAAAGTAGTCAATTTTCGATGGATTTTCAACAGATTTTTGTCTGTTGGTTCTAAATTGTCGAAAATTAATATCCGTTAGAAAAAAACGAGATCCGTTGGGAACTTCCGACGGATCATGAGACCTTCAATATTCCATCAACATTCGTCAGAATTTTCCAACGACTTATATCCTTCGGAAATTTCATGGGAATTTCCTTTGTTTTCTTTTAGTGATAGTGTTGCAATGTTATCTATCTTCACTGCATTGTAACCTTGTATACGTTTCTGCTTATTTTCTTCAGCCATTTTGGAGAATTTGGAATGCTGCTGGAAGCGATGGACGCGGTGTCATTGGTATATTGGAAGCTAATTTCATACAACCAGCTCATAATAAGCAAGGGTTTGAGCGAACCGCTGTTCTTGCTAAACTTGAAAACCGATTGAAAGAATATCAAAAGACCTATTGGTATGATTAAATAAATATATTCACAACTACTATTATAACCCACAGAGATCATTTGAGTTTTTGGACTTTCTCTGAAGTTAATCTTTTTGTTGGATAGGTCTTCAAGATGTCACGAGATTGGTTATGCTCGAAGGCGGAAACAAAAGAATCAAGAAAGTTGCGTCGCAGAAACTACTCCACAAAGGGACCATAAATCCGATGTACCTTCTAACCGCGTAAACCATGATAAGGGATCTTTTTCTGCTGCAGCACCAGCTCGATTCAGGCAAAATGTTGAGTCATATGAAGGAAAACGAAACTTTCAGGTTTAATTTTTTCTTTTTACTAATAATATTCATCATTTGTTATAGTATTTGATTCAATAATATATCTCTCTGCAAAATAGGATGTTACGCGATCAAGTGTTGTTGACAGAAACTCTGGCATCGGGCTTAAGAACGGGAAACATGGGCTTGGGATAAGGTTTTCCTTCTCTGATGTTTCCCTTGATTCTTTGATTATTTATAGTAGTATATATATGTGTTATCTATCACTAGCTAGTATTATTTCAATTGACATTTTCTCTTCTACCGTAGTCTCAATGAAACAAGATCACTTAATCAAGCTGCCGAGTTGCAGAAGGTGAAATACGAATCAGCAAAACAGGTGGCTGAGTTGCAGAGACAGAAAATACTGCTTGAGTCGCAAGTAAAGCTCCTTTTCTCTTACAGTCTCGTTTTTTTAAAGGGTTTTTTTGTTCTATAATAGATATCATTCTCAAATATGAACCAGCTCAAAGAGTTCAAAGCTAAAGCTAAGAATCATGATTTGGAGAAAGCGCATAAAGTAAGAGATGAATCAGCAAAGCTGGTGACTGAGCTGCACAAACAGAAAGGACAACTTGAGTTGCAAGTAAAGCTCTCTTTTTTTTTAAACAAAGTTATGTCTTTTTTTAACTGGTTTTGGGTTATAAAGCTTCCATTGTTTAACATGAACCAGCTCAAGGATTCAAAAACTAAGATCCAAGATTTAGAGAAATCGCAGAAGGGGAAAGATGAATTAGCAAAATTGGTGGCTGAACTGCAGAATCAAAAAGGACGGCTTGAGTTGCAAGTAAAACTCTTTTTTTTTCTTAGAAAGTTTCGTCTTTTTTTTATTGGTTTTTTGCTGTAATAGATTTCATTGTTTGATTTGAACCAGCTGAAGGATTCAAAAGCTAGGATCCAAGATTTGGAGAAATTGCAGAAGGTAAAAGACGAATCAGCAAAACTGGTGGCTGAACTACAAAGACAGAAAGGACTGCTTGAGTCGCAAGTAAAAACTCTTTTATTTTATATATCTAAAAAATCCCGTCTTCTTTTTATTGGTTTTTTGGCTATAATAGATTTCATTGTTTAATATGAACCAGCTCAAGGATTCAAAAGTTAAGATCCAAGATTTGGAGAAATTGCAGAGGGAAAAAGACGAATCAGCAAAAATGGTGACTGAATTGCCAAGACAGAAAGGACTGCTTGAGTCGCTAGTAAAACTCTTCTCTCTTTTTTTTTTTAATAGAAAATCTCGTCTTCTTTTTATTTGGTTTTTGGCTATAATAGATTTTATTGTTTAATATGAACCAGCTCAAGGTGTCACAAGCTAAGAACCAAGACTTTGAGAAGTCGCAGAAGGCAGTAATGGATATCTTTCAAGAAGAAAGAGCACGCAGAGATGTGACCGAGGATGCCTTGAGGAAGAAACTACGGGTTAGTCATTTGTTACCAAAATAAATCGTACTTTTTATTAGCTCCATGCATACTCACATCATTTGGTAATGCAATAGGGAGCTTCTGATGTCATCGATACGCTAACAATGAAAGCAAATAATCTCGAAGCAGAAAAGGCATATTGTAAAAAGGTGCACATGCATGTGCATTAAGCACAGCTTCTAAAAATCGTTTCTAGGTTTTGAAGTGTTGTACATCAATCTCTATCCTTTAGTAGAATGTACATTCATTAGACTCAGGAAGACTTTAGTGAAAGACGCCAGTTTAAATTTTAAGCTTGCAGTGGTTCTTGCCGCTGGGGCTACTTCCAAACCGAACCACCAAATTCCTTTTAAAATTTCTTTCGTAGCTTTTATGCTTTAAATTCCATTTATACTAATCTAGTGTTGTAATAATTTATTTTATTCAAAAGAGAAATTTAGGCTTAGAAATTACCTAAAAACATATATATAGAGTGTGGAAGTTGGATAAGGTCGACCTGGGACAAATCAGATCGGGTCTAAAAATAAGAAAATGGTGCAATGCGCATTAGTCGTGTGTGGCTAGGGCTGTCAAGCGGGTGGGAATTGCCCCGCTAGATCTGCCCGCCGCGGATGCACTTTTTTTTTTGCCTGCGAAAACCTGTCCCCCTAAACCGCAAACCTAAAACCATTGACCCGCACCCGCCCTGCTAATGTCCGCGGTCCATTTTTTTGTTTTGGGTAACCTTGTGGTTTCTGGATTTTTTTTTGTTTATGTTAGAATAATATGAAGTGGTCCGTCTGCACCCGACCCGCAGGTCTAATGGGGTGTGGCCTGCGGGTGTAGACTCAAATTGACAGGCCTAAGCGTGGTGGTCCCCTCGTGGCGGTCAGGGGACTGCCATGTTGGTCTCCTGAAGGCAGTGCTCTCTTCTCGGCTTCGGGTTGGCGGCATTGGTTGGAGGGATCAATATATGGACCAGTGTGAGCATTTCAAAAATGTTGATTCTTCAGCGCAACTCAGCTCTTCCCATCGGTCCGCTACATCGACACTTGGACCGTCTTTGCTTGCACCAGGGACTTCGCTCCTTTGGTGATCCATGTTAGCTCCCTGCATCGGTTAAGGAACTGATGCATGCCTCTCTTCTCTTCATTTCCTCTTATTCCTTATCTTTCCTCACTTCTAGCCTCTTCTTCCTCTAGTCCTCCTCTCCACTTGCTCTAAAAGTACCTAAAATGACCATTATGCAAGTGTAAATGCCATATATATACAACATATGACTCTAATATGCAAGATGAGAGAAATATAAACTAGAATGTATGAAAAGAATGTAAAGAAAGATGAAAACAAAGAGAAAATCCAAGGAGAAATGGTGTAAAAACCATGCATATCATGTTTGTGTTACAACCTATAATATCCATCTTGATGGACAGTTTTCTTAATGGATCCTGAGTCTTATGTATAAAACCATCTTGGGTTGGCCCTGGACCAGTACCTTGTTACATTTGATGCGGTGATGGAGTTATTGATAAAATCAGCTTAGACTATAAAGGGGTTTTTTTTTTGGTAAACAAACGAATCTATATATATAAAGTTGAATTTTCTCTCTTCTTAGGTTGCCACATCATATTTTCAAACTCTAAATTTGTGACACATCATCACTCACTTATTCTCTATTACATCCCTTAATTCCATAATCACTTAATTCTATAATTCTCATAATAATTTTGTTATGATACATTTATTCTCATAATAATTGTTATCCATTAATATAATAGTTTTTTAAAAAATATGAAAATACATTTTGTTATATAAGATAGCTCATATATTATTGCCTTATAATTTACCAAGCGAGGCATAAGAATTATCGATAAAGAGATAAATTGGAGGCCCAAAGCCTTGATATCTCCGTTAGAATTGACAAGGCGCACTAGGGAATGCTAATATCTAAGAACAAGTATAGCTTAGAAATCGTTGCATCATTTGCTGCGTCCAAAGCAGTCTTTAAAGCTAAACCTTCCGCTAACAATGCAGAGGTGATATAAAAGTAGAGCCGTCAAGCTGGAGGGAAAGTTCAAGGATTTTGGAGAACATCCATACCATGTCACAGTGACATGAGCCCACAAGCCTAGCAACAACATAGTAAGAGTCTTGTTTGAACTCCCATTCGAAATCCAAAATCTTCTTCCCTACAATAAAACTTTCCCTCCAAAAAGGAGTAATCATGTCAATAATGGCCCAACCACACGCGATTAAAGGGAACTTTAAAATACACCAACGCAATTGTGATCAAAATATGAGGGATTCTATTATTCAGTCAGTGAGTTTTTTGTTTTTAACAAGGAGTTACATTCTTTTGTTTTTTGTTTTCCATCTACATTTTAGTATTTTACTAAGAGAAAAATATTTAAATCTAAACTAACAAAATTGTGCTCCTCAAACCAAATCCTTTATCTTCTGTAATTGAAGAATAATAATATACACATTGACAAGTAAACACAAACACAATCAACCCCGCCCGAAGAAAGCAAATCACCCAAAACAAAGAAAAAGGACAGAGAAAATGGAGAAGACGAAAGCCAAATAACGGAAGAGAATCTGATCCCTAAGGATGGCTATCGCCGGGAGGAAAACGAGGAAGATAAGGTATCCAAGTCATGGGATCTCTCCAATCGAACGCCGGCAATGCCGGATTAGGGTTTCCGAATGGAAGAAAAGGGAAAGGCAATGACGGAAGCGGCGGTAGAGTCGGCAACGGCGGCAGATTCGGGTACGGCCAAGGGAACCAGTACGGTGGCAGATAAGGCCAGAAGAATTTCGAATCTCTCAATTCCTTCTCCTCTCTCTCCTCTCGCCGGTGATGTCTCTTTCCGCCGCCGCACAATGTGGTGTTTTTGTGGGAAGGTTTGTAGCTGAGTGCGCTTAAGCTGTAGATGCATACCTGATCTTGCTTCGATTTGATGGATACTTCGTTGGTTGCCGTTTGGAATACGGGGATGTTGCAGCCGACATTGACGTCGGAGGTTTCGAGGAGCTTGGCGCTGCACTGAGACGCCATGGCGATTCCGTCGACGCAATCGATGCCGTCGACGTGAGGGATCTCGAGCTTGTAAACGCCGCTTCTGTTTGTTGTTCTGTTCACCGATATGTTCACTTCCTCTGCTGTTTTTGGTGAACTCGCTTTGAATCTACAGCTTACATGAACTTCCACACCTGTGTGATTATATATATATATTGGTTTAAACCGACATTGTACCGAATAAACCACCAATTTAAATACCGAATCAAAGAACAAACTGTAACCGAAAAATAAATAAATTTGAAATTTCTTCAGATACTTTCTGAAACTTTAAATCCCGATTCAAAATCAAACAAGTTTCCAGTTAATGCTAGATCCGTGTCTATATTATTTGCCTTGTAAGAAATAGCTCTGTTTTTAGAATAACCGAAACTGTATCAAACAGAATAAAATGTTATTCGGTTTCTATATTCATAAACCGAGAATCGACAAACCAGATTCACTAATCCTAAGTTACCACATAAGTTTAAGTCTAAGGAGAGTTCATAATTTCATCAAATGTTAAATCAAGATCCCTGACCTTGTAAGAAATAGCTCTGTCTTGAGAAAGTTTTGATAGAACACGTGTCACAGTAGACAACACCGACGACTGTGATGCGAGAAGAAGGGTCCGAGCTTCCTTCCGGTGGTGACCGGCCACGACCACGGCCGAAAGCTTGATGTGTCAAGCAAGAAGCTAGAAGCAGAAGACAGAGAAGAGGAAGATACATTTTGGCTAATCTCTCTCACTATCTATCTATTGTTCTTTTTTATGATAATGTATGTAAGTAAGTGTGTGATTGCAATATATTCAGCCCGTGATCTACAATTTTTGACCCCAGCGACTGTTTAACTAAAATTCCTTTTTCTATCCACTACCAAACAAAGACATGTGAAGAGCCTTTTTTGGCTCATTGTGTGAAAAACACTCATGAAGAAGAACTTTTTTTGGACAACTTTACCCAAAAAAACTCCAAAGAGTTTGTAACGTTTTTACTTATACAGATCTGATCCAACAGATTTAGAGCCAAAACCCCAATTATTTCTTTATATGTGTTCTCTTTTCTGTGTTCCCTTAATGCCAGTTATCTATATCCTTGTCTTCGTTGATAAAAGGGTTTTATTGCTTTTCTCGTGATCCAAGTCTGCAAACCATGCATTGACATTAAGTTACATAACTCCACTCTTAGGAAGACTTCAAATTCTGATAAAGCCAAATTAAATACATACTTTGCTTCTATAAGTGTATGAAACTTGTGGGTTGTGTGTGACTTCAATAAAGCCAAACTATCAGCCATCTCATCTATTTGGATATACGGTCTACATAATATATATATACCTTCTGAAAATGAGAGAAAAATGTATCGAGCATTTATCTATCATTTATTCATTTCTTCAGAAATGTTCAACACCAAAACTTTGCTTCTTAGTATGAGAGAAATCCTTTGACCAAAAGAAAAAAAAAAGTATGAGAGAAATCAAAATATGACATTTTTATAATTTTTGGTGAAATATTTGATAATGGAACTTTATTGGGTTGGTCCGAAATTTTATAGCTGGTTACTTTTGTCTTTTTATAATTGTTATTCTTTGTTTAAAAAAAAATGTCGAAATGATCTATTGAAATGATGTATGTATGCATGTAATAAACAGTGTATTAATATAAATAATGGTATGCATCAGATATGAATGCCGTCTTAGCTCAGTGGTAGAGCGCGTGACTTTTAATCCCGTGGCCGTGGGTTCGATCCCCACAGACGGCGAACTAACCATTTTTTTTTCTTAAGTTATGTATATGAAAATGTTCAAAATAAAATAAAATGTTAACCATATTTTGTTGTATCTCCATATATATTATGGAATATTCATGTGTTAACTCGATTCTCGCACTTATTGTGTGTAAACAATTAGGGTTTATTGGGTTTGACATCATCCCCACCATACATCAGAATATCAGATCATCAAGTCTATAAAATCACTAAAAATGGTGATAATTGCTATAAAGAAACCTCTAACATATCTTCAAAATAATATATCACAAGATAAACTTAATTAATCATGAATTAAAATCATTATTTAAACACACAAAACATTCGAATACGTTTTGAAGATAATTGCGTGCCTTAACCCTAAATAGTTCTAAACAATTTTCGCTCACAACATGTTAGAACAGGAAAATTAAAGCATAAGACTTTTAACAATAAAAAAAACCGATCGAGAACGGTTCTATAAACAAAACAAAAAAACAAAAGACTTTTTTGGAAGAAAAAAGAAAGAAACAAAAAGTTTTCATGGTAGTCTCATCTCAGATCGAGAACGGTTCTATAAACAATTAAAACATGAAGGTAATGAAAAAAAGAATCATAGAAGGATTGAAGAGAATAAAAGAAGAAGCAAAAGGAAGGCGATCATTCTGATAGTTTTCAATTTCTCTTCCGTGCCATAGATGTTGGATTCCCATCAAACAAGTCATCAATGAAAGACTCAATATCTTCAGGCTGATACTTGACATACTTATCAGTCTGCTTCCCGGAATCAAGATGTTGCTTATACCTCCCAAAGAAAGACCTATAAGCCGGAATCACTAACGCCGAGATGGACACTCTTAGCTCCGACTGCATCTGCTCATCACTCACAATCCACGTGCTCTGCGTCTTGTGAATCTCATCGAACAAAGTATTGAAAATCTTGAACCTCTCTTTCAAAACCGGCTTGGACACTTTCCCGTTCACCTGTAATCCTTCTTGATTCATACATTGCAACACTTTCCCCCAAGTTTCTCTCTGGTAACTCTTATGGTACTGTCTTAGCTCCGTTGATCTTTTCCTTGTCCATGATTGACCCATCAAATCCCTTATCTCTGTTGACCCTTTAATCTTCTGCAGAATGTATCTCCCGTTGTTCATAAGGAATATAGATCGCAGTGATGGGTCTCGGTACAGTTTCGATTTTATCTCAAGATTTGCGTCGAGCAATTCCATCACTCTTATCATTTGTCTAGCAAAGGCTGACGTTTTGTACTCATCGTCGTCTTCTCGCTGGCTTCGTTTGGTCTCTGGTTCAGGTTTGGTCTCTGGTTCATCCGATTGAGCCTTCTCGTAGTGTTGGAACACTTGGTCTAGTGTGTCTTTGTACTCGCAAGCGTATTTGAGGTAGTTCATGGTGTAACGTGTTAACGGGTGGACCGCTCCGCTTGGAACCGGTGTTCTTCCATTATCGCTCTTGATCGAGTTCTCTAGCTCTCCGAATATCGTCACTGCTGCTTCTCCTAGCCTCGTCTGAGCCAGTTTAATCTCCTGGATCAGATCTGAATCCGATTGCTCAACCGCCGGGATTAAGTCACGGAGCGTCTCGTACATGTCTAGGAACTTGAAAAGTTTCTCCGACGACCGTTTCGTGAGCACCACCGCGCCGGAGAAATCTAGGAACCGGATCGTCACGGCGGAGACCAATCCGGTGAAGAGGCGTTTACGAATTGGGGAATGATCGTGATCGGAGAAGACGTCGTTGCAGAGAGCTAGCTCGCCGGGGAAAAGCACGGTGGAGCAACGGCGAACGATTGAGATCCAGGAAGCGATTTCTCCTTCGAGAGATTCCCAAGCTATTCTCTGCACGTCTTCTACATTGATCCCTTCGAATCCGACCTCGCTCAGCTGCTCCTTGAACGCGTGCCGTCTCGACATCTCGTAAGACATACAGCACTCTGCTTCGTAACCGGCGGAGAACATCGCTCCGGCGATCTTCTTCAACGTGGAGATAGATTCGGGTGGAAAGTCCGGGAAACTTTCTTCCTCGGGAGATGGATCATTGTTCTGTAAGACGCATCGATCTGAATCGTGCGTTGAAGGAGGTTTGTGATTGGCATTGTTTCCGTCGCTCTTCTTCATCTCTCTGGAACGATCAAGAAGATGACGAAACTCTTCGTCGAGAAGCGATACAGCCCGATGCTGAACCGAACTCGCCCGGTTTAACCACGAAGAAACCGGCGTTGAATCTAACCGAAGCTCTCTCAACCTCATAACCGATTTCGAGATACGGTTGACGGCGTCGATAAATGCAGAGTCCTCTGATTCGTCCCGCCCAAGCCCAGAAGATTCCATCTTCGACACCAATGAATCCACCGTCTCCGGGAATGGCTCCACCTCCGGACGAATCTCCCGTAACGGATCTTTCTCAGCCGCGGGGGAGGAAATTGACTGGATGAAATCGTCGATGGCTTCCATTACGTGGTTAAGGCTGGGCTGAGAGGATTCCGATTCCGGCATCGCCGTCGCCGTCGCCGTCTCAATGCTGTTAGGCAATTGTTGTTCGGATTCATCGGAATGCTGTGTATTCTCGCGATCGTCGGGTTTGTGAATTTCCGATTCCGTTGCGTGACTTCCAGCTTTCTCCATTTCGCCGGGAAAATAATAATAAACCCTATCTAACTGAATTTTCCTTTTTTCGCTTTTGGGGAAAATGGCAAGATCGGACAGGATTAGTGTGAGGATTACCCCTTATTAATCCATTATTAGAGTTTCTTCGACGCCTAATACTAATTATGATTTTTTTCTTCTCTTTTTTTTGTTACATATTTTTCCTTTATTTCTGAGGCTCGTTTTTCCGGGGTCCGTTGACCGAGAGGGGAAAGGTTATGCGTCACACGATCTCTCTTTCTTTTTTTTGTACACTTTATAATTGTTGTATTAATCAAACTCAACCTGATCAAGCTTAAAGTTTTTAATGTTGGATATACCTTATGATATATTCAGCAATTTAGTTTACATTTGGGCTGATTAATTATTTTCATTGAAAACATAGTATAATTCAGGGTCGACCCTTACTTTCTAAAATGAATACCCGAAATATAATTATATAGACAAAAGTATTAATATTATATTTATATTTGATATAACCAAAATTACAATTATAAACCCGAAGATAACTAATATCTTCGGGTATTTTGAATACATTTAGATATTTTTGGGTACTTTCGGATAAGAACCAAACTGTACTTTAAAAAAAATTGAATCTCAAAAACCGATCCGAACCCGGAGGTTACCGAACCGAACCTGATCCGAATTATATAAATACATGATCGGTACCTAAACCCCTTGATCTAAAATACATGAAACCCAAAGTACTTGACTTGAACCCGATTTAAGTATCTGAATGCTTATGCCTAATACTAACTAAAATCTTTATAAAGTTGACAAAAAAAAGAAGGGCCTCGTCTTTTTTGGTTTTAAGTTTGGTATCGGTTCGGTTTTAGTTCTTTGGGTATAGAAATTTAGGATCCGTTTGGATATTTTGATGGGTCCAAAATTTTTCAGTTATGAGTTATGGTATTTTCGGGTCGGTACCAATTCGGGTTTTGAATTTTTTGTCGAGGTCTAGTTAATATTTAAATTGCTTTTCTATTACCTTAATGTTTGTATAAACAAGATAAATTGCTCGAAAATGATTTATGGCATAATTCTGTTAGTGTTTTAATTAAAAATAAAATTAAGCTAGAAGATAGTGCTTGCCTGCTTGGAAGGGAAAGTGTTCGAACTTGGAACTTCCCATTGCCACTACCATATCTTTCACAAAAGTGCCCCCCAAAACTTAATGATATTGTGAGGCTTAAAGCCCATGCTTTAGCCATGGGCCGAACTTACTGCAATCCTCAATGGTATTAGAGCAAATATTGCGATATAATAATTCACTTTTTCTTGTCATTCCAAAAATTACAAAAGGATTTTTCTACTCCACAATCAATTCTTAGTTTCTTACGTTATCTTGCAATTTAGCCAATCGTGCATTTGACGAACATGAGGTGATCACTGACTGAGGTTGAGGATCAAGGATCAACAACCAATTCAATCATCGAAGAAGAATATGTAATGTTAAAAATGAAGATTCTTCAGTCTGACAAAAGAAAAAATATCTGACAAACATTCTAACAAAAAAAGATGTCAACAAAATCTCCCTTAGCTATAAGAGATCAACACGTAGTCAATATGTTCTCGATCTTAGAAAGTGTCAACATAATTTTACTAAGAGCATTGCAATGAGACACTTCCCATTAAAAACAAGAAAAAATCAAAAATGAATAGAGAGAAGAGTGATGGTGTTTCATTTGAGATACTTAACAAAAAAAAATTTGAGACACCTCCTTCTCATAGGTGTTTCTCATAGGTGTTATATTGTGATTGGTCCAGTTTTTTTTAAAATTTAATTATATAACTAAAAAAAATAATATATATATTTTTATTTTGAGACACATTCAAAATGTCTCATGGATGTTGATGCTCTAAACGCTTTAAAAATCAAAAGAGAGCACACATATATATATATATATATATATATATATTATTTTTTTCATGTTCTTCAACAAAAAAATAGAAAAAACACAAAAACATTTTACATTTCCATGAGCCCCAAACTCAACGGATATAGGTCTGGTCCAATACAAAGATACACTAGTACATTGCCAACATCCTCGTGTTATACTGATGTTTTTTTGTCGTCAGTCTACAACACTATTATCGACCGGCCATGGATCCACACAATAATAGTAATATCATCTGCATATACCACATAAGATCTATAACTATATTATGTGATAGCATGGCATACGCCTATTTTTGGAGGGTCCTGCTTTCGGTGAGTCCATATAAGATAATTTTGTAAGGATGATTGATACAAGGATTTTACAATCCAAAGAGGTATCAATACCCTCTAATCGATGTAGTAAGAGGTTATCGAATCCAATATTGGGAAATAGTCCTAATCACCAAGAATGCNAATGGTACAAAATCACCTCTAACAACTGATTACCGTTTTTATTAATTATTTTTTTCTTCCATCTCCCTTGCCATTTAAAAAAAAAACTTTCCTTTTCTATAATTAGTAACAATAAAATGGATATACTTTATATTTTTTTTTGTCAGTGTGGTAACACATCTAGAAAATGAAAAAACAAAAACCATCTTTTTATTACCGTTTTTATTAATTATAAATGATGTTTTAGAAAATGTTGTTTCTTCAAATTAAGTGATATTTTTATTATTTTATGCAAATTAATTAACTCTTTTATGGTTTGTGGCTATTTATACTTTATACTTTATATTTTATCATTAGTTGAATTATGTTTAGGTAAATAATAATTAATATTTTAATTTAAAAAAAAAACAAACAGAGGGAGTATGTAAAGAGAAACAAATCTGAGAGCTTTTATGGACCCAAGCAAATAAGTGCAATCAGAAAATTTAGTTAGTTTGAAAAGAAGGTTATTGATTACTAAACAAAGGAGTGAATTGACAAAAAAGAAAAAGAAGTAATTATTTGCTTGAATTGAAGATTATCGTCAACGAAAAAGTTAGAGGAAAGATTTACTGAGTTTCCGCAACGCGTCATTGTTAATTTGCAAATGGTAAAAGTGTGAACACTCGTGGACGACAAAAGAAGCTACTTCATCTCTCTCTCTCTCTCCGACTCCAATTCGTATTTTTCCAGTTCGAATCTGAACAAAAGTTGGTTCTTTCTCTTGGTACCCGGAATCTCAATTCCCTTCCTTTCTATCCGGGTATAGCAAAAGTTTCGTTTTTTCCCATTCGTTCCTGTTCATTGATTTCTCAATATAGGATTCAAGGGTTTTTGTAGTTTTGATTACTCCTATTGAGTGGAGATGGGTTGTTTCTCGTGTTTCGATTCGAGTGACGATGAGACGCTGAATCCAGTGGCGGAATCCAAGGGTCAGAAACAATCCCAACCGACAGTATCCAATAACGTTTCTGGACTCCCTTCAGGTTAAATCATGATTTCTCATTTGTTTTATTCGTTATCCGCTATGGCTACATGCTCCCAAGATCTGGTAATCTGATCCTGACTAGGCTAACGGGTCTTGATCTCATCACTGTTTACTCTGGTTATAAGTTATTACAACTTGTGAGATGTTTTAGGCTTATTGGGCATCTTCTGACTCCACTGTTAATTTAATTTCTTGGCCAGAGATGAATGAGAATCGTGATCCGTTGCTTCAATTTCACTTGTTTTGATCTGATTGGGAATTCTCAAGTTCGTCCTCAAGTGTAAATTTTGTGTCTTGGAAATGAATTGGACCTTGTGAATGAGCAGGATCACATGATCCTACTGAATCAAGATCAGGATCTTAGATTTGTTTATTTGGGGGGTTGCTCCCTTAAGACATTAATGCAAGTTTTATGCTTTTAGGGTGATTTGTTCTTTGCCCAAAAACAAAAGAGGGTGATCTGTTCTTGGAGTTTAGGCTGGTATGAGGTATGAGAAGACTGTGGATGCGTTTGGTAAATTGATTGGTCTTGATGATGTTGTAGGTGGGGAGAAGCTTAGCTCAAAGAGTAATGGAGGGTCAAAAAGGGAGCTACTACTTCCAAGGGATGGGCTTGGACAAATTGCTGCTCATACATTTGCTTTCCGTGAGCTCGCTGCTGCAACTATGAACTTTCATCCTGACACTTTCTTAGGCGAAGGTGGATTCGGACGTGTCTACAAAGGAAGGCTTGACAGCACCGGTCAAGTAATTTTTTGTTTGTTTTGATTGAATTACAGGAAATTACATCGCATTTCTATTTTTAGAACGACACTCTTTGTGAAACGAAGAGAAGAGAGTATAAGTTAAGGTCGTGGTGCTCTCTTGGCTTTCAACTTTTTGCTTGGATGATGAAAATTGATAGGAAATGGATGTGCAAGACTCTGCTCGGCATCTTCCAATTGTACAAGGCTATATTACAGTGTTAAAAAGATGGCTGGCTTTGTTATATATGTTAATATGAATTTCAGTTCGACATTAATGCTAGTGTTACACATCAGTTGGTTAGCTTGATTATTTTGCATACATGTATGGTGTTGTACCTCTGATCTATTTTTCTTCATCTTTGTCAGGTTGTTGCTGTTAAACAATTGGACAGGAATGGTCTACAAGGTAACAGAGAATTTCTAGTAGAGGTTCTTATGCTCAGCCTTCTTCATCATCCCAACTTAGTCAACCTTATTGGTTACTGTGCTGATGGAGATCAACGCCTCTTGGTTTACGAGTTTATGCCCTTAGGATCATTGGAAGATCACCTCCACGGTAAATCACACGCGCTTTTCTGATCTTTTACCATTTTAGACCACATAGATTCTTTGTGATCTTAGTCAATATCAACCCAAAGGTTCTTTCTGGTCTTAGACTCTTAGTCAATGTCAACCCTAACTTTAGCAGATTCTTCATTCATTTGTTTATTTATTATATCACCTATAAATTATACATGTAGACTTAAGTTGAGAAGTAGTAGTTCTTGGTTTTTTTTTGGCAGCCTCTAACAAATAAACTAATTATATATTTTCCTTTCGGGATTCTCCTCCGCCCCAGATTTTCCACCGGATAAGGAGGCCTTAAATTGGAACATGAGAATGAAGATTGCTGCTGGTGCGGCGAAAGGTTTGGAATTCCTACATGATAAGGCAAACCCTCCGGTTATTTATAGAGATTTCAAGTCATCAAACATTTTACTGGATGAGGGTTTCCACCCAAAGCTTTCTGATTTTGGGCTTGCTAAACTCGGACCAACAGGAGACAAATCTCATGTCTCCACTAGAGTCATGGGCACTTATGGATATTGTGCTCCTGAGTACGCAATGACCGGGCAGTTGACAGTAAAATCAGATGTCTATAGTTTTGGTGTGGTTTTTCTCGAGCTCATTACTGGTAGAAAAGCAATAGATAGTGAGATGCCTCATGGAGAGCAAAACCTGGTGGCCTGGGTAAATAAATTCATCATCATCATCCAGTTTTTCTTTTTTACATTCAGTTTCTCATTCTCTTATGCAAAAAGTTTGAGAATTTGTTGGTTTATGCAAAAACAGTTGAGAACATTTTGGTTTTAACAGGCTCGCCCATTGTTCAACGACAGGCGAAAGTTCATAAAACTGGCGGATCCTAAGTTAAAGGGGAGGTTTCCAACGCGCGCACTCTACCAAGCATTAGCTGTGGCTTCAATGTGTATCCAAGAGCAGGCGGCTACACGTCCTCTCATAGCAGATGTGGTCACTGCACTCTCCTATCTTGCAAACCAAGCTTATGATCCAAACAAAGATGACAGTAGGAGAAACCGTGATGAAAGAGGGGGGAGGTTAATAACAAAGAACGATGAAGGAGGTGGTTCGGGGAGTAAACTCGATCTAGAAGGTTCCGAGAAGGAAGATTCGCCGAGAGAGACAACTCGGATTTTGAACCGAGATATCAATAGAGAGCGCGCAGTTGCAGAGGCTAAGATGTGGGGAGAGAGTTTGAGGGAGAAACGAAGACAGAGCGAGCAAGGAACTTCAGAGAGCAACAGCACCGGGTAGAACCGGTTTGGGTCTTTAACCTTTTTTTGTTCTTATTTCTCAAACTCTCATTTATTCTGAAACATAGAAAAGAACAAAAAAAACATTGGGACAAAGAGTTGCTGTACATTATATGTGAGGTTGCATTATGGGCAAAAAGGGGACTCTTTTAATAACCAAACTCTAAAAGCATCTCCAACCTAACTCTATTTCTTATTCTAAACACTATTTTAGAGTAAATTTTATTCCAACTCATTTCTAATTCTAAAACAGAGGAATGCAATTTTTTATTCTATATATATAGAGAAATGCTATTTTTTTATTCTATTTTAGAGTTAAACTTTTTATTTATAAAATGGTCATTTAACTTTTAAATTCTTTTATTTATAATTGAAACAAATAATAATAATAATAATATTTTATTGTAAGAAAATCAGTTTTTTATTTAATTTATTTTTTTATAGTATTTTTCAAAGTTCCATGACACTAAATCACTTCTTGTGATGTGTTTATATGTGTTTATATTATTTGGAATAATTTGCAAAGTGATTTTTTGTTTCTCTTATACCACAATTCAACCAAAGTCTACTATGTTTTATTATTTTTATATGATGTAATGTAGTTTTTCTTTATATTATAAATGCTTAATTTAAATAATATCATAATTTATGGAAATTTTTTAAATAAAAAATAAGTGGGGTTAAATCTAAAATTCTATAAATAAAATGTATTAGTAATAAAATAGAAATAGAATATTCATTTTTAGATTGAAAAATATAGTAATACATTGAAGCAAAATCCAACTCTATTTTAGAGTGAAAAATAAAAGAATACATTAGAGTTGATCTAATTGAAGATGTTCGAGAGTTGATGTTCATGTAAATTTTTGTAGTCTTTCAGATTTTTGGCAAAGAGACTTTTGATGTGTCACATGTGGCAATGTTGACGTCTGATCGATGATTGAATTTGCAAAGATCCAATATTAGTGTTTAGACTCCTTTTCTTCTGTGTTTCTGTGGTGTGGCTAATGTCCACACTCGCGTAGTTTCGGACAACGTGGGTCACATGCCCTCACAATCTGACCATTATTTTAAGGATAGCTATCGAGATTGTAAGAGTATGGTTGATCCTGTCAAGTTTTTGTCGGGACTTTTTTGTTTTTTTACTTTTGACAGTGTACTCGTTGTTTTTTTTTGGCCTGATTGGTAACAGCTGTAGTTTTCGGTTTTATGTTGTGGTTTTTTTGCTGTAGATTTTTTAGCTGTAGGATTTTGGCTATAGGATTTTGGCTGTGGCTTTTTAAAAAGTGAAAGACGGAAAATATGGACTGTGGAAATATAGCTATGTACAGCCAAAAAAGGATACAAAGGGCTGTAGGTTTAAAAATCTGTAGAAATCATGATTGGAAAAAAAATTAACTTTTAAAAATCTGTAAAAATCATGATTGGAAAAAAAATTAGCTGTAGAAATAAATATGGCTGTGTGCAGCTAGGGGTGTCAATTAGGGCAAAAGCCCGATGGTCGGCCCGGCCTGACCCTGAAAAATAGCGGGCTCGGACCTAGAAATATAAGCCCGAAAAAATCGGGCTTTTCGGGCTAAAGTCCATTCTGGCTAGTGTGTTTTTGGGCTTAGCCCGATCGGACTCGGGCTAGCCTGAAAAGCCCGAAACTTTATATTTTAATTAGTTAGAGATTTTATTTAAACATTTATCTTTCTAAAAATAATAATTTGACATATTTTCTATACATTTCGTGATTCATGTACCATTATCATTCATCCATATTTACTTCATATTTTTAAAATTATTATCTATAAATTTTCAATGACATTTCTATATAATTTATACATGTCAAAACTTAATATTATTTTACTATTTTTTATATGTACCTTTTGATGGTGATGAAGATTTAGAAGACGATGAAGGAGATTCTAATCTAAACTCAACTACCTAGATTTGAAGTATTTTGATTTTATCTTTTATTTGGTAATACAATTTATTTGAATTTTATTTGTTCTTTTGTCAAACTTTTGCTTTTAAATTTAATTAGATTTGATATAATACATTTCAATTTAGATTTATTTTGATAAATATTTTGTTTTAATTATTCATCTGAGAATTGTGAATTTTTGTGTTTGTAAATAAAAGAACGAAAAAGCCCGAAAAGCCCTAGAGCCCAGTCCGGGCTGGGCCGGGCTTTGGAATATAGGCCGGATTTTGTTCGGGCCGGGCCGGGCTCAAATATATACGGGCTTTACCGATTTCGGGCCGGGCCGGACTAATCCGATTGACATCCCTATATGCAGCCTCTAAAGCTTCTTCCAATCAAGGCCAAAGTGTACTCTTTTTTTGACATTGTACTCGACTGAAAATGATTTCTTATTTTCCAATATGTTATTTTTTTTTTCTGTGAATGACTTTCTATGACCTCTAAATATTCGGAGGATCTATCCTTAACTCGAAATTAAAAGTCAATCTACAAATAATATATGACTAGTTTGAATCTATAGATTACAAGTATTTAAAAATTATAGTTACTAGGTGAGTCTTCGTGCTAACGCACGTGTATTTTTATTTAGAGGGTTTTTTGTACTTTTGTTTTTAAATTCTTTATAACAAATGCAGATCTAAAGAGACATCATGCCAGATGATATTCCGATTACTACCACAAAGTTGTAACCCATTATATATATTCATTAAGCCAAATACATACGCTCATACTATGAACCATGCAACATATGCTTATCCAAAGACATTTAAACCACAATATGAGCACATGCTTTGCTATAAATTGCTATAAAACAGAAGAGGTTACAGCGAGAGCGTCATGAATAGTTTGATTAGCCATAAAACGAGCCGCCATAATCCAAATCTTTACCATTCCCTCATTTTCCGGTATCCGAATCACGATAAGCATTAGACATGCTCTAACCTCTAAAGTTAGATCCCAGAACTGATAGACCAGAACTGATAGACCAGCACCAACGCCTGGCTCACCAATACCACTCATCTGGCTCGACTGCAACAAAGCATGGCTCAACCCACCATGGGTTAGAGCACTCTCCAACATCGGATACATGTAACCTCCTCTGACTGCTGCTGCTAAAGCTAGATTCCCCAACATTCCGGTTACATAAACTGGATGGTATTGGTTCCCTAGCATAAACGACGATGCATCCATTCCACCACCGATAAATACATGTTTTCCTTGCGCTTGTTGTTGCTGGGACTGATCATGATTAGCCATCGAACCTAAACTCATCTTCATCGGACCCGCCTGGTGATGCCCCTTTTCCGACGCCGCATGCCCCATTGAAACAAGCTGGTATGTCGCCGTTCGATTAAGAATCCTCTTCTTCGGCTCCTTAAGCGCCTCTCTTGCTCCTTTCCTCGTCTAAACCCTTTGGCCTTGCCCCTTGTAATTCAGGAGATTGAATCCGCGATCATTACTATTTCAAAACGAATCATCGCTAGAAGAGTCGGAGCTCTCGTCTTTGTTAGGTTGATGAATCACCATACTCCCAACTCGCGTCATCCTCGGAGACAGGGATGGAGGAGGTTGCATCTACGGCGGGGGCGATCATGGCCTCTTCCTGGACTGGTTGTCGCCATAGCAGATCGATTACCAATACCTCTTCCTCGACGACACTACTCGAGGAATCGATGAACCTTCAATATTATCTTGTATCTTTTTATATATATTTTTTTCTTTTATAATGACCTTAGTAATCTCTTCCATTTTTTCTGAATATTTACTTGTTCTTCACACTTTTTAACTTTATCAATTTACCATTTTGAGTTTTTGTTCTCACATACCTTTCACTATTCCGTTTCTCTTTTCTAGGCTTTATAATTCTTGTATTTATCTTTGTTTCCGTCATTTATGTTTTTTATTTGTTATCTTCTTCTCTTCTTTCTTGATAACTTGTTATCTCTTCGATTATTTTATTATATTCTTGTGTCTTATGATTTTTATTCTAATTTTTATTTTAATTACTTGAAACTTTCTTAATCTATAGTCATTTTTCGATAATTTATTATTTTCAGTTACATTTGTTTGTTGACATGAAAAATTTATTGTTAAAAAAATAGTTTGACTATTGGTGCCATTGCGAAAACTATTTTTTCCATAATTTATTATCTATTGTCCTTCGATAAATGTTGTAACTATTTTTCTTACTAATTTATGTAGATATACATCATATAATAATAAATATTAATGTTCTATGAAAAAATGAGAAAAGGAAAATATTAATAAAATAATATTAATTAGAAAATAAAAATGACCAATAAGAGGAGAACAAATGTCGAAGCTGGAGAAATCCCCTTTACTCTTTATAAGGTAGATAACTTTTCATAAACCGCAGTCATTCATTTGTCGAAATTCGCTGTAAAATGTTAATTTGTCGGATTATGTCGTTATCATTTAAAATATAAATTAATTATAAAATATAAATGAGTTATTTATAAATATTGAAAAAAATAATATAAAGTTATTAAACTGCTCGAGATAGTATAATCATATAATATTAAATTATTTTTTCGCGACAAAAAATAATATTGCATATTGCCGCTATAATCCTATTTTTGATGAGCGAATAAAGTATACAAATATTTATTGTCACTTATTGAGTTGATGATGATGTAATTTTGCTTGGCACGGCCTTTTACATGAATTACATTACATATTTAGCTAGCAGGCAGCCTTCATCAAAACATTGGAACGTATGTCTTGACGTCAAAAAGAAAAGAAAAAAACATTGGAACGTCTTAAATTTATTTAATTATTTTCAAAAGAGTTATATATATAAACCACCAGGAGGCTCGCATTTAAACCTGAAAGAATATTAAGATTTAGTTGGATTACTTATATATATATATATATATATATATATATATATATATATATATATATACTTGCGGCTAGTTTAGTTATTTCTCTTATATAATGTTTCATAGCTTAACTTTATTTACTTTTTCCGACTCATAAACTATTAAACTTCACTATGTTGCAAAAAAGACTATTAAAATTCACTTTATGTTGACCCAAAAAAAATTACTTTATATAAAAATTAAGTTGTTAATTCTCAAAATCGTTGGACAATATGTCGTCAGTGGTACAAAAACATTCGTTTTCTAACCGACGACGACATTTTAAAGACAAATGTAATTAAAAACAAGAAAAGGGTGGTCAAAAAGCTTATTTTTAGAAGTAATCTAGCTACTGCGGTCTATTATATAAAATTTTGTAAGAGCACCATAGTTACAACTTTCACAAAGATAAGATATTCACTATAAGAAAATATAAAGATAAATTGTAAATAAAACACAAAACTTTATGCAAAGTACGTACATCCATAATAAAATAAATAAGATACGAAACAAAAATGGAAACAAACGACCACCGATACAATTTCTTCTTCCTTTGGCCGGTCGACGAGCCAAGAGAGGGAGAGATATTTTGCTTCTTGTTATGTGATATTTATTGACACAGCTTGAAACAGATTCAGGAGGGGCAGTCTCCACGTGGGCACTTTCCGTCTTCAAGTGACGGCTCCTCCTCTTTCGTAACTTTGGATGGATCTTCATGATGATGAACGGCGTCAGATAGTGGGTCCACCGATTCAGTCATCGTCACGTCAATTGGGTGCACTTCCGACACACCTAACGGACTCATCACGACAATACTCTTTAGTTGTTGTTCTGATGCATTAACCTTCTTTTCAATATCCAATTTGTCCCCTGAGTTTCTGTAAACCCCGTACAAAATCATTTGCACCATCCCTAGTATGAACCCCACCACGTTTGGAATCTAGTAAAAAAATCATTTACACAAAAAAAAGGGAGTTTTAGTAACCTAATACTTAACCAAAAACATGGAATTTTAGAAATGGTAAAAAAATAAAAATGAAACAGTGCTTACAGCTATGCATATGTCGTGGAGGAATAAGCCATAAGCGAACCACATAACGGCGCTTATAGTGAGGAAGAAAGAAAGCGTGAAGGGCATGAATTCCACACTCTTTGTCTTTATCACACGCGCCTTGATTGTTACAACAAATGATTTAACATTTAGCCCCCCAAAAGTTTAATTATTGTAAAATAACAAGTTTATAAATTAAACGCTTAGTTAATTACCACGATCATTAGAGGGGCAGCGAAAACAGAAACAGAAATGGCAACGCAAATCCAGCCGAGGACAGAGACTTGGAGGCTAGGACTTTTAACCACAAAATGTGTAACCATTAGAATCAACGAGAAGAAAGCAACGTTCGTCGCTAAAAACAACTTCATAGCCGCGATCTGCAACGCATAAGAGAAATTTTTAGAGCCTATATAATTCACCCTTTACATATATATAAGCGGAATTAAGGAGGAAAAATGGGGGAAATTACCCTTTTGTCCTTGGTGGCGTAAGCGAAGAACATGGCGATGTAGAGGGTCTCAACGACGCAGCCGAAGGAGTTGATGGTAATTAGGAGAAAAGCGTCTTGCTTAATCAATGCGTAGTAGAGCCATAGCATGCAGCTAAATAGCGACACTTGGTACGGTAGAGACTGGAAACTTTCCGTCGATTTTTTCTTGTATATTCTATAAAACGTTGGCCTGCAAAAAAAATTTTTTTTTTTAAATATATATCTGAGAAAATTTCTTAGCTAATCATTCTCAGATTATTAGTATTTTTTAAAATAACCAATATCGTTTCCGATAAATAAAAATAAAGAAAATGTATGTACTTACACTGGAGCGAGGAATACGAGGAAGGATATTGCGTTTCCTGTAATTTCATGGAAAAAAATAATAATAAGAAAAAATTAGTTGATTGTATATTTAAAAGGCATCTAGTTTTATGGAGACAAAAGCAAATGAATCAACCCGAGTTCTCTAACCATACTCAATGCGTGACGATTTCAATTTGTAAAGCTTTCGTATTGATGTATTTTTTTTGTAGTTGGATTTTATTACAGAATTATTAGATTATGTATGATCCCAAATGACTCGTCTAGTTTTGTAAATGAAGAAAAATCTAGAAGCAATGTAAGAAATATATGGCTCTTTAACTTCATTAGCAAAAAAAAAAACGTAAGAAATAGATATACACATATATTGGTAGGTGGGTCATGCTGAACTCTCCATAATATTAATATTAATTTCTTAGTCTATACTCCGTTTTGTTTAATTCACGTGTTTACTACTAATACAATGGAACCCTACACATCGTTTATAATATTTTTGAAAACAGAACCTTAGATACGAAGTTGCAACATTATAGTTGCTGCTGCAAATTCTTTATTATACCCCCATTTTAATAACTGGTACGACTAGTTAAAAAATATATATTAACAAGTAAAAAAAAAGCCGAGAGAAGGAAAAGAGAAGAGCTGAGGAACAAGCTAGGATTTGACTTTGTGTATATATCATTTGAACATTACCTAAGATGCCGAAGACGATAGCGAGCAAATGGTGATTGATCATGATGCCCATTTTCTATAATTACTGAGAAGAAGCTTTTCCCGTAAGGATATTTCTAAAGGGTCTCAGATTTTTGAAACCCTAAATCTCTCTCTCTCTCTCCAAGATGCTTCTTTTTATTTTATGGAGGAAACTAATGAGCCTCAGGTGGTTTATATATAGCTCCAAAATAACCATTGTGGTCAAAATATTTTTAATTTTAATTTTGAGTTATTTGAAGCGTGTAACGTGTTGAGTAGAATAAAAAACAAAAATAATAAGAATCGAAAAGGGAAAACGAACTCAGCCTGGTTGCATGACAAGTGGAGAAATTAGTAGGTAGCGTTGCATTTTATCATTCACTAAACTCTACTCCTTTTCTTCCCCACTCGCATCTCACACGCGAGTGGTCCTACGCCCTCTTCCACAATTTCATTTTCTTCACTCCTTCATGTATTAAACAAGCTTTCAAAAATCAGATTAATTCCATAGTAAGTTTGTACTTTATAGACGATAGATGAATATCATGGTGACCAAAAGTCTACCCAATATCAACCAACAAAGTGGAAATAATCACTAGATTACAATGAGGGCGAATTGTACAATTTCTTTTTAGTGCTAGTGCTTCCATTTTTTTTTAGAAAAATCACATATGAATTGGACCATCCAAAATATCTCGTTAATACAACAATAATTATAGACCTAGTTTACAATAATACATTCTTTCTGTTTCACAAAAAGTGTCATTTTGACATATTTCACACATATTAAAAAATTTATTAAAAGTTTCATATTACTCTTTATTAATACGCTAAACAGTTTTTTATTTCTAATTAATACGCTAAAACAATAAGATTTAAAACTGTATTTTTGTTCAAAATTATGTATTGAAAACATAAAACAACACTTTTTGTGAAACGAAAATAAAAAATTAAAACGACANACAACACTTTTTGTGAAACGAAAATAAAAAAATTAAAACGACACTCTTTGTAAAACAGAGAAAATATAATTTTAATAATTTTAGGATTAATCATCGGTTAATTAATTAATTTCAAATTTGCTTACAAGGAATTTAATTGTTTTGTTTGTATTCTCTTTACATAAATAGATAACATAAATGAGACAGCTAGGATAGAATTAATATAAAGGAGTCTAGGTGAAATTGATTAAGGATCTAAAAACAGCTAAGCTATGAATCTAGAGGAAATGACTAGGTTAATTAAACCAATGAAATTTATAGGTGAAAGCGATCTCTATACGCAGAAAATGAACGCCGTTTTCAATAAAATTATTGTATTTTTAATGATTAATCAAAGTTAGAAAGAGAAGAAAAAGAAACAAAAAAAAAACTCATTCACATCTCCTGATCAGATTTCTCTTTGTTTAGAAGAACACGGTTTTTTTCCTTGTACAAAAAGAAAACGATAAATCATGCATGTTTTTGGACAAACCTACACGCGTCAAAAGGGAGCGTCGCGCGTGAGTGTAACTAATTTAACTATTAAGGTAATAAACAAAACGATGCGTTACGGGAGAGGCGTTGCATGGAAATGGAAAAACTTGTGCAAATCACGTGAGCTCTATGCCACGTCATCAGATGCTGACTCTGCTTTCGTGTCTTCTTCAGTATACTTCTGTTTTTGCTCTTCTCCTCTTGTTTTAATCCCCATTTTCAGGACTCCATCTTTAGAGTTTTTTATTGATTCCATTTTTTAATTAATTTTCAAACGTTTGATGTAATTTTATACTGATTAATAAACATTTGATTTTCAATGTACTCTTTTTTTTTATTTTAAATAAGGATGCATGAATCTATCACTTTTGGTAAATGTCTAAATGTAGTGATATCCATCAGTATTCAAAGACTGGTTGAATGTACATTTTCTTGTTTCGTTTGTTTCAATATCTATGATGGAAGGAATCAAAATGGTTTGGAAAAAAAAAGAAGTTGGAGAAAATACGAAACAATTCTCCATTTTTCGAGGGTAAGTTAAAACAGATATTAAAAGTGGGAAGAAATGGACAAAAGAGGAGTGACGTGGTAGGCGAATGATAACAATGATCATGGGTTTGTTAAGTACTTCTTGTTCTTATGCGTTATTTCTTTCTCTCTCCCTCTCTTTTTTTTTTTTTTTGTTGTCCCAAATTTTTTAAAATATGAGAGGTGCCACTTTTGTGGTTCTCCTCCACCTTATTTTTTCCATCTCTAATTAATTATACTGAAACAAATTTTGGTTTATATCTTACATTTTTTTTTATTGATTGGTGCCTAATAAGCTTTTGGTTCATTTTCTTTTATTGATTGGTGCCTAATAAGTTTTTTGTTCACGTACGTTCCCATGATCATGTACTTGCAAATTTGCAATCATATTCCCCTAGCTTTTCTCTACTATATATTTTCATACGATCATATATCTAGATGTAATCTTTAACTTTTAAAATGGATTTTTTATGTAAAGGAAATACTCTCTACGTTTTAATATAATTTGTGTTTAATTTTTTTTACACAGACTAAATAAAAATATCAACTATTATCTACCGATGATAAAACAAATAGTACAATACAAATGATCATAAACATAAAAATACGCATTAAAAATTTAAAGCATCACTTTAAACTTTTTTGTTACTAAAACATTAATTTTTTTGAAACTGAAAAAAATATATTACTTTTAATGGGTAAAATAGTTTTCTTACAAACACCGATTATGTTTATTTTTCCAATTTTATAGTTAGTTTTTGTATAGTATCTTATCACCTAGAATCATACGGTTTGACTATAGTTTTCTTACAAACACCGATTATGTTTATTTTTCCAATTTTATAGTTAGTTTTTGTATAGTATCTTATCACCTAGAATCATACGGTTTGACTATAGAATAATAGTACATAACAAAACTATAATTAATAAATTGCGACACGTTTCAATTAATCGATTACATTCTTTTGACAATGTATGTGTCAATGATTAATATTTTAGTTTTTAGTCAAAAGCAGTTTTAAAATTTACATTTATGTTAACTTTTCAATTTAAATTCATCCACTTTTTAAACGGAAAATAAGAAATGGAAATATATATTAAAAAATAGAATTCTAGAATGGATATTTGCTCACTAGGCAGAATTAAACCAAAAAAATAAAAATCATCGATTGATCAAACCTCAATAATTCAAGCACCTATGTGACCCACATTGATAAAAGATGTATGCATATAAATCTGTGTATGCTGCTAATGCTACCACATAAAGGAAAAATGACAATCATGTGGGTAAAAAATTAAACCTTCCCGAGCCTATCGTTTTCTGATGAGCTATATCGGTTCATAATAAGAACCTTGCTTTACACACACATACACTTATATAGCTATACTACATATAGATTCAATGAATAGATACCTATCTATGATATGTTAGCTAATTGATTAATATTTACTAAATAAATACAATTACATCATTATGATCGGTCTATTGAATCTATATTAGCCAGAAGAACAGAAATTTTGTATGTATCAGTATTGATCACGATTCATGAACATAGGAGATAAGCCAACTCATTGTTCAAAAAAATGAATCAAATAAAGTTATTTATATCATACACATTTGTAATAGTAAAAAATGTAATGAGATGTTGAATTGCTACATACCTACATGAGATGTCATCCAATGGCTCGCTAAATGTTAATATTAGTTGGGCGGGTGACAAAGTGAAATCCGTCACTCAAATCCACATCCAGCTCTTACTTTAAACTTTTGGTAACAAAAAATCATGGGACATCGGCTATCTAACTCAGAACGAAGACCAAATCAGGTTAGTTAATTCATTTCCACCACAATCACTAAATTTTAATTTGTTTCTTTGAACACTTTCTTCTTCTGGATAGTCAGCTATTACACCAATTAAATTACAACACGGAGTCTGAATTACAAAATTGTCAAACATTAAGTAAAACAATATAAACAATGAGAAATTTTGTAAAAGCTTAAAAATGGTTGATATAACTATATACTCATATATATATGGCCAAAGTGCTAATTATTTGCGACAGAAAAATACGAATCCACATATTACTTGCGTGTATCACTCATTAAAAAGTCGTAAGAATGGTGTTTTCTAGAGAAATATCAATCATAACAAAAACATTCGAGAAATAGAATTCTGAAATGTAAGAAAAGTTGTTCAATGTGGGTTATATAAATCTCTATAATATTATTTAAAGAATCATTTAGTAAAATAAACTTAATTTTGTAAATTATTACATATTATGTCATTACAAAAAAAAAGATAATTAAAATAGAAAATAAAACAATTTTCTTTTAAAATTATTGAAGAGAATATGGAAAGTATTTGTTTTCCATTAAATAAGGTATTTACTATTTAGTTTCTTAATTATTACAAATATTATATAATTTTAAATAATAATCAATCCACACATATTCAAAAAAAGATCTACTCGAGATCTTGCAATATATTTTAATTATAATTTGTATACTTTTATTTGAATATATATCAAAACAAAAGTTAAAAAATATTTTACTTTTTTATAAAGAATTAAACACGAAAAAATAAATTTGTAAGAGTTTGTTGACTGACCACAAAATTCATAGTCATTAAACAGTGCATATTAGAGTTGGTGTTTCAATATTATAGTTCTTCAACCCGAATAATTTTTTAATCCACCACGAAATGGGTTAAGTAAGCGGCTTAGCCTGCCATGGACGAATTAAGATTCTAATTTTCAAATGCCCACAAAAAAGAGTTTCGCAAATCAAAATATAAAATTTTAGTTTTAAAGATAGATGGTATACTCAATTTACTAAATAATATGATTTTTCTTTAAAAATTAACTATAGTTATTATATTTTTATTTGATTATATGTAAGTTTAAGTTTATATCTTAGTCCGCTGTAGAACGAGTTAAGTAAATAGGTTAGTCCGATTTGACAATTCTATCAAAATATTTTTTCTTAAATTTTAAAATAAATTTTTTAAAAAAATTATTTGGTGCTATAACACGGATTTGATTTATAGTTTTATAGTACATATGGTAAGACAATTTTGCATGTATAAAGTACGTGTTTTGTCGTCTACGTTATTAGTTTCTCGGTAACCAAAACAACATATTTTAATGGATCGATCTTAACATTAAACAAAAAAAAAACATATTTTAATGGAAAATTACAAACTTAGCGGCTGAATTTAATGGACATGTAACCATAAATGATAAGTAGATGAAATAAATATAATCAAACGGATGTTCCTTCTGCCTCAGAGGATGATGGGTCAAGAACTCAAGATATCTTGAAAATGGGTGGTTCTAATTAATAAACTATGGTCATATTTAACTAGGTAAATTGAATGACGAAATATGAAAGCAAATAGTAAAGAGGGGAGGGGAAGAAAGCCATTGTAAGTTGGCAATGATTGAAGATCGGTTCTATATCTTAAAACTCGTGTTTGTCGTTTTATGTTTTCGTCAATTAATCATCTTTTCTCAATAGAATCAATCAAATAGACCCATTCTCAGGTTCCTATATTTGATAACGACCACTTATTGGATACCATCCTTTGATGGATTTATATTTGTACATATAAAAAAATAACTATAAATTGCAATTACCATACTTGAATAAAATGTGGGATTGCAAAATTTTCATTGTAAGAAAGCAAGTAAACCTATACGCGATAGTTCGAACCGGATTGAACTTAAGTAAAAAAAAAATACTCTTTGTTTTCTTAAAAATGATATTTTAGGGACTTAAATACCTTGGTAAGTTGTTTTATAGACTAGGAAAAGTTAGGCTGAAAAATCATATGTATATAATAGTCTGGCCTTTTTTTTACAAAGCAAACAATATATGGAGAGGATTTCGCTTCAACGAAAAATAAAATATAGAACACAGTTTAATACAAATCTAGGTTACTACTTAATTAAAAATTAAATTAAATTGCTAATAACTAACAAAATAATCCACCTTAGAGGTTAATGTTTTTTTTTTTTTTACTTTTTGATACATTTTTGACAAATTATTGTCTAAATGACTGACTCTAGCATCGAGAGCTTTGAAAACACTATAAATTTTCATCTTGGACAGGTTTGTTTGTTTGCTTCGCAATTAATGTTCGGATCCTCTTAAAAAGTAGAATTTCTCACAATAGTTTTATATAATTTTATTTCTATATTATTTTTTTATAAAAAACTTATTTTAATATTCTACACTTAAATTATATATAATGTGTTTTTTTATTTCTTGTTTAAGTTATATTTTCTGCTTAAATTTTTTTAAATACTCAATAAAATATTAGTTGTGGAAGACCACTGTGGTAGGTTTAATCGCAATTATAATAGTGTTGGAAATTTGTAGAGAAATATTGTTTATGATGGATTTCTCCACTAGTTTTGTTTTGTCGACTTAGTTTTGTATTGCGAGTATTTTGTGACAGAAGCGGGTCGCAACTCTACTACAACAATTTCGACTATAATTCTTCATTTCACAAGCAATTAAACAATTTTCTTTCAAGCGTTGCATGAAAAAAAATAACTGATTTTTGTTTTTTATGTGCTTTTGATGTATTAAATATCGGCGATATTGTCCGTACTTTGATTTTCAAATTTTGCTAATGCTTTTGTTTCCCATTGGCTATCTCCGCTACTTTTCGAGTGTGTATCTTCAAAACCCTTTGAGAATTTTTATGAACCTACCATTTTTGTGGAGTTTCTAGTATTTTCCTATCGTAAGATTCTATTTGAATGAAATAATTTTGACCATGAAAAATATATGGTATTTACCTATATATGGATAAACTAAAATCAAGGTGTAGAGTCACGCTCAAGTCAAATATGGAAATGACTATACAGAAGCAGAAATAATGACTCAAAAGTTTGAAGGGCCCAATAATAAATGTGGGGTTCTATAGAATTTCATTAGAACTTCATACACATGTTTCAGACACAAAGAACTGTGGTCAAGTGGTCAGAAGATTCCACACGTACCCATATAATTATTGTCTTCTGGATACACCTGGAACTAAACATCTCATTCCAATTACCCCATCTCCATGCTTTATCTTTTTTGTTACAAATCTTTTCATTTTTTTTCGTTTTTTTGTATTAAAAAAACAACTATAGAAAAAATAAAAAAATGTGTTTGCTTTTCTTAAGAGCAGTACATTTTATAAAGACCGTTTCTCATAAAATCTGTGAAATAAAAATAATAAGTCGTCGACATAGATTATGTTGCAAGGATGAAGGAATTAACTACATAATCATGCGTGGCAAGACTCAAAGCCGATTTGGTCCCAAAAAAAAAGACAGACTAATTTGTTTATCCGTTAAAAAAATTAGCGTTACAAAAATTTCCTTTTAACTATATTAACAAATAGATTACGTTTCTAGTTGATACTAAAAGATTGGTATTTGTAGTTGTGAACGCTCATATGACTTATGGAATACGTATGGAGAAGTGGAAGAAAGCAATCAAAAATACAATTTGAAGATCGATGCATTGAACGTTTACACATCTCATGTTTTCCTATTCAAGTAAAGGCAAAGGCAGGTTTGTGCTTTTTAGACTTGTATGTGACGTGGCGATATTTATTCTTATTTTCTTTGTTTTTATTCGTCAACGTGTTTGTTTTCTTCACTTTCCAACTAGTCCCAAACCAACAATTATCACTATTCTTCAATGCATCGGCCTTGAATAGGGAACGCGTTTGCGTGAAACGCCATGCGGGTAATGGTTTGTGTTGCCATTCACATAATTAAAACGAATGTATGTAATAAAAAAATAAAAAATTTGTTACGCCTTTTGGAAACGTGTCAGAACAAAATAAAACGAAACGCACTTGTAAAAAAAAAGCAGGGAAGTAGGTGTGGTTTGGTGAGTTTAAGATGTGGTTTGTTGATTTTTTTTTTTTTTTTTTTTTAAACTATANTAACTCCTTAACCAAATGTCCAAATGACCTGATTCAAACTCTCCTGGACAGCTAACTCACTCCTCTACAACTTCCATGAAGGTTGTGCAAGCAGATTCAGAGCAGAAGGCCTCCTTTCAGTCACATATTTCCAGCGTCTCGGATGGTTTTTGCATTCTACTTCGGCCCATTTCTCCAAATATCATCAATTGTCTCCAAATCACCTAAAAACACTCCAAATGCATGCAAAGACTCACTAGGACATAATGCAAACACCTAATACTCTAATAAATACCAAAATGCTATAAAAACTATGAAAAACACATGCATGAGACACAAAACAATAACAAGAATGCATGCTAAAAAGAGGTAAAATATGGGAATATCACCATTCATATATTGTCCCGCACCGCTTGTTCCGCAGTAACCGCACTTGTTCCGCATGATGCGTTTCTTCCAACCGCACCGCACTAAAACCGCACTGCACCTCCTAAACCACTTGTCCCGCACCGCTTAAACCGCTGTCACCATTCGAAGCCTAATTAATTGTTGTTATGTTGTTTGTGGGGGGATAAAAAATGTTTTCAGTAAATTGAATCCAAACAAGGTCAATAAGGAAACGAGGTGACAGGCTAAAATGAAAAGTCCATCGAATTGAACATCTACGGTCAAATGAGATAAAATGCATAATCATTAGTCAATCATGCTGAGACCAAAAACTTATTTAAACCGGTGAGTTAAATCACCAAAACGTAATGGCCAGAGCCTCGAACTTAAAAACCATACATGGCGAATCAGGCGAAATAAACAGAAACGTTAAACATTATCTCAGAGTATAAAATAAGGACAAAAGCAAAAAACAAGATACCATATTTCAACTCTCGACATCACTCTCAACTATAATTTAACTATAAACTCAAACACTTGTCTTTTTTTTGTTCTTATTCTTATAAATTGCTCATGAGAATCAAAATACTAATTCAATTTACTTCCCAAAAACTTTGTCTAAAATGTTCTCGAATCTTGTATGTTCTCATCCAACATATTCTATGTTTATTGATCGATAATCTCTTGGTTTTTTTTCTTAAAATAAGCCAAAACACCTCTATTTTCGTTATTTATAAATTTTGAAGCTACATGATAAAGGACTTTTGTCAATTCCTCTATGCTTATCGTTATAGCATAAGAGATGTCAAATCCAGAGGGATTAGATTAAGCCACTAAGAATACACGAAACTCCTAAATCTAAGCTAAACAAAGAAGGTTTTACTAGTTCTCTAAGTAAATCGAAAGTCTTAGTACTCAATTCTATCAAATGACTAACAATCTAAGCAATTTAAACTATTGTGCCAAGATAAGACAATGAACTAAACAAGAACCTTAATCGAACTTAAAGTAATAATAAAAGGCGAGTCTTAGGGCGAGGTAATTGATTTTGGGTGATCTAGAACTAATCCATGATGCCAAAGCACTCAACTAACGCTAATCCTTAGGTTTAGACCACTAATCAAGACTAATCCACTTCCATGGCATTAATCACTTTCTAATCACCTAATTAAGAACAAACTTCCATTTGTAATTAAGTAATCATCAAGCATTGCACACAAGGTCTAATCAACCAATAAACACCTTGGACAACTATTTCCATAGGCCAAGAGTGT
>PKML01045358.1:1082738-1115649 GCA_002933935.1 Eutrema yunnanense | reverse complement strand
GAATGTCTCTCGACCACCTTTCCAAAATTTTCCTTGATCTTCAATGGCAGTCGTGAGACGATCCCACTTATCTGGATTTCCTTTTTTGGAAGACGATCCCACTTGAACCTTTCCACGTGATGATGATTTTTTAATCGGTCCAACTGGTTCCACTTCTTCATCAGATTCCACAAGTTGTGGAAGTGGACTCGGTGGATCACGTCTTGGTCCAGCACGAGGTTGCCATCCCTCATTTACAGAAACTGTAACTCGAGCATATAAACGATCAAGCAGAGGAATATCTCGGAGAGGATGTGTTCGCAACTTTGATGCTTCTGGACAGCTCTAAAATATAATATAAACATACAAATGATTAATTGATCTATCTATATATTATATTACTTATATTAGTAACTAAAAATATATACGAGAACTTAAAATATTGAAAAAAAAAAGTTTTAAATTAGTTACCCTTATTAGTTCATTCCACCAATCTCCTGACATATCGAGCTCTCCAAATTCATTAAAACCCAATCCAGTAGCGTTTCGTATGATGCGCTTGTAAACATCATACTGCTTTTTTATATGGTCCAACCGATGTTTAAATTTAGCCCAAGAAAGATCGAAACCAAAAAAATTCAGAAATTCAGCCCGGACACTTTGCCGACCAATTTCATCAAGACATGTACCCTTCCAGTGACCCTTGTCGTTTTGATCATTGCATAATTGCAATAATCCATGACTCAATTGATAGCTCCACACAAATTTTGGCTAAACAATTAATGTATTTAAAGAAGCATATTAATCATACAAAGAACACCAAAATATATAACATGTGAAAGCTGAAAAAAAATTGATTGATTTATCAAAGATTAATAGTTGTCGTAAACAAAAAAAAAGTTATAGAAATTTTTTTACATCAACAGATGGTTGTTGTGGAGAAGATTGTGTTTGATTTGCCATTTTATCACTGCTTGAACAAAAAAAAAAATTAAAACCCTACGTGCATAAACAAAACCAACTACAACAATCATCACAACAACACAGTAAGAAAAGTCGTGGAGATTAAAGACTTCACCACAAATCTGATCTTGTGGTAGTAAGACAAATTTGAAGACAACCTCAATTAAGATAAATCAACTTACCAAAACACAGAACGTAGCTCAAGCCCTCTATCAGCAACCACCTGGAAACATGGCGATGAGTGTATGATAAACCAGTAGCAATCTAAACTCTAGTTTATAGAGAATTTTTAAACAATATTGATGTTAATTTTTTGAAAAAAAAATCTAAATTAAAATATTACTATAGATTTTATGTGTGAATATTCTAATATCTTCCTTGAATATATATTTGTTCACCAATAAAAAGTCATATTTTAAAAAAAAATTAAAAAATTAAAAACCATTATGATTTGCAATCTCCACAAACTCTCTATTATCTAGCGTTATAACTTTACAGTTACTTAATATCTAAACACACGTGTGAAAAATTAAAAACCAATCAGTGATTGGTGTTGGACACTGCGCTACTATGACGTAACGTCTTTCGAACATGATAACAATCACGACTTAATTCGCCCACTATGAGATCCCATACTCGTCTGTCGAGTGTCAACAATTTTGAAATACTTGACTGATTTTACAAATTACTACGTGAGGTTTTCCCGTTGACATATTAATAATTAATAATAGATGAACATATTTCTCTGTTGTATTCTATTCGAAAAGAAGAGAATCTCGTACTAATCATATAAAATAAAAGTATGAATGTTTTTTACGAAGATAATATATTTAAATTGTATAGATTTCTCTGGTGTTTAGTTCCATTCCTTCTATTTTGCTGCATATACGCAAGTAGTTGTTATTATTTGTATAAGTGCATTTAACAGTTATACATGCAATGCAACTAAATAGAACTAAATATCGGAGAAATTTATACAATTTAAATATATTATTTGGCAAAAAAAAAAACAATTATACATGCATATAAAATCAAAGGGGCATGAATATTTGTTACGAAAGTACTATATTTAAATTGCATAGATTTCTCTGGTATTTAGTTTTATTGATTCTATTGAGGTGGATATATATACGCATGTAGTTGTTATTATTTGTATAATTGCATTTAACAAATGTTTTTTTTTATTATAAAATTGCATTTAACAATTGTCGTTAGAGCTCATCTTTTCTATCAACTAATGATAATTAATCTTTATGATAAGAATTTTTTCGTCAACTTTATTGAACATGTTTTTTTATTCTATATATGGTTTCTTCATTTTCACTTTAACTGTATCACAAATCAAGATTTAATAAAAAAAAATATAAAAAAAAATCAATATTTAATAAGCCATACATGAATGAAAAACGTATAGTGTTATCTGCGATCAATCACAATTTTCTGAATGATTGGCGTGTCGATAAGGCTAAGATTGTGAAAAAAAAAAAATCGTAACCTGGAAAACATGGACCACATAAACTTTATATTTATCGATTCAAATTGTTACGAAATGATGATGTGGCTGCTTTTTTCCAATTAAGTGTTATCTGATTTATTTTTATTTTTTTGAAATATACAAAATGTTTAGTATCGAATAGACAGGATAAAAACTTATTTCATCCAAACACCTCAAACAAGAGACATTTGTTTTTTGTTAACAACAAGAGACATTTGTTTTTTGTTAACAACAAGAAACATTTGTTGTTAATAATTATAACCTCGCTTATAGTTATTGCATTAACTTGGACAACCCTAAAACGAATTAGGGACACCGCATCGTCATCAATTAATACTGTAGTTAGTTACACACAAACGGAATTGTTGGCAAGTCACAATGGACATATAATTAAAAAGGTAAAAAGGCAGATGATATCAAACTGCAGAAGATAACTCATAGCTAAGACGATGCGCTAATCTTCATTTTTTTTATATACCGACTGACATATATCTACATATGAATTAAATCCAATTTTTTGGGCAAAATCATATGATTCAAACCTACATGAACGACAAATGTACTTTTGTCTACACGTACGTTCATCATGTAATATGACATTAGTGACCATACTTAAATTTATTGTATCACCATCCGACTAATTTCGTCATATTGATCGTAAGATAATCGCTGTGGAATCGCCATATTATCCGTGGCCATGGATCGATGCTCATCTCATGATTAGTTTAAGTTCTGACTTAGAATTTACATACAAAATATTCCAAATAATTTGAAGTTAAAAGATTTGTTCCAATTAAGTCGGATGATGGTTTTAATACAATAACTTCATTTTTTATTTAAAAAAATTAGTGCCATATTAATACGTGTAAACCAAAATACACTTTTTAACTCATGCAGCTGAATGTTATACCGTGTACTCAATATGCCTCTTTTATTTTAGCAAAAAAAAAAAATTTCTCTATTTTATAATACGCAATTACGCATACAATGAAGAGCTGAAATAATTTGCAGCGTCCCTCATTTTGCCGAATAAAGAGCCCAACAAGACATAATGGGCCTACATCACTTGACCTAAAGGATTAAAAATCTTACCGAAGTCCTCAAACAGGCCCAAGCTAAACCACACTTTACACATTTCTCCTTTTTCTCCTTATGGTGTGTACGCATTGTTACGGCCTACGGCCTCAAAACATAATTTAAAACCCAAACCAAGAATGGACCAAACCGATATAAAGTTTGATTTTAGTGTGGTCATTTTACTCTCAAACCGAAGTAAGCCAATCCAAACCAAAATTAAATAAATCAGATTTAAATACAGCCCAACTTAAATAAGCAAATCCAAAATGAGAAAAATACATACAATTAGATATACCCAACGAAATAAGTACATTGGTCTTATTTATGTAAATGTTCCATTGAATTGAACTAGACAAAACCGAAAGAAAACCATATCAAACTTGATTCTAAATTAGCTTGTTAATCTCTGGTGAGAATAAATATTATATCTAGTGTAATTTTTCGTTCTTCTTTTTGAGATCTGAGAGTGAGAAAAAAGGTAAAAAAGAGAGGAAGAGAGGAAGATGAAAGTCTAACCTTGAGTAGGCTGGAACTTGTGTCTTTCAAGTTTGGAATAAGCATCAAAGAAACAACTTTTTTGTTTCCCTTCTCAAAAGCACAACTATTTTCTTTTTCCCGAAAAAAAAAAGAGAAAGTTAGCACACGGATTGGTAGCAACACACGTGAGAGAATAAAAAAAACATCTTTTTATATATATAAGTTTTTAAGTTGTTTAGTCACATGCCATTAAAAGCCACACAATGTTCAAGTCCACACCAAAAATTATGAAAAAACAATCAATAAAAACACATACATTCTTGCATGTTTAATCACTTTTTAGATTTTAATTAGTATTTTAATATTTTTTAAAAAATTGTGCAAACTAACACTTTTTATATTTTACACGCATTAACTTTCCAGTCTTACCCATATTCAGTATTACGCGCTTCAACAATGTACAATATACGGACCGACAGAAAACATACACAAAATCGTTAATTTGCACAAAAAATACAAAAAAAAACAGAAAATATTAGAATTATATAAAAAAAAGTTCAAATAAATAAATATGGATGCAAATATCTCAAAACACATTTCAAAAATAATTAAAAAAAAAAACTTCATTCTTCATGTTGCTTCACCAAAAAGGATTCGTCTTTCTTTTTGTGGGTTTTCTTCAACTTCCAAGCACACACATATGACATAAGCAGGCTGAATTAAGTAAAAGTAGTTTTAAAAAAAAAAAACAAGTATCAAAGAAAATATAACGCAAACAGTAATATTTTGAAAAAGGCGTGACGTTGTCCTGAATAAATTTTTTTTTTGTTGAATAAATATTTTTTTTTAAAAATAGTTTTGGATCCTGCATGCAGACGAATTTTCAGGTTATCATAACAATAAGTAATTGATAGTCTACTGCATGATGCTTTGTACAAACAAATTCAAATAAAACTCTAACAATTAAAATATTTTGGTCGAGATGCTTATGTGCTACATTGAGACATATGCTCACATTTATACTATAACTTTTGTCTATCAAAATTTATTTGAAGGCATAAAATCCAGGGTAATTAAAGAGAGATTTGAAAGCACTTAAAGACTTCTTTTTCTGTTTTTGGTGAAAAAGCACTTGACAGCTTATAATACAAGTATAAAAATGAAAAAAATAAAAATAAAAGTTTCTTTATGAAAGGAGGTATGCAACTTTGAGGTTGACAAAGTGTAGCTTCAAAATGAAGAAACTGATATCATTTAGATAGAATAAAAGCAAAACCTAGCTCATCCTTAAATACTTAAATATAGAAAATAATTTGTAGTCAACTTCGATATCGATTAGGAGTGATGACTTTGAATTTTCAATATATTTATTTGATTTGTGGACAAAAAAAAGAGTATATATATACACTTGTTTGATTCTAGAAACTAAAATGCTTTAATCCAAGCAGTTTTTCTTTCTTTCAAACAGTGTATATGATGTATTTTCTTCAATTCATTTACTTTATTAAATTTCATTTATTTTGTTAAGGGACATCAAAATGTAATCCTTTGAATTCAAACAATTAGTTACGTGAATATTTCATTTTTTCAAATTATAAAAACGAGTTCTAAATTTTTTCAATAGGAAGAAAATTTGGAATTCATTATTATTATTATTATTATTATATATATATATATATAAATCTATGATCAATCTTGGGTATAATAGCTGTCCGAAAAAAGGATCGATCATAGATTTATATATATAATAAATATGTAATAATGTAGAATAATAATGAAATCAATTACAATGAAATTTCGGTACATACTTCATGTAGAAATGTGTACTGACTCAAACAATTCACATGGATATTATTTGCATATTTAGGGCATCTCCAACCCTACTATATTTCCCACTCTAAACTCTATTTTAGAATAAAATCCTCTCCAACCCCACTTTATTTCCCACTCTAAAATAGGGTAACTCTATTTTTTACTCTATTTTTAGAGTAACTCTATTTCTCACTCTATTTTAGAGTTGAACTTTTTTATTTATAGAATGGTCATTTAATTTTTATATCTTTGTAATTATAACTGAAACAAATAATAATAATAATATTTAAATACAAGAAAATCAATTTTACATTTAAATTACTTTATTATAATATTTTTTAAAGTTAAAGGACCAGTACATTTTTGGAAAAAAATGTGCTACATGATATAATGACTACATGTATAATTTTACATAATATGATAATCGAGGATGAGCGTGATCTCGATGCACCAATTGAAGTTGGAAGAGAAGTTTCACCTCCAGAGGTCCAAATAGCAGAGGATGATGATATTCGGTTCGAAGAATTTCTTGGTCGATTTAGAAAAATCAAAGATAGAGAAACTCATTTTTTTTATTTGAAATGCATTAATTGATCATTTATGGGAAAAATACAGTAATGGTGATGTTTAAACCAAAGTCCTATATGTTTTATTATTTTTATATGATGTAATGTAATTTTTCTTACGTAATAAATGTTTAATTTAAATAAAATCATAATTTATGGAAGTTTTTGAAAGAAAAAAAAATAAGTGTGGTTAAATTGTAATTTCTTACAAATAAATAATATTTATAATAAAATAGAAATAGAATATACCATAGAATATTCTTTTTTAGAGTGAAAAATAGAGTAATACATTGGAGCAAAACCCAACTCTATTTTAGAGTAAAAAATAGAGTAATACATTGGAGATGGTCTTAGATAGACGTTATACTATATTGGATCGGTGATTGGCATATGATTGCTTGTACGTGATTTTCTGCAGGGTTAAGAAATCATTACATATTTATTATTTTAGTTGGATCAAAGTAAGAAACCTTCCATCTGGGCCGGCAATTAATTGTATACGATCATCATCGCGCGTTTGAAAAGTAATACTATAGTTTATAATATAAAACTTCTTCCTTGAGACGTATTGTTTAACTATCGAAGGTCTAGTAGTTCGCTGATACAATTAAGAGTTTTTATGTATACGTATATTTTAGGTTCATCTAACTATCTTTTTATTTTTATTTTGTGTGTGCACAGGGTTCATCTAACTATATAAGGATTGATTTTTTTTGTAGTCTTATGTTGTGAGTTATATTTCCTATCTATAAATAATTCATTTTTTTCATCCTAGGTTATAGATATATATATATATATATCTATATATATAATTACATTTCCTCACTTTTCAAAATATTTTTACAAAACAATAGAATCACAAACATATTTGACACAATAAATAGGATTAAAATCATATATGAAACATTATATTCGTTTTTTTTTAAAAAACAATTAATTGCATAAAATCGACCATAAAAAAAACATAAAAAATACATATCATCCACTAAACAAACATTTAGATGATTATAAGTTTAAAATTTTTATTTAAAAACAAATAAATAGATTTTAAATTGACAAAAATAATTAAATTAACTACGATACGTCGATACCAAAAAAAAAAAATAGATAATAAAAACAGTTAAAAAAATTGTTTAACAAATATGCGCGTAACGCGGATCCCATACTAATTGCTTATAAAGTTAAGGAAAACCCTTAAATAAATGAAGCTCTTAGTTGCCGTAAAAAAAAATGAAGTTCTTAACAGTGAGCCTTGTAGAGTTGACGAAGAAGGAAAAACAATTTTGCTTCCTTCCAATTATATTTATAATTCTACCAGTTCACGACGATCATTATATTTTTATTCTACCAGTTCACGACTACCAGCTCATGTTTTAAGTTTTCTAAAATTTGACTGTCTAGATTTTGCAAAATCTAGTGTGTGTAAATCTCTAGTTTTGTTCATACACATTGTAACTTTTTTTTGGGGTTAAAATACATATTGTAACTTCGACATTTAATAGTAAAACAACAAGTTTAGTGTTTATTTGTGGGTTTTCCTCTGGTTCTTTAGAAATGTTCAACATGAGATATTGATATCATATTTGCGACATATTGTTGACAAAACATGTGCGACATATTTGCCACATACTTAAATGCATAACTAATTTTCAACAAAAAAAATGGTAGCCCAACTTTAAAAATAAGAAAAAAATATAATTTAATATATTTTTGAATACTACTCTCTCTGCATCATTTTTTGTTACTATACAATTTCAAATAACTCTAAAGCAATAGTAATTCAATAAATCTAATTATTTTCAATTAATATTTATTGAAATATTTACACAATTCATCATTATTAATTAGTAAAAAATGCATAGAAAATATTAAAGATTTATCTTTATCAAGTAAGAAGATTTTTTATTAAAAAAAATCATTCTTTCAGAAATGGCGAGATATGTCGTATATAAAGCCATATTTTTATCAGAACTTAACGTAAAAAAATCAATTTTAATCCCCAAACGTAAGAAAAAGAGAGATCAAACCCTCAACTGTTAGAAATTTTAGTCGAGGACGAAACCGCTTGACCGTGGAACCTCAAATTGAAGTAACATATTAAGCATATTTGAGATTCAAAATCATTTAGTTATAGTTGCACCCTTTGACGTTTCTCACTCTCTCCAACATCCATACGCAAACTCCGTTGACGCTCTCACACGCATTTTTACATAGTACACATTTATTATTATACACGGTACGCCTAAACTACAGAGTAAATTCATAATATTACAAAGTGAAGGAAAATTTAAATATAATAGTAAGAAAACAAAAAAAAATCGGACCCGCAATATTACTTACGAAATCCTAATTTGATATTTCTCAATGTAGACCGTTGATGACCTAGTGCAAGTGGTGCCTGCTTTTTCTTTTTGCTTGTGGGAATCTCTTATCTATATTTTCCCCAAATTTCATTGTTTTTTTTTTTTACCGTAATGATATTATTGGGCCATAATTGGGCATGCGTGTATTTGTAATTGTGCATCTTAGGTCAAAACTCTGTAATGTGTACATAAGGACTTTGCCTCCTTCATCGTAATACAAGAAAGCAGTTCATACAATTGTGAAGGCTTCTTGACATGGTATCAGAGCTTTGATCCAACTACAAAAAGGATTCAAAGTTCTCGATCTTCTGCTACACTTCCGCAAACAAAAACTCTCTCTGTCAAACTTCGTTTTTTTTTCTTCGTTTTATTGACCTTGCTTTGTCAAACTTCTTTTAACAATTCCTTCTTGCAATGACCGAACCTACTGCTTCGTTGATGGCTACACCACGCGTCGAAACTCGTCGCACAATATCGCCGTACGACTTGACTGCCGAAGATAATCCCGGTATCTTGATTTCTAAACCATTGTTGCGTGGACCAAACTACGACGAATGGTCCACTAATCTTTGCTTGGCACTGAAAGCGAGGAAAAAGTTTGGTTTCGTCGACGGGTCCATACCGCAACCTGTCGAAACTGATCCCGATTCTGAAGACTGGATTGCGAACAATGCTCTTGTCATCTCTTGGATGAAGTTGACAATCGACGATGCCATATCCGATTCTATTATGCACATTGCCGACTGCAACGAGCTGTGGATTCACCTTCAGGAACGATTTGGAGTGAAGAATGGACAAAGAGTTCAACGATTGAAAGTGGAGTTGGCAAATTGTCGTCAAAAAGGCTCTGCAATTGAAACTTATTACGGTAATTTGACAAAATTGTGGAGAAACTTGGCAGATTATCAAAAAGCCAAAACGATGGAGGAAGTTAGAAAAGAACGTGAGGAAGATAAGTTACATCAGTTTCTTATGGGATTAGACGAATCTATCTATGGGGCTGTTAAATCGTCGCTTCGCTCTCGTGTCCCATTACCATCTCTTGAAGAAGCTTACAATACACTTGTCCAAGATGAAGAGTCCAAGCAACTCGGTCGCATGAACGAGGAACGAGAAAATGGGGTTAGCTTCGCGGTTCAAACCATTCAACGCCCGCGAAACTACACTGATGTTAAAAGTCTTGGCGAGACTCGGACTTGTTCGCATTGTGGACGCCATGGACATATCTCGGAAAACTGTTTTCGTTTAATCGGCTACCCTCCTTGGTTTGATGAAAGCAAAAGAAATCGATTCAACGGGAACTCTTCTCGAGGTGGTTTGCCTCATGGTGGTGCTGGTCGTGGTTCAAATACACAAACTGCATCGTCAGCAAAAGTACCACAGAATGGAGCTGGTCGTGGCACAGCTCATGCCAATTCTGTTTTCGCCTCAAACGTTTCCTCCATGCCCCCACACCGCCTTAACTTCTGCCGATCGCATGGGGATAAGTGGGCTTAGTGATGATCAATGGAAAACATTGGTAAATTTGCTTGAAGAGCGTAAGTCACCTGCACATGACTATCTCTCAGGTACGTTTTTTTTTTCAATCCTGGATTGTCGATACATGAGCATCCAATCACATGACCGGAACCCTTGAATTTTTGCTCGATGTATGTGAAATGGCACCGGTTTTAATTAAGCTTCCTGATGGTCGGTTTACAACTTCTACTAAACATGGCCGAGTTCAGTTGGGTTCTTCTCTGATTTTACGAGAAGTGTATTTCGTTGACGGTCTTCAATGTCATCTTATATCAATTTCCCAGTTAACTAGAGATCGCAGCTGTGTTTTCCAAATCACTGACAAGCTTTGTATCATCCAGGATCGCATCACTCTGATGCTGATTGGAGTGGCTGAGCAACTTAGTGGGCACTATTTTTTTCGTGGAATGGAAGTAGCAGCGGCGATGCGAGGATCAGATTTGTCATCGATTCATGTGTGGCATAGACGCTTGGGACATCCTTCCTTGAAAGCTTTAAAGATGTTGCAATTTTCTGATTTCAATAGTAGTCATTTTGATTCAAAGGCGTGCGAAATTTGTATCCGCGCCAAACAGACAAGGGATTCTTTTCCATTGAGTAGTAATAAGACAACTTTTGCTTTTGAAATGGTTCATGTTGATCTTTGGGGACCGTATCGCACTCATGCGATTTGTGGATCTAAATACTTTCTTACGCTCGTTGACGACTACTCGAGAGCTGTGTGGCTTTATCTGTTGCCATCCAAACTAGAGGCTCCAACACACCTCCGAAACTTCATTAGTCTTGTTGAACGGCAATTCACGAGCAAGGTCAAAATCATTCGTAGCGACAATGGCTCAGAATTCTTAGCTTTATCCAGCTTCTTTACTCAACAAGGTATAATTCACGAAACCTCGTGCGTTGGGACTCCTCAACAGAATGGTCGTGTCGAGCGTAAGCATCGTCATATCCTTAACGTTGCTCGTGCGCTTCGGTTTCAAGCTGGTCTTCCAACTGAATTTTGGAGTTACTGTGCTCTCACAGCTGCTTATCTTATCAATCGTACACCAACCACTCTACTGCAAGGAAAAAGTCCTTTTGAAATGATCTATAAACGTGCACCTCCAATGAACCACATTCGTGTGTTTGGCTGCGTTTGTTACGTTCACAATCAAAAACATGGCGGGGATAAATTCAAAAGTCGCAGCAACAAGTCTATCTTCCTCGGTTGCCCTTTTGCTAAGAAAGGATGGCGTGTTTACAACACTGAAACAGGTGTAATTTCTGTTTCCCGAGATGTTATCTTTCTGGAAACTGAATTTTTTTCCCCTGTTTCAGCTCCTGCTACAGCGTCTCCTTCATCGTCAGAATCATTTGCTACACTTCGCGATGTCGATGATGATGACTTTGTTCCATCATCCTCCATCACATCTATAGATGAGTCCGCTGCAGCAACCTCTCATGCATCTTCTTCTGCACAGGTCGAATTTTTACCTGCACATGACACTGCTGCAGAAATCACGCCTGCATCACCTTCGGCACAGGTTGATTTCTTCGCTACTGATGAATCTGTTGCAGAGATTTTGCTTGATCCTGCTGCTGTCAACTTCGATGATTTAGTTGTTGATGCAATCCCAGTTGATGATACTATACCTCCTGCCGGAAATTTACCTGCAATCCCGGCCTTACCTTTGGAAAACCCCGATGCCCAAGAAATTCTGGGCCGTGGTTGTCGCACGAAACAGAGATCGGTAAAGCTTGCTGATTTCGTTGCTACTCTACTTCAGGAACCGTCATTTACTCCCACTCTTTATCCATTGGAGAATTATATCTCAAGCTCTCGGTTTTCAGAAAATTACCAAGCCTATCTCATGGCCATTACAACGGCCATAGAACCTCGAAGTTACAAAGAAGCTATCCAAGATTAACGATGGCGGTTTGCAGTCACAGACGAAATCGTCTCTCTTGAAGATCTAGGTACTTGGACGGTTGAAGTTCTACCTCCGGGCAAGACTGCTCTTGGATGTAACTGGGTCTTTCGGATTAAGCTGAAATCAGATGGTTCGGTGGAACGATACAAGGCTCGCCTAGTCGTTCTCGGTAACAATCAGACCGAGGGGATTGATTATGGTGAAACTTTTGCTCCAGTAGCAAAGATGGTTACAGTGCGGGCATTTCTTCAACAAGCCGTATCTTTAGATTGGGAGGTTTTTCAAATGGATGTTCATAATGCCTTTTTACACGGAGATCTCGAAGAAGAGGTGTATATGCAATTTCCACCTGGTTTTCGAACGAACGATAAAACTAAGGTTTGTCGCATACGCAAATCTCTTTACGGTTTAAAACAAGCTCCTAGATGTTGGTACGCGAAGCTTGCCTCGGCATTAATTGATTACGGGTTCGTTCAGAATGTCTCCGACTACTCATTGTTTACTCTTGAGAAAGATCATGTTGGCATTCACGTTCTCGTTTATGTGGACGATTTAATCATTACTGGTTGTTCCGGGAATGCCATTGCTGAGTTCAAAACTTATTTGTGTTCTTGTTTTCACATGAAAGATTTGGGCATTCTACGCTACTTCTTGGGAATCGAGGTTGCTCGGAGTCCTAGTGGAATGTACTTGTGTCAACGCAAATATGCACTCGAGATCATCACGGAAACTGGTCTTCTTGGAGTCAAGCCGGTTTCTCATCCACTCGAACAAAATCATAAGCTAGCATTAGCACAAGGCAACGACCTTCCAGACCCGAGTCGGTATCGAAGACTGGTTGGCCGTCTCATTTATCTTGGCACAACTCGACCTGACTTGTCTTATGCTATTCATATTCTTTCTCAGTTTATGACTCAGCCAAAATCAGATCATTGGGATGTTGCTCTTCGAGTTGTTCGCTATCTAAAACAGAATCCGGGACAAGGTATTTTACTTAAATCCGACACGAAGCTCATTGTCTCTGCCTGGTGCGATTCTGATTGGGCATCATGCCCTATTACTCGTCGTTCCCTCACTGGATGGTTCATTCAATTTGGCGATTCACCTCTATCATGGAAGACGCGCAAACATGATGTTGTGTCTCGTTCTTCTGCTGAAGCTGAGTATCGAGCTATGGCTGATACGGTTCAAGAACTTCTATGGCTGCGTCAGTTACTTCCGACTCTTGGCATATCGTGTGACTACCCCATCCCACTCCATTCCGATAGCCAATCAGCAATTAAACTCGCTGCCAATCCCGTTTATCATGCTCGCACAAAGCACGTTGGATTGGATTGTCACTTCATCCGTGACGAAATTGTTCGTGGAGTCATCACAACGGTACACGTCTCCACCACCAAACAACTCGCTGATATTCTCACAAAAGCTTTGGGACGCAAGGAGTTTGAAGGCTTTCTTCTCAAGCTGGGTGTTTGCAATCTCCACACTCCACCTTGAGGAGGGGTATTGGGCCATAATTGGGCCTGCGTGTATTTGTAATTGTGCATCTTAGGTCAAAACTCTGTAATGTGTACATAAGGACTTTGCCTCCTTCATCATAATACAAGAAAGCAGTTCATACAATTGTGAAGGCTTCTTGACAGATATAGGAGGCCAAGCAATATATTTTACTTCTTTCATTTTTTTTTTTATTAACAACTTCTTTCGTCTTTCTGAGACCCATTATTTTCAGTTATTCTTTCAAATTAATCCCTATAAATTACAGAATCATTTTTGGGAAAACGGAAATGGTTCGCGATTAGATAATTAGGTTGAGTCTCCGGGACTCAATCACTAGAGACTTTTTTTGTCCGTTGTTAAAATATTGTTAAAAATGTTTTAAAAGCAATCATTTCGAACATATTTAGAAAATTCGGGGATAAAATAGGCCGTTGAAAATATTAGAGGGCATTTTAGTCAATTTGGTAAGGGACCCATTCATTGAATGTGATTAGAAAATTTGAGACAGAAGATTTGGGAAATCGGGGAGAGAGGGAGAGATGAGAGATGGTTTGGTTGCATTGCATTTTGTGTCCCCGAGACTTCAATCCGACGTGTGAGGCTGTCGTTTTGAGAATCATGTAGATGTAGGACCTTCGCTCTTTTATTCCCTTCATCCACCTTCCTTCGGTCCCTATTCACAATAATGCCCCTCATCATACACATATGTATACTACAAAACTATACGTAAATAGTGTTGTCACTACATTACCACTCATGTTTAAATCTATATAATCCTGTTATTTACAACAACAACAACAAAACTATATGTAAATAATTTATTTCATTATGGATTAGACTCGTTCACGTCGATTATGAAAACTTTATAAATGGTAGATACATGAGATCTACATTCTTGTATACATGTATAAATTATATATAAACCATTTTTAAGAAGTTTATATCCATCGTAATACTAATATAATTTTCTAACCATAACCGATTTATTTACTATTATCGTTTCAAATTAAGAGATCAACTGTAAAACTAAAATATAAGAATTAATCGTGAAATGAACCAAAGAATGAAAACCCATTATAAAAAAAAAATGAACCAAGAACAACGACATATATATAGGTAGAAATGTTGTATATATATAAAATACCTTATTATCGTGAATCTCATATCATATTAGATATCGTCGAAAACGACGGGTAGTACAAGACTATATATGTTATTCTATACAAGTAAACCTAAACAAAAAAAAAAGTAAACCTAAAAGAGTGGAAGTTATCGTTTTAACTTTTAATGTAACAGCGACGAAGATATCCTTAATAACCATGATATATACTATTTTAAATGTATATATTTTGTTAATCCTTGGTCTCAATAGAGAGGTAACTTGTAGTGTCGATAGTGAATATTATTATACCGACAATAACGTCACGCCTTTGTTATTTTAAAGATAACATATATTTGGACGAAATCGATCATTTATTTTATTTAATCATAAAGAAATTTTTCATGTGATCTATACAAACAAGAAGGTTGACAACGGGATTGGAGGAACTTACAGCACACTGTCAGCTTCACGGACCCCTTGACATTGATTTTAATTTATTTTATCTATATTTACATGAATTAGATTTAATTATTAAACGGTATTTTTATTAGTTATTTTGTTGCCGGTCCTTGATTTCTATCTCATTATATACTATGTAGATATATATTGTATACATGGATATTGTTGTCTCACTTGTCTGTATATATGCAGGGCATGGTCCATACACCATTAATTATCAAGTTGGTGTTCGAATTTATATACACTTTGTAAGAAATCATTGACTTGTCAGGGATATTTCAGATGGTTATCAAATACTAGGAGGAGTTCCATAATTTCTTCTTTTGGTGGTGTGGTTTGAGTTGTCAATATTAATTAATAACATAGATATATCTATTACTTAGCCAAGGGGCATATGCTATATTAATATTCAAACTGTATGTAAAACTCTTTAAGAGTCGAAAACATATTTAATTTTATGTACATATACTGATATACATTGATAAATAAGCGCACCCACTTCATAAAATGGAATATATCAACTAATTCATAATCATTTGCTATCTTTTTATATAAATAATAATTCTTGAAAAAACGCATACAATATTTCGATGGCAATATTATATAACGAAAAGGAGAAATAGTTGCGTTTGTTAAGAACATTAACCACAAATTCCAATCCCCACAACAGAAGGGAAAAGCACTTACAGGGATAATGGAGCAAATATATATGATATATTGTGTGCCCATAGGCCATTTCACATGATTACTCACTCTCCTTATTTGTCCTTACAACTGTATATATGCATGTATGATGTATACACAGTTACACATGAACAAACCCATTTATTTTCATTCCCTAACATACATTTTTGAACCAAAAAAAAACATACATTTTTGCTATAACCAGTGTCTAATTTTCTGAGTTTAAAGAAGGTACTAGAGGTAGTCTGCGTCTTCTGCGGACAAAAACGAATAGTTATGAGATAAACTTTTAGACACAAAATCATAAATTGTTAGTTACCAAAGAGAGGCGCATGACCATGTCATGGGTTCGAAAGTTCACGGGATAGATGTGTGTGTGGGGGGCAAATTCTCCTATTTGTGTAGGATCTATTGGATGTACCTACCAAATCAGTCGAGAAAATAAATTGAGGCTTATCTTCTTTCTCTGAAGATGAGAAACTCTAAAACAATTAGTCCATTTTTGTGAATAATTACAAATATGTGATTTATTGTTTCATGGTCATCTCAAAAATGACGAATTTTGTAAAGTTTCCAAAAACGAGTTTCAATTACCTTTGGCCCCTGATTAGGCTGCGTAATCCCCAATCTTATCTCGGCTTTATATACAAGCCAGTAGAATTCCGATTTGATCGTTGTATACGACAACCATATTTGGTGAAGTACCAAGAGTAACTATATATACAGTTTAAAATCCTTACCTGGATAGTTGGATTATATATATTAAATATTATTCTTGGATATGGCATGTTATAGAGCTATATTATACATATGATTGTAATTAAATATTTGGATGGATGTTTGACTTGCATGTAACGTGTCGAACATTATAGAAAACATTATCGTGGTTCGAGAAGCCTTTGCCCAAGTATTTCAAAACAAGAGGCTTACGATTCTTTTGTCCCCCTCTCATCACCACCAGAAGAATCCCCATATTTGCCCCCCAGCTCTCAATATACACAGATTATTCACATAATTCATCAAAAAATACAATTCCAAAAATATCGGTGGAATTCAGAATCTCAATATATAGGGGGGTATATGTGTAAACGTGCAAACGCAGAGAGCGATCTCCGACTGTCAGCATGACATAAGCTGACCTCATCACCACCGCTTTAGTCACGACTGTCCCGAACGGACCCGCATTCGCAATTAAAAACCTTACCGGACTCTCTCAAGCCGAAAGCATTTAAATGACGACAGTGCCCCTTAGATATAATACCAAAAGGAAAAAACGATGATATATATAATACTATAAAACTTCTTAAACGATACGATTTTTAGATTAATGAAACCATGGTTATAAGGAAATCTTCATGGTGCAAATGAAGCCGTTCATCGTGATCGTAAATCTTGTAGAGCGAGAAGCGTGGAACCGTTTATTGTGGTCGTGAATCATTGTGAAGCAGATAAACATTGTCCGTTGTAGCAATGTCCTTATAGCTGTTCTCATAATAATTTGTATCATGGTTAAAAAAAATGATATATATAAAACTAATAGGGACTTTGGTTAAACCCAACAAGCAAATTGGAGAATGGACGACTTAGGTTGGTGGTTAATGTGTGTAGTAAAAAGAATATTATCACCTCCACGTTATTTTGTTTGAGTGTATGATTACGCTATAGTTTCTTTAAACGAATTATAAAATGGAGTTGTTGTTTAATAAAGTGGTCTTTTTCAATTTGCATATACAATTATTTATAGTAAAAAATTATTATGTTTGAAGAGTTTACACTTTACAGATGAAAGATACACACAAAAAAAAAGAAAGAGAGGAGGTAGATACCGACCCCTAGAAATAATAATAATTGAGAGACAACAAAATATAAAAAATAGCAATGAATATTAAGAAAATAAAATGAAAAAGATAGATTTGTGAAAATGGCGTCAAAAGGAGGAAGGAGATTGAGTATGGTTTACGCCAAAAACAAATAAAAAAAAATAATGATAAAGAAAAGGAGTTGTTCGTATCGTCTTCTTCTACCCTATAAAAACAGACCATCCTTGTTTCCCTCTTCATACACCGCACTCTCATCTTCCTCTCTCTCTCTCTGCTCTGTTTTGATCCATGGATAAGGTTAAACTCGTGAAGAATGGTGTTGTGAGATTGCCACCTGGATTTAGGTTTCATCCCACTGATGAGGAACTTGTCGTTCAGTACCTCAAGAGGAAAGTCCTTTCTTCTCCTTTGCCAGCTTCCATCATTCCTGATTTCGATGTTTGCAGAGCTGATCCTTGGGACTTACCTGGTTAGTTTAGTTTACTCTCTGTTTTTTTTTCACTCTTCTCAACGTTTTGGTTACTAAACTCTCTCTCTCTGTCTAAATATATGTGCAGGCAATTTGGAGAAGGAGAGGTACTTCTTCAGCACAAGGGAAGCCAAGTACCCAAATGGGAACCGGTCCAATCGGGCAACCGGTTCGGGTTATTGGAAAGCTACCGGTATCGATAAACGGGTCGTGACCACTAGAGGAAATCAAATCGTTGGGCTGAAGAAAACACTCGTCTTCTACAAAGGCAAACCACCTCATGGCTCAAGAACCGATTGGATCATGCACGAATATCGCCTCTCTTCCTCTCCTCCGGTACAATTCTCTCTCTCTATCTCTCAATGTCCGGTTTAGTTTCGCTATTCAATTTCACTGAATTAGATTCTATTTCTCTGCAGAGTTCCATGGGCCCCACTCAGAACTGGGTTCTTTGTCGCATCTTCCTTAAGAAGAGAGCCGGTAACAAAAGCGACGACGACGACGGAGATAACCGGAATCTTAGATATAATGACCAAATTAAAATAATTACAACAAACCAAACCGAAGATAAAACCGAACCAATCTTCTTCGATTTCATGAGAAAAGAAAGGACTACGGATTTGAACCTTTTGCCGAGCTCTCCATCTTCCGACCATGCTTCAAGTGGACTCACGACGGAGATCTTCTCTTCCGATGAAGAGACTAGTAGTTGCAATAGTTTCAGAAGAAATCTTTAATTTAATTTTAATGTTGACTATCTTAATAATTATTATTATTATACTTTAATATTAATACGACTCTCCTTCCTTTTTTTTTTCCCCATTTTACTTGACAACGGATCTTTGTCTTCTCTTTCGTTTCATGTTCATTTTAAATATATTTCGTGAACTAGTTGAATTTTAGCTGAGTAAATCAACCACCCTATTCAAGAAAAATGTATTACCTTTATTCCCTACCAAAATTTCAATTCTTCTCGCAACGGTCCGCTTATTGCAATAAATATATGTTTATAAGTCATTGTACAAATTTGGGGTAGACACTTTATTTGGAGATACTACCACAAACGGAAAATATATATTTGGAAAAAAGAAGCTTATTATTACACGTTGGTTTGGGTTTTTATCTCCATGACATGACAATCCCATGTCCAAAAAATTTAAAGTATTCAAACTAAAAATTATACTAATCTCGTTATTGTTAATAAAAAAGGTATGTATGAAATTATTATGAAAGAGGAAACTATTAAAGTTGAAATTATTTCCTCTCTGCACGTGACCGTGAAATTATTAATAGAAATATATGTGTGTGTGTGTATATATATATATATGTGGGACTACTTGGGTGTATTTATGTAGTTGTGTGTATATGATTACATATGTGCATGGAGGATTACAACTAAAAAGGGTAATAATGCACGGAGAGGCTGTCAAAGAGAGCACCTTTTTTTTTGTTTTTTGTCAAAAGTGCAGAAAACGTAATTAGAGTGTGATGAGTAGTTATCTCTTTTAATGTCAAAAAGGTCATAATTATTCGGTGGAAACTACACAATATAAATTTACACATTTCAAACTGAAATCTTAAGAAAGACAAAACTATTCATTGTTTACAATGATGTGATCTGATTTCAACAAGGTCCCCACCTAAACTAATGCCCAAGTTAGATGTAATCTTTCCCTAACTTGTAAGTGGTACACGTTCAAAACAAACAAAAAACTTGTAAGTGGTAAGTTAGTTTTTTGGGGATTCCTTTTATTTGTATAAGTGCGATGTGTTGTACTCAAAATAAATTATATGTATAGTTAGCGAGAAAATTACATTAATATGCATTTTTATCAATTCATATTACATTAATAGATAATAGATACTTCTAAGTATTGATTACACTTTATTTACGACGATTTTACATCATTTTTGCCGTCATAAAAAGTGTGTTTTCTTGTAGTATTCCGCTTTAACTGGTAACTTAAATACAATGGAATTAGTGAAAAAGAAGATGGTAACAATCGGTGCGCGAAGTTGGTGGAATTGGCTGAATGAGGAAAATTTGCTTAACAAACTTAACTTAACAAGGCTTTCATGTGGTAATCTTAATTGCAATCCAACATTGTTATATAATCAACTAATGCCATATGCACACATCAGCTAGAAAATGGTCAACTTTAATGTCCATCCGGGATCAAGCAAGAAGTCACCCATCTGTCTAGTATGGTTCATTTTCGATGATTTTAGCTATGCTTGAAAGTTTGTAGGCTGTACTTAGACTATTGAAATATTTCAATTTATATATAGATTACAAATATATTATTACCTTTTGTCTTATAATTTTAAAATATAGTTTAAAAAAAAGTTCTTGAAAAACCATTATAGACTGATTTGTAGTAATTGAGAGCAAGTTAAGACAAAATTTTTTGTTAACATCAAGTATTCAATCTCTTAAAGTCTGATTATTTATATTGCTAGGAGTAAATAGAACAAAGGTAGAAACTCACAAATTAGATCATATTTGGCGATTTTTTTCTTCTTCTTAAGAATATGGAGAAGCAATCTCTGTCGTCATAGGATTCTAACATGGAAGGACTACAAGGAAAATTTATGCAAGAATCGATTCAAATTTAAAAAATAGATAGAAAGATATAACTTATTTTATGAGCAAAAAGAAGAAACAAGCATAATTTTTATCAAAAAAAAAAAAAAGCATAAGAGCTTCAAAGAATCACCAATAAGAACCAAATTCCGTGAGGATAATATATTCGAAGAGGATCAAATCTCTCTCTCTATCTAAAGATTCCATTCCAATCTTCAAACCTACTCCAATTGAAAAAAAAAAACATTCTAAGTCACTGAGTTCTGTTTCAACAGCATCTGTTACTGTTGTCGCCATCGAATTACTATATATGCCTTACGAAATTGAATTGAAAAGTTAGGTAACGGTCTGATGAGTGTTCGACCTAGTTGAGACACAAAACCTACCAAAGAAAAACTACGCAATTAAATTTTCGAATTAACGAAACAACTCCGTTAAAGTAAGATAACATTTTTAACTCGTAATTTCAACAGTATTTTCCACAAAATAAAACCTATATTATAATTTGACACATAAACAGATAACAATAAACAGATATTATGTTTTTAAGAAATTTTTCTTTGATAAAATTATCATTGGAAAAAAAAAGCGTCAGAATAGGCATTTTGATTCGTGTTGAATAACTAAGTAAGTTGAAGTAAATAACAAGACTAAGTTAGCTCGATAAATATCCTATATTTGCTTTCTTACTAGTCCATACATATTCGATATTAGTGGTGGTGAACATATAGTTGCGAATTTCTTGTACTTGCAAGCAATTCCAATCATCTTAGTGATTATCAATTGAGTCAGAGTAATTAGCATCTTTATTACAATCTTTTAATATTCTAAGGATTGTTTTCATGTTCCGTATGCCACAAGGAAATGTAAAGAATATTTTTCCCGACCCGAAGAGAAAATTTCCGTTTGGATTCGTCGTACGGCATTATTGCTATTAGATAGTGGATAGCGGATTTGTTCAAATGTTTTGTTCTGTTTTCCCCACAAGTTACTTCTTTGACTCCGATTGTATATAGGGATAATATATATTAGATTAAATATACCGATTTTTGTACAAACTATAATATAATACTCTTTAAACTATAACAAATTTGATTCAACAATAAAATACTGTAAAATAAAAAGAGAATAAACATGTGTGGCGTATAAATATTATTTGAGGTATAAATATTCAAAATCATAGGGTATAAATAGTAACAACGAAATCTGGCGAAACAAAAATAATTATAAAAATTTGGTAGAATTCTATTTGAGGTTATACTAGAAGTCTAGAACAACATATAATCGAATGTACTAATAAATTTGTTAGCAAAACATAAATATAGAATGTTCTACTATTTTAGCTAAAGTATCATTTTATTTTTATATGTAGAATTCTTTTGAACGGTTACAAAAAGATTAATGATTTTCTTTGGACAAAAAAAGGAAAAAAAAAAAATTCTTACATATGAAAACTGACATCTCTTTTTTAAATGGCAAAACAATATTTATGCTTAGTTAACTGGTTACTTGTCTAATTTTCAAACTTATATAACCAGTCAAGTTAACCAGTTACTTGTCTAATAACTTGTTTTTGTATCTGATATCTCATGGAGACCAAAAAAAAAAAATGATCTCTCTCATATATTATATATATATATATTTTGTGATCTGAGCTTTTACTACCGACTAATTCTCCATGGTGAGTGTAGGCATCGAGTAGTCCATCCACCGGATTTTTTAAATGTTTCAAAAGCATGACATCATTTCGACTGATTAAATAAAAGTAATTAGAAAATTCCGTGTTTACTGAAAATCGATCATTAGCCTAGATCAACTAAACAATTTCTCCACAAGTGAAAACCACTATATACATTATATTTTGATATTTAAGTGGTACGATCACAAAATATTTAAGTGGTACGATCAGAGTGATATACAAATACAATAATAATCCGATAATGAGATCTGACTTTCATCTCTACTTTCCCCTAGTTCGCAGTCACAATGACGATCGTGGTTGTGACATGTAATATATAAGTTATATAGAGCCTTCCTTACAATTTTTTAAACACAAAAAGACATGTATATATATATATATATATTTGTATTTTTTTTGTTAAAGGTCTTCATTATATATATATATAGGATCTTTTACAAAATTTAGCACTTTATTTAAATTTTATTAGTTTTTAACATTTTTCTAAAGTTCTATTAAAAAGGTAACACTTACTGTACATGATAATTTAATCCATGTACACAATACGGTGTGTATGATTATGGACAATATACGAAAATACATAAATGAGATATTTTCGTCATTTATCTGTGAAAAGATAAAAAAGAAACAGTAAAAAAACTTAAAATACTAAAAAGTTAATAAAACTTAAATAAAGTATAAAGTAGTTGTTTTTTGCAAATATGTTCCGAATTCCATTTTAATTATTCGCGTGACAAGTTTTCTCGTTTGAAACACAATTGCAGTTTTAATCATATTATATTATTAAAAAAAAAACACATACATATACATGAATACATACGTATATATTGACGAAAAAAAATCATTGGGGAGAAAATAAAGAAGGAAGATAAGGTGGAAAGAGTCGTATAATGCTGACTTGTGTTTCGTGAGATTCAAATTTGTATAAAATTCCAAGTGGGCTGCGACTTGGGAGACGTGGGAGACCCACACACTTTCACAAACCATCCATTACACACACACGCCTTTTTTTTATAACTCATATACATTGCATAGTTATGTGTCACTTCCACCAACCACATTCAATATATGTATATATATTCACCTTAGATTTACTTAACCTTTGTCTTAATGTTAAATTATACAATGGAAAACATCTCTAGAAGTTGTAAAACTACTAACTAATGTCCATAATAACATATCAAAGCTGTACGCAAACACAAAATTACAAATGCTGACGTAGAAAGTAAATGTTAATACGGATGCTAACGCTAAACGCAAATATATATATATATATATATATATATATATCAGTGTTCAAGAAAGCGCTAAGCGGGCAGCGACCTTACGACTAGGATCCGTCTAGGTGATTTTAGGCGGTCTAGGCGATTTATTATAAAATAATATATATATATATATATATTATAACATAATAAAATAATATGAATCATATATGTAGAAAAATGTAAAATATTTTAAATGTTAAAATATAAATAAAAGTTCTTATTTCAAAGTAAAGTAAAAGAAATATGAGAAAAATTAGAGTTTCTAAATATAAATTGACATTAATGATGATTATAATCGTATATTTGGTAGGTTAAAAAAAATATCAAAAAAATATATTAAACAATATTAAAAAATTCCGCCTAGCCCGCCTCGTCCGCCTAACCGCTGCCTCGCCCGATTTCCGCCTAATGAAGCCGATTTCCGCCTAATGAAGCCGATTTCTTGAACACTGATAAATATAAATATGCATGAAACGAAAATACAAACTCAGTGGTAAACACAAATTTTACCACACATACTCAAACACAAACACTAGTGTAGATAGAAACGTTGAACCGCTGAATGTGCAAAATTAACGCTATTGCAAATGGTAAAATTAAATGCATGAGCGTAAGAAACAAATATAGTTTTTCATTTAATCGTAAACTTTACACATTAAAGAGAAACTATATATGAAACACAAATACAAATTTATATTTTCTCAAAAATAACCACAAATACAAATGCTAAAAATAAACGTAATCGGAAATATAAACACAAATTATAAGCAAGATTCCAAACTTGATGTAAAAGCTAATGAGTAATGAATATTGACCACTCCCTCTAGAGTAGCCAACAAAACCGAGAGAAAATTAAAGACGAGATTTATTATTAAGAACAATTTTACAAGAAACACTACGAAGGTGGAGAAAGTGCATCATCATTCATCAAAAAAGCTATACAAATCTCTTGAATCCAATCTTTTTCTTTTTTTTCTCTCCCAACCACCACACCATAATTAAACTACATAAAACAAGAAGGAACCTAGTTGGGTAAGCAAATTCAAATAAAACCTTTTTTTGTGCAACTCTCAAATAAACCAAAGAGAATCTTATTATAATTTATTTCATCAATTTTTCTTTATTTGGGTTTAAGAGCCAAATCTCTTTATGGCTCTTGCATGTTTCCATAAGCTCTATTATTCATCTTCTATTTCATAAAAAATATTGTTTTAAGGTTTTATTTTTGTTTCGTAAAGAGTATCGTTTTATGTTTTCAATGCATAATTTTGAACAAAAATTTAGTTTTAAATTTAATGTTTTAGTGTATTAATTAGAAATAAAAAATGTTTAATGTATTAATTAGAGAACGAAAAACTGTTTAATGTATTAATAAGGGATAATATAAAACTCTTAATAGTTTTTTTGACACTTTTTATAAAATAGAGAGAGAGTACAAAACACTTAAAAAAGAGGATTCCCCAAAAACATGTTGCCTAGACTCTAAGCAAAACTAGAGATGTGACTCTTCCCATATTCATTTCTTGATGTCAACAGAAACCTAAACCCCATAAATACTTAAGGTTTATATCATCAACAACCACATCCCAATGTCTATTTAACCACCCTTCGGATACAATCGTTTAAGAAAAGAACAAATTCCAAAGGTTGTAATTCAACCGGTTGAATATATTGTGGAAGGTAGACCATGGTCCATGTCCTGACTTCGAATCTCAGAGACGAAGAAAGATCAAAATTGCATGCTCTACGAGAAGATTTTGGTCCGAAAGATTCTTCTGGCTATTAAAAATATAGGTAAAAATACGCAGAAAGATAGTGTTTGATATTTTGTGTAGAGGTTGCGTGTGAAGAAGCAAAACCCCTTCTGAGGGAGTGACTTGAGGATCAGCTTCAGCTTTCTGAGACATAATGACAAATAACAAATGGGTATGATATAGGAGCAGTTTTACGTACATCACATGTTTAGCTTTCCTCTTGTGGTCCTATTTTGTTCTCCAATCACTAAGCAAATCCTACACATCTCTTGAAAAATTTGTAAGCCATGGACCCCATTGACGATTCAGTTGTATCTTCCTTAATTGACCCTTTTTTTGAGGCATGATTAGACTTTTATAGCGAAGAACTAATCCCAAAACTTGGTCAAATCTTAAAAATTCTTGCTATAGATAGACATCAAAATGGTCCCAAAGAACCTAACAAATCAAGCCACTTCACACGCTGAAGAGGCAACTCTTACTGTTCCCAGATTCCAACAAAACAGAAGAGTTATAAGTTTTGAACACTAAAACCAGCAGACAAGGCATATGCTTGGTGACAACTACAGTTGCACACCTGTACTGCACTAAAAACCCTCTGCCTTTTCACCTTTGCACGCAACTGTTTATCAGTCTATCAAACTCCATTAGAAAAAGAAAAAGAAAACAAAAAATCAAAAAGTAATTCAAGTTGCTAAAGGATTGTTTACATGGCTTGATGTTAACATTAGATAAATGTGTAATACTTTTGAGAAACCCAAACAGAACACAGAGCAAATTTATGCCATCAGGGAGAAAAGAAAACAAAAAGCAGTAAAGTATTTTGTAGTTAATAAGTATAAGGCATGCTTCAATAGTTTGTACTATGCTTCATTTTAACATAAGAGAAGTTGCTATTATTATCTACACCTCGATTGGCTGGGAAGTATACCAGAACACAAACCAATAATATACGACTCATGACTAGGAATCATTTTTTGTTCAGTTTTAGATCAAAATCTAAGACAAACATAAAATAAAATAAAGAAAGAATTATGTTAATATGCTTTTAAAAATAAAAAAAAACCTCCGGAAACAATACTACAGTCTATAAAATTGCAACTGATTTTAAGATCTTCGCTTATAGATCCCTGGCGATTTATCAAAATAGCTACCCTAGCGTACACTAGACGGATTTTAATATGTAAAAAATGAACTAAAGACAACTGTGACATCATCGTTAGAAAGATAAACAACAAAACCATCCAGTCTGATTCACGAACTTTATATTGTAGTTTTGGGATCATGTTAAGCAAATTCGGGGATTCTCAGAGGCCAAGATTGAAGTTGTCCATTAAACTAAGTATGTGAGAGAGCCAAGGAGAAGAGATGAAATGCGATGATCCTAGAGAGCCCGTTTCACGAAGAGTCGAAATTTTGTGTCCCATGGAAAAGGAAGACTTGAGCAGTGAGGACTAGTGACGTGAGACAGTTGTATGGCTATTGTTTTGCTTAACCTGATGGTAGGGTTGTTATGATAAGCCAGAAGCCTGTGGCCCTGCACAAAACCCATTATTTTCCTATGTAGTTTCTAGGTTAACCACAGACTGGCCGGAGGTACGTATGCCGAAAATCAGAGCAGAGCTCGAAATACTTGAAGCAGAGCCATAAAAAGCTGGGTTCAAACTGGGCGGCTTAGCTTAAACATGCCAGACTCAAACGGGTCGGACCGGCCCATCACACCATCCCTACCTGTGGGTTTTTAAAGAGGAAGAGAATCTCTACGTGAAGAGTCTTGTTTCATAGCCAAGAAGGGGTCAAGACACTAGACCGTACAGACAACAGTATATAATCCTTTTCTCACACATTTATAGGGTTATTCTGACTCTTAAATTTTTTTCAGTACATACAGCAGAAGGACTCAACTTCACATGCAAATATTTATAAGAAGAAAAAAAAAAGAATGCATCTTATATCAGGCAGGGAGTGCGAAACTGGGTTGCTTCCAGTGTGGCGGATCCATCACCAGGCAGGGATCTGATTTCTCAAAGTCAGCAACCTGCAGACATATCCATAATATGAATGGGAAGCATCGTTAATACAGGAAAGATAAAAGTAAAACAAGAGTTGCGGGCAAAAGTAAATGACCTTGTTCCCACACTGAGGGCAATGGTGCTGTTTGTTCCAGAGGCAATCCATTGAAGGGCACAGAAAGCAGAATCCAAGCATAAATGGCATCATGCAAGCAACAACAGCAGCTACACCAGGTTTTGATCTGTTTCAAATCCAGATATTACAAAAGTATACCACAACCAAAGAAAAGGTAAATTAAGACATAAAACCACATACAGTCTCATGCTCTAAAAATACTTTCTACAGTCTACAGACATCTGGAAAATGTAGCCCCTAGACATTATAGCGCAAATTTGTAATCCATTCACATCGGGCATCAAAATAGAAGAGATCCTGAAGTAAGTAAATGGGGAGTAGACAGGTACTTCATCAAAGAAAAGGTAATAATAACACAGAGAAGTAGCTTTATCTGTTCAGCTTAAGCATGTTTGTTGAGAGAAATTGGATCAATAGGGGCAAACATTTTTGTTTCACCTTCCTTGGAGTTTTGTAACAGTTTGTTCATGTACATTCGAAATTTCCATGGTTCAAAGATTCTAATATAGCTAATGAAACACACAGCCAAAACAACAAGTTTGAGAATCCTGAAACCAAAAACCCAAACGAGGAGGAAGGAAGCCATCAATCAATACTCAAATAATAGGGATGATAAGGCATCAATCAATCAAGTAATAGAGGCGATAAAATTGAAATGGATCCCAAAATGGCGATTGCAGATCCACACATACAAGATGATTTATAATCGAGTGGTAGAACGATTACAAAACCAGAAACTCTAAAAATCGAATAAGACCTGATATTGGTGAGGCCAGTATTGCCGCAATAGAGACAGTTGAAGGGAGCAGGAGTGTCCCGATAAATCGTTTGCTGGATCGGAGCACCCAACGGATCACCATAGATAGCGTTCGGCGGCATAATCCCGGCTTGATACGGGTTCTGCCCCGCGTAATAGGGAACTCCGATCACCGTTTCTCCCTCTTTCGACATCCTTGTTTGTACGGTCAACGACTCCGATGATGCAAAAAAGCAGCGAATCAAAGAGTTTGGAAAGATGAAGCTGATTCCCTCTCAGAGACTTGTATTATTTCCCTTTCCACCGAATTGGAGTTTTCCAGGGGAATTACGCGGAAGAAGGTGGAGTTGAGTTTTTTAATTGCAAATTTTTATTTGAAGGATTCTCCTCTGAATTTTCTCTAAAACAGGCTTGAAATTTGAATCCCGTCTAGAAGATACTCACACTTAATGGGCTTTTTAAGCAAGAACTTAAAAGTAACATTGGGCTCGATAGGCCTAATAGTAGTTGTTGTTTTTTTTTCTTCTTTTCAACATGCCGGTTTGAATTCGGATGTTGACATAGCTATATCACAAACACAAATGACTAGACAACATGTTTGGATCGTTAAAATATTCGTTTTAAAAGTCAATGTTTAGACATGTTGTCTAGTCATTTGTGTTTGTGATATAGCTATGTCAACATCCGAATTCACACATCCGAATTCAAACATGTTTGGATCGTTAAGAGTGAATCACTAATTCACCTTTTTAATATTTTCCTCAAATGATTTGTTTCTTTTTTATATCTGTTCCCAAATCTTGTGTTTGGTGTTTTTTTCTTATTGGTTAAGGATTGTTTTTATTAGATCCAGCCTAGAAGGTCCGACTCTTCATCCCAAAGGAAACCACAAAAACCGCGTTTTATATTTGTGTTATCCACTCTTATAAATTATTATAGCGATTCTATAGATTATTCAAAATTAAGCAGAACCGGCAAAACCAATTTCAATTTCTCGAATCATCAGCCATGAAAGGATCGCAAGAAGAAGAGACTCTCCAGCCTCATATCGTTGATCAAGAACATCCCAAAACCCTGCAAACAGAGGACCAACAACAACAACCTTCTTCGTCGTCTCCGGATCCGAAGAAGTGGGGGACTCACGTGATGGGAGCTCCGGCGGCTCCCGTAGCTCATCCCGATAACCAGCAGGCGGCGGCGTGGGTTGCCGGAGATAACCAGCAGAAGCAGTACCAACCCTACATCGTCTACTCTCCTCTCGAACATCCTCCAACTAACAACCCTCTCGAGCCCGTCATCGGAATGTTCCATAGCTGGAGCCGCAAGGCTGAAACCGTAGCTCGTAACATCTGGCACAATCGTAAGTCTCATTCTACATAATTGTAACATCGGATCCCACCAATTTTGCGAATTTTGACGGATTTTGTTTGTGCAGTGAAGACGGGTCCGTCTATGTCGGAAACGGCGTGGGGGAAGGTTAACCTGACGGCGAAAGCGATAACGGAGGGAGGATTCGAATCCCTTTTCAGGCAGATTTTCGGAACGGAGCCAAACGAGAAGCTGAAGAAGACTTTCGCATGTTACCTCTCCACGACGACAGGCCCCGTCGCTGGCACTCTGTATCTCTCGAATGCTCGCGTCGCTTTCTGCAGCGACCGTCCTCTCTTCTTCACAGCGCCTTCCGGCCAAGAAGCTTGGAGCTACTACAGGGTAAAGTCACGTTTTTGTAAAAATGAAATCGTAGAAGATTCTGGGATAAGTTTTATGTATAATGTTATTTGATGTTGATGGTTTTGGGCAGGTTGTGGTGCCGTTGGCCAATGTTGTGACTGTAAATCCGGTGGCGATGAAGGACAATCCTCCAGAGAAGTATATTCAGGTGACAACGGTGGACGGGCATGACTTCTGGTTCATGGGTTTTGTGAATTACGACAAGGCTACGCATCATCTCTTGACCAGTGTCTCGGATTCTCAAACCGCACACAGCTCTGTGTCTGGTTAGAGCAGATATTGCATCGTGTTTGTATCTTTTTTGTTTGCTTTTTCTGCGTGTGTGGTTGGTTTTTGGTTCCGATGTTTATCATCAGTTTATGTAAATTTTGTATGAGTTGGACATTTCACATTTGTAAGTCTTGAATCTCGATTTGTGTGTTGATTAGAGTTGCTTTTCACTTATGTATGATTCCTTTTGTAATAGTTTGCAAGACATATGTACTTGAGTACCCGCTCTAGTTTTAGTATGCTTTACCAGTTTCCACGTCCTTCTCGTTAGGACGATTTAGATGCTCTGATACCATTTGATAAAGCCCGTGGATCGGGATATCAGACGAACAGAAATAGAGAAGAGAAATCAGAAGAAAGGAGGGAAGAATCAGAAGAAATAAGGAAGAAGATCAGAAGAAAGGGGAAGAAGATATCGGCTGATCTGAGATGCCACTCTCCTATCTTTTTGATCAACAACGTGATAATCGTTTACGGAGGAAATGACAAAGCTAAATAGAAGCAACATGTGAAACTAATGGACTTAATTGGCAACTTAATGTTAAAACCCAATGTAGGCCCGCTATTCCAAATCTGGATCATATCAATACTCCCGTCGCCAAGAACAACCTTGTTCTCCTGGAGAAAGGAAAAGATGACAGCAAACACCTTTAAGATGACACCTTCTGGTGGTCTTTGGAAATGGAACACTTCATAAATCACAGATGGTGTGCGTGCTGTAAGGTCAGCTTCAGAGGCATGATGAGCAACCTTCTCCCATTTGGAACCCAACGGAGCTTGAGTAACACTCACGTCAACATAAGATACAAGTCTCTTTCCTTGAAGAATTCTTATCCTCCAACTTCCACCAAGAACTGGCCATGGTAGCTCATTCGAAACAAAAAGCTTCTTAACTTGTCTTTTACCTCCCTCTGGCAGCTTGGAATGAGCATGAGATTCCTCAGACTTAAAGGTGCTACTTGCTACCAAACCCAAGACACAAGCCACTATATGCTCAGAACTGGAACCACAGACTTGAGATTCCTTTTCCTTGATTAAATCATTAATCGAAGCCTCATTAGACACTCCAAAACTAAGATGCACCGAGATGACATAGAACTCTTGAATCAAAGGAGGAAACCAGTCAGATCCTGTTGATTTCATGGTGGCTGAACCCATTACTCTTGTGTTCTTTTGGTACTGGTTTATATTGAAATAAACCTCTACCCACTCGATTTTCCTTTTCCAATCAAAACCAAAGCTTAATAGTAAGCTTCTAAACCCCACAATCAAACTGTCCATCTGAGCAACATTAGTTTTCACTAATGAAAGCATTTTAGCATCTCTCTTTACTTCAATTTGCAGCAAGTACAACTCCCTCAAGACCCAGTAAATTGTGACCCCAACATCTCCTGCGACCTTGTTTCCCTTCAAGATCCTCACTAACCCAATAGCCATCTTAATAGCACCTTCACTGTTCACATGCTTATTTACTAGATCATAAACCTGGCTCTGATACCATGAAAGATGAAGCAAAGCTTCAAGCTTATGAGAGAAAAGATGAAGTTTTCTTAAACTTTATTCAACTTGACTAAAAGGAAAATGCAGGGATCGTTTCTTATAGCAAAGGAGACCCATGTCACATGTCGACATGTGTCTCACTGACATGTAATCGCACACGATCCTAGGACGCCAAATATGTTGCTCAGATGGATTTGCTGAGCTGGTTCTACCAGAATTTGGCTGCATCTTGAAAAGGTGCTCTGCGTTTGTCTTCTTCAGCGGTCTTGACTGCAACGACTGACGACTGCTTCTGTTAACTTGGGCTTAACCTTTTCAGCTTCTTCTCTCTTTTGACTGTGGGCTTGTGTATAAGGCCCAATTGCTTCTTTTGTAACATTAGACAAACTCAGAGTGTTGTTTTGGTTAATACCAGAGACACACCCGGTCTCGTTATTTTGATGGGCCATGTGCAATGGTTTTAATTTAGTAAAAAACAGAATGGAAAAAAAAGCCTTGTTATGAACTATGATATTATAAGGTGAGGAATATATATATGTATGTATGTATATATTATAATATATATTATAAGTTTGTTGATAAAAAAGTGATAGAGGGACGAGAGGAAGACAAATAAGAGAAGCGTTTATTGCTTTCTTGATATGCTCAATTTAATACCCTAAAAAGTACTAAAGCAGTTGCTGCAGTAAATCAAGGGGTCGAACACAAGAACTCAAAGATCACTCAATAGATTCTATAGATCAGAAACAAGCTAAACCAGATGATGTAATTGAAAACAGGATTGCAAGTAAAACGTTTGTAAATTCAATTGGGGAGACGTAGGCTTAGGGTATTTCTCAGGAGATCAATGAATGCAGCTAAATTAACTAACAGAATTCGGATTAAGCACTGTTCTAGAACTCAAATCACTAAAATATAATTAACCAACTCTCGTTGCGAAAACTATCTAAATCTAAATCCTAGGAATTCCAAATCTCTTTGCGAATCCTAAATTCTAAATCAGCTTTAA
>PKML01045358.1:1042921-1080130 GCA_002933935.1 Eutrema yunnanense | reverse complement strand
TCATTAATCCTTCAGGGATTAAATCTTTCATGGATTTTTGTGATATCCATCAAACGCAATTCAAGTCGCTTATGTACTGCCAGACTTAATACATTGCATCCACCACATTTGAATATTCATTCAATATCGGGTATGACCTTGTATAACAAGCCGATTTTCATATTGTAAGGTCATTTTTTCATTCCTTATTATAGGAAGAGACATACCCTTTTGATGCTTGGACTGCTGGTCCAAAAATTTCTCATATTTCATATGAGCTTAACATAGACTTGATTGCCTTTTTCACCTTTTTCGGCCAATATTTTTCTCTTTCTACCCTCATCCACAGAGGTAGATTTATGATCCTCATTTATATCGCGCGATATCTTGTTTATACTGTCGACAATTCTTTTTATTTGGTTCCAACTTTTCCCGTAATGACATGGTTAATCGAGATCTCTTTATCATTATCAATGATTTCATTCAGGTACCTGATTTTATTATTAACCATGCCAACGGTCTCTTCAAGAGATTAATCCTCTATTCAATATATATTTGCTCCTTTCCAATTGAGGATTTCTTTGGAACCAAAGTAGTCTATCACGTTTCTTACGTGTCATAGACTTACTATTGATTAATCGTCCTTCAGGGACATATATTTTTATTGGAGCATTTTCAGCTAGAAATGAGAATATATGTCTGGCAGTTAATTGACATATGAATTATCCTTTGAACTTCAGGTTCATATTCATTTATAAGAGGATCCATGATAATTCATTTCGGAAAATCTCATCCATTAGCTGTTTATAAATGCTTCTGGCATTTGATTTGCAGCACATCTTGAATAGTGATCCTTTGAACTTTGAACTTCAAGTTCATACTCATTTCTTCAAGGATTAGAACTATTCAACGATTCTCCCTATAATAATGATATGCAAATCTTTTGATAAGCACATCTTCCACTGATGATTCAATATACTTTATGGGTCTCACTTTTATAAAGTGTGGTGGATGCATATATTGCATACCCATAAATTTCCAAGCAAAGAATAGTTAATCTTTGATTGAATCAATTAGATGAAATGAGAGAATATTTCATCTTATAATCTTCTGGATTCACTTTATAAATGAACCATCATATCCATTTTAAGTGTGAACATAATCTTCTGGATGTTCCACTTACTTTTGATATGGGATTCTTTAATTCTCCCCCTCGAGATGATGACATTTCATGTCCATCCATCTCGAATTGAATTCCAAATTGGGATCAATAATATATCCAATTAATCCATCTGGGGTCATGTATTATGCACAAAATCTTTTTGCTAAGACATGCTATATATGTGTGAAAAACATCTGGTTTTTCAACATAAATTCTCAATAATATTTGAAATCATTATTACACCGGGATGGCTTAAACCGGTTATGTTATATATTGGTAAACTTCAGGTTTACTTATCTTATACAAATTTGCCATCTTTATGCATGTCTCCATCATGTGCTTTTCTAAAACGTTCGCTCTGCTGGAGCGATTATTCTTTTGGAGAGATTTTGTTTTTTAAGAGTGTTTTACTCTTCTGAAACATTTCGCTTTTCTGAAGCGTTTTGCTCATCGGGAGCGTTTCGTTCGACGGGAGCGTTTCGCTCGACGGGAGCGTTTCGTTCGACGGGAGCGTTTCGCTCGACGGAAGCGTTTCGCTCGACGGGAGCGTTTCGCTCGACGGGAGCGTTTCGCTCGACGGGAGTGTTTTGCTCAACGGGAGCGTTTCGCTCAACGGGAGCGTTTTGCTCAACGGGAGCGTTTCGCTCTTCCAGAGCGTCTAGCTCTTCCGGAACTCCCCATTATCTATAATAATTTTTTTTTAATTTTATGTAGTTCTTCTGGAACTCACATACATAATTTTATATCAACAAAATAAATTAAATAATTAAACATATATATTCAAAAGGCATAGCCTTCCACATAATTTACGATAATAAACATAAATTAAAATAACAGTAATTTAAAACGTCTTCTGGACGAAGCAGTTCTTCAGGAACGCTTTCATATATGTCTTCTGGACATTTTTATTTTAAGTATGTCTTCTGGACATATTTATTTTAAATATGTCTTCTGGACATTATTTTTGTTATGTGGTTCTTCTGGAACCTTTCATAAATGTCTTCGGGACATTTATTTTATGGAGGCAGTGATCTGAGGAGACATAGTTTGCCATATGATCATAAGCCAACCATGTATTTAAAGAGGCAGAACCTGTCATATGATCTGCGGAGACATAGTCTACCATATGATCATGATCGTGAAGGCAGAGCCTATCATAACGATCGGTTCGGGGAAGGCAGCGCCTTATCATCCCGAAACAATATATAAACGTAAATAAATTGAACATAAATTAAACCTAACCTCTTTTTTGGTATATGAACAGATCGGAAGACGATCGTTTTTTCGATATATGAACGGATCATGAGACGATCGTGCTGATAACGTGTTATGAACTATGATATTATAAGGTAAGGAATATATATATGTATGTATATATTATAATATATATTATAAGTTTGTTGATAAGAAGTGATAGAGGGACGAGAGGAAGACAAATAAGAGAAGCGTTTATTGCTTTCTTCCTGCTGCTTTTAACTTTGTTACAAGGCAATATATATAGTAGAGTAAGTCGGTTAGTTTACTTAGAAGAGAAGTAAATAGTAAAAGATAAGGATGAATAATTATCCTTTAACAAGCCTTACATTTTTTAGGTTTTATAATGCAATGCGACTTTTATAATTGTCGATTTCTTCGCCGCCAGGGAAAATACGGATCTTTGGCCCACCGACTTTGACTTATACTGTAATTTTTAAGGTTGTAACTGATTGGTTGAAAATTGCTGTAAAGATTGTAAAATCCTTTAGAGATCCCAAAAAAAAAGCATCACCGCCTTCACAAGAACGTGATCACCAAGGCAAGAAATTAGGGTTTTTGCATAATATATAAATAAGGCCAAAACAGACGACCTTTATCATCACTTCTAAATAATCATGGCTTCTCGGTTGCTTGGTCCACCGGAGCTCCGAGACTCCAACTCTCTCCTCCCAAAACCCATCACAGCCTCTGTCCCCGGCAACCCATTCATGGACCTAATGGTCTCACACTTCAACAAGTCAATTAAAGTCAACGATCTCTCTTCTCCTCAGAAGGGCCGGACCGAGAATGGATCAGGCACGTACTTCTCCGCAGGGTCTCCTTGCCTCGACTTCTTTTTCCACGTTGTTCCTAGTACGCCCAAGGAATCTCTGGAGAAGCGACTCAAAGCGGCTTGGGACCACGACGCCTTAACCACTCTCAAACTTATATGTAACCTTCGTGGAGTCCGTGGTACGGGAAAATCCGACAAGGAAGGGTTTTACACGGCGGCGCTATGGCTCCATGGTTGCCATCCCAAAACCCTCGCTTGTAACCTCGAGTCCATCTCGAAATTTGGCTACTTTAAGGATTTTCCGGAGATTCTTTACCGGATTCTAAAAGGATCTGAGATCCGTCAGAGCCAAAAATCGGAATTGATGCAGAGAAAAAGCGATTCGGAAGAACGATTAAGAGGTAGAAGAAGACCTTCTTATCGAGGTCGCGGAACCGGTCGCGAAATCGTTCAAGGTGGCCGTAAAAAGAAGACGGCGGCGACGAGGGAGCTGAGGATAGCGAGCGCAGAGATGAGGAACCAGGCAGAGAAAGCAATAGCGAGTATGGATCGGAAGCTGGAGAAGATTTCGATGGGGAAGGAAGCATTTACCAGATATTCTCACGATCCAGACTATCGTTTCCTCTACGAACGCGTCTCCGATCTATTCTCAGATCACCTGAGGAGAGATGTCGAGTTTTTGACATCCGGCGAAACAAACAAAATCTCTCTGGCGGCGAAGTGGTGTCCGTCGCTTGATTCTTCGTTCGACAAAGTAACACTTCTCTGCGAGAGCATCGCCAGAAGAATGTTTCCTCGTGAATCGTTCCCAGAATACGAAGGCGTCGAGGAAGCTCACTACGCGTATAGAGTTCGTGATCGGCTTCGGAAACAGGTTCTGGTTCCTCTCCGGAGAACATTGCAACTCCCGGAGGTTTATATGGGAGCGAAAAATTGGGAATCTCTTCCGTACAATCGTGTAGCATCAGTGGCGATGAAGTCGTACAAGGAGATATTCCTGAAGCACGACGCCGAGAGATTTCAGAAATATCTGGAAGATGCGAAATCAGGGAAAACGAAGATAGCCGCCGGTGCTCTGTTGCCTCACGAGATAATCGGGGAATTAGACGGCGGCGACGGTGGACAAGTAGCGGAGCTGCAATGGAAACGGATGGTGGATGATCTGAGAAAGAAAGGTTCGCTGACGAATTGCATCGCTATCTCCGACGTTTCGGGATCTATGAACGGTACTCCAATGGAGGTTTCCGTCGCGCTGGGTGTGCTCGTCTCCGAGCTATCAGAGGAGCCATGGAGAGGGAAGCTGATAACTTTCAGCGATAACCCAGAACTGCAGCTGGTGGAAGGAGACGATCTGAGATCAAAAACACAGTTTGTGAAGAAGATGAAATGGGGAATGAACACTGATTTTCAGAAAGTGTTCGATCTGATTCTGAGGGTGGCGGTTGAAGGGAAACTGAAGGCGGAGGAGATGATCAAGAGGGTTTTCGTGTTCAGCGACATGGAATTCGATGAAGCCTCGTCCTCGAATGAATGGGAAACGGATCATCAGGCGATTGCGAGGAAGTACAGAGACAAAGGGTACGGAGAAGTTGTGCCGGAGATAGTGTTCTGGAATTTGAGGCATTCGAAGTCAACGCCGGTGACGGGAATAGAGAAAGGAGTGGCGTTGGTCAGTGGGTTTTCGAAGAATATGATCAAAGTGTTTTTGGATCAAGATGGAGAGATCGATCCCATGACGATCATGGAGGCTGTTATCTCCAGACAAGAGTATAACAACCTTGTCGTGATTGATTGAAAGATTCGGGATTTCGTTTGTTATTTATAAATTTTAAAAAAAAAAAAAAAATTGTATTGATGATTTGGTGATATTTATTTTGAAATTTCAGACTTGAGAGTATTTTTTGAGTTTCATCTTGGGATCTCTCTTTCAGATGGATGTGTGGACACTTGCAAATTATCATACAGAGATCTCAATCTCAAAATTAAATTCAACAAATTATGATTGGAGATTTTACCTGCAGATTTCATGAATAATGAATTGAGTGACCCTGCTTCATGAGTATTGGTTGTGAGACGGTCCATTAGACTCTCTTGAGATATTCAAACTTTCCTAGAAAGAAAAAAAAGGGCAAGGGTAAGTGCCAAACTCCATGTTCTTTGACTCTAACAATCACAAAACTAAAAAGCTGAAAGATTTTTACCCTTTCTATACCTAACATTGATGAACCCATCCTCTTGAAATACTCCTTACCAAGCCGGCCTTGTATTCCTATTCCTCTCTCAAGAAAAAACCGGCCTGAGATATTCACAACAGTCTGCACATCCTTGTACTTTGCTGCATACAAAAGCACCACATTTCCACCTTTTTCAGACCTTTCCTATGTCCGATTATTGCAGAAATCTCACGGTTCTCCCCACGCAAGTGCTGGAGAACAGAGCGCAAATCTTCAGCTTCACGGCGGTAGTTGATATTTGCATAGTTCATCTATATGATCAATCAAAAATGATTCCAGTTTCAACATTTACTCGAGATTGAAAGCCGATGGCATCAAAAATGATTCCAATTTAAACATTTACTCGAGAGTAATATCCAAATGATAGCGAATGTCAGGATCAGTTTACCAAATCAGATCGGTCAAAGCGTATGGATCAAAATACACTAAATTGAGGGGTTATAGAACGAGAAAGGAGATGATACACTAACATCGAATCAAAAAATCGTTAAGCAAACATTCTACACGACGCTTTCGCATCGGATCCACCAGCGATGGACTCTTCACTCCTAGACGCCTCGATAACTCTGATGGATGCTCCACCACCACCAATGGAGATAACGGCGGTTTCCGATGTCGATCGTGGCGGAGGAGAATCCGGCGATATGGATGTGAAGATTCCGCCGGAGAGACTCGATTACGGATTCGATCATTCAGCGCCGCCGCATAATCCGTTTCAGATGATTGATAAAGTAGAAGGATCGATTGTTGCGTTTGGGAACGGTTTGGAGGTTTACGGAGGAGGAGGAGGAGGAGCGAGATGGAAGAGAGCGAGAATACTGTTTCTATTCGGGTTTGCCTGAAGAAGACAAGGGCAGAATCATTTGTATTAAACCCACGTTTTTTTAAATATAAACGGCATTTTCTAACATCCGTTCGATGTATTAACGGAGCTGACAGAACCGGTGTTAAACTTACGAATTTTGAAAGTTTGTATATTAAAATGAGTTCAATAGTTAGTCTATGTATTTTTCTGGGTCTCAAAATAGTTCGTGTATTAAACGTCCAAATTTTGTGGAATTCGGGTATTTTTCGGGTATTTTCCCTTATACATATTAGAAGAAATAAGTAACTTTTTAAAAAAGTATTAATATTAATAAAATATTAATTTAAAACGCCACGGTAGAGACATGTGAGATTTGTGAAGAAAATTAAGTGATCCACTTTGTAGTTTGTACAATGCAACCACTGGATATTTATTGTGTGCGTAACGTCTTTTATACTTTTATAGGCTTGCAGTTTTTTTTATATATTTCTTATTTTTATAATTTTAAATAATTTAGAATATTTTTACAAAAATGTATAGATTCATTTCTCAATTTTTGTTTGACAGGTTTATCAATTTATATATTGCATTCAGAAATAAAAATTTAATCACTCAAAATATTAGAAACGTAATTAAAATTAATAATTATTCAAAATTACAATTATAAATATCAAAATATTCATAATATTCGAAAGATCCAATAATATTTAGTTAAATTTTTCAAAATTAAATATTTTTAAAAAATTAACCAAAATTCAATAAAATTAAATCATTTTTAAGTTTTTAGGATAGTTTCGTATAATTCATATAAAAGTAACCGAACCAAATATATGTATACCTAAATCTGTTATGTATCATTTTTTATCCATTTTTCTATTTAATAATATTTTAAACCGTTTATCCGTATTTTTTCTGTATAATATGTTTGATCCGAGCTTAATCTAGATCATCCGCTAGATCTATAAGACCATCAGCAGCCGAGACNTTTTTTTTTGTCATTAGCCTAAATACCTATACCGATTCAGTAAACCAAACTGGGGTATCGAGTTTACATAAATGAAATCTGATGGGTAGATATAAATTGTTTATTATTTTTAAAAAATAGTATTAAAAATAGTTAATAATCTTTTTAATGACAACAAATATTTTCTATATTCTTTTCAATAATTTTTAAATACATTTATATCATTTCCAATTTTAATTATTTTTGGTTATTTGTAATTATATAATATGTAATAATTTACAAATTAAAATTTATTTTCTTAAATGATTTATTAAATTATAATATTGAGATTCCTAACAACAAAAGTTTTCTTCATAATTTGAAGTATAAAAATTAATCAACCCAATTAGAAATTAATAATATTGTATGATGATGCAGTGCTTTTTTAAACTGCTTAAACAAATACGTGGATGTGGAGATTAAAAAGAGTTGAGATAATTTTGATAGCAGTTTTTGAAATTTATTCTAATTCGTTAATAACTCAATGTCTCAATGTAAATGATAAGTTTTGAAATGTATTTCAATTAATCCACTCAACCTACTAAATAAATATTCTTGAATAGTAATGATGAAAAATTATCTTGAAAATTCAGTAAGAGTGACTTTGTAATATGTGTCGTGCAACACTATTATTGTGCTATTTGCAGGTCTTTTGAAATGAAATTTCTAAATCGAAGACTGACTTGTAATATGTGTCGTGCAACTTTCTTCATATCAACCTTAAGGATTGAAGTAGTCAATGGTTATTTTTCATCATTGTGATGTACTATTCGTGACATTTTGGAACCCCATTCCAATTTTAATTTTTTGGCCTAAAAAAAAAAAAATGTGGGAACCCTTAAAACAAAATATGGAGATAAAAAAAACTTGGGATCTCATTCGATTGCATCATCTCAATGTCATTAGGGGCGGCTCTGAATTCTTGACATCTTAATCGAATATTCTTTTGAAATGAAATTTATAAATCGAAGATTGGAAGTACTACCGAATGAACACTTCAAAGAGAAAAAAAGGAAAAATAGTTGTATTTATAATTAAAAATATAAAATTCATAAGAATAAGAATTTTTTTTTTTTTTAAACATGTTTTTAGAAAACACAATACTACAGAAGAGAACGTACAATGTGAGAGGAACCCAAGGTGAACAGAAACATTAGAATATGCACGTTTGAATTGTCACCAGAGCTGTATGCTATTTGCTGGTCTTTTGAAATGAAAAATGTTAAAATTGAAGTACATGCAGAAGACATTACAAATATTGGCGGAGCGAAAAATATGTTTTACGGAAGAAAAACCAAATGAAACTTAATATAGAAAAAACGGAAGGAAAATCGAAAAAATTATGCATAAATAATTAAATATATGAAAGTTTTTTTTTAAATGATTAAATAAAATAGGGTGCAAGGAGAGGATTTGAATTTTGATCATGAGAGTCAAATTTACTTACTTCACATCAAATCAAATGCTAACTATATAAATACGGGGAAAAAGTGTTAAAAATACACGAACTATTTAATATTTTCCAGAAAAATACACGATTTTTTTGCATTGCCAGAAAATTACACAAATATATTTTTTGATCCAATTAAAAAGCCTAACTATTAAACATTTTCAGTTTCCTCGATGTGAATTGACAGTCGTTAACGGCATAAACTACACGAACTTTTTTGTTGCCAAAAAAATATCCAACCTAATATTTCGGTGATATTTAATACACCATATTTCATACTTTTTTAGTTTTTTTTTATTTCCTTATTCTCGTAAGTTCAGTACCGAATTATTTATCATAGTTAATTCTAATTAACACATAATTAATTGGTAATTGTGAAAATAAAGATATTGAAAAAAAGAGAAGAGATTAATATGTCGAAGATAATAAAAATTTACGGTTTTTTCGGTCTCAAATCGATTTGGAAAAAAATTATCTGAATAACTGGAGGGTAACAATGAATTTTCATAATCAATATTAAATAGTTAATGTATTTTAAAGTTTTTTTTCTAAATATGCAAACAAAAATTTGATAAAAGTCGCATGGATCGCTAACAAAAAAAAAAAAATGTTTGGATGGTCATAAAATTTGAAGATATATTTTTATCAATAAAAAAAAAAATTGAAGATATAATGTAAAACACTGCTGCATTTTGAGTGGAGTTCCGTTATTTCCGGGTGAAGGATAAGAAATAAAAAAAGGTATCTTCATTATAATTAGTCGGTCATTAGGCTATTTAGCATGCGTTTTAAATTTCAATCACTAAATTTTATATTAGTTAAGAGGAGGTTGGCAGCCTAATATAAAATAATTTATAAAGAGTATTGAAAAAGAACCAAAAAAGTGAATGAGTTGGAGTTGCCATTGGTGCCAAAAAAAAGAAGAGAAAACGCATTAACCTCGTGCGTTATACCTGTCACGGATACTTACTTACTCTTTTTAAAACTCACACGAAAGATCCTTTTTTTATTCATTACTTCTTCCTCTCCGCGCTTCTTCATCTCCTTCATCTCTCTCTCTCATTTTCTCTTTCTCTCAGATCAAAGATGTCTAAAGCTACGACTGAGCTCGACTTCCTCGGACTTGAGAAGAAGCAGACCAACAACGCTCCAAAGCCCAAGTTCAAGAAATGTCTTGATCGCCGTCGCAGTTTCCGAGGTTCGTTTACTTTTTTTTTTCTTTTTTTTTTTTTAATTCTTGAACGATTTTATCGACTTTTATTTGGGATTCAGAAATTCAAGGTGCGATTTCGAAGATCGATCCGGAGATTATTAAATCGCTGTTAGCATCTGGTGGTAACCGTTCCGATTCTTCGACCAGATCTCTTTCGGTTCCGTCTACTCCCAAGGATGTTCGGCCTCAGATCCCGGTTTCTCCGGTTCACGCGCCTCTCACCAGGTTTTTTTTGTTTTTTTTGGCGCAACTAGAATAATTTTTGAAATTCAAATTTTTGAAATTTTTGTTTCTTAGGAACAGTACGGAACTCGTCTCTGGAACCGTTGCTATGACGATATTCTACAATGGAAGCGTCTCCGCTTTCCAAGTGTCTCGTAACAAGGCTGAGAATATTTTGAAGATCGCCATGGAAACAGCACCAAAGAAAGACAAATCGATGGAGAATGATCTTTCGGTAATTCCTCCGACCACCTTTAGACCAAAGCTCTTTGGCCAGAATCTAGAAGGAGGTTGGTTGAAATTATTATTATTATACCATTGCCTTTATTACTCAAGAGTATTACTTAGATATTATTGCATGCAGTGATTTTAAAAGACTTTGTTGTTAGCCAAAGTTAGAGAGAACAAATTGTCCCCGATTCACTCATTGCCTAATTAGTTTTGGATTTTGAAACGGAACCTATACATTTTGTATGCTTTGAAGTTGCTCGAAATTGGTTATGAATTAGGAATTGAAAGTGTAAAGATATGTTTTTCTGATTAGGAAGTGGTTTTGTGTGTGTGTGTGTAGATCTTCCCATCGCAAGGAGAAAGTCACTGCAAAGGTTTCTTGAGAAGCGCAAGGAGAGGTAAATTGTTCTCCTACCATCCAAAGGATTTTACTACTCCCTCCGTTTCTTTTTATAAGTAGTTTTAGAGATTTTGTTTTGTTTTACAATATAAGTTGTTTTCATGTTTTTATGTAACTTTTACCTTTATCGAATACTGTGTGGCCAATAATATTCTGCAGTTTTTTTTTATGATTGGCTGGATTATTTTTAATTTATATATTAAATGATATTTTTTGATAAAAGATGAGTTTCTTAAGTTTTGTGTTTTTAGTCAAAATTATTTATAAAAAAATGGAGAGAGTATAAAATAAGGTTTTTTTCCCTCTCTGTGTTTTATTTATTTATTTATTTATGAATATTCCATTAAAACCCATGAAAAAAATAATAACGAGGCGTGCCTCTTTTACTTATACAACTTTTTAGATGCCTTTGGTTGTTCAACAATAATCACATGCTTCTAGTTCTACGTAGATGCTGTAGAGTTATACGTATATTAAAAAACTCGTGGGTTATATTGTGGAACCTCAAAAACGCGTTGACTTTAAAACTCTCTTTTTCTTTGTTGACCGACAAGTGATCTTTGTCAAAAATGACTCGAATAATTAATTAATGATGAGAAAATGTGTGGAGAACAAAAAGAAAGAAAATTGTACGTTTATTCGGACCATACATACGGCCAAAGAAAGATCTGAAGTGTTCTCAATAAGTTTACTATTAAACGCGTTTTCACATTTTGTTTGTGGTTGCAGATTAGTATCAACAACTCCTTACTTTCCGACATCGGCCTAAACGAAATTCGTTTCCCTTTTTGATTGGGACTTGAAACCAAAATAGTCATATCACACTCCAAGACTTCGATGCTCGTTTTGCATCTGGCTTCTTCCCAATCTTATTGGAATCATATCTTTAGTATATTACGTTACGTTCTATATATATATATATATATTATAAATATAAATATGTTGGTATTTCTTTTTTTTAATGTTTATTATCTCTAATGTCATTGACACTTTAATTCAAGAAACGCTATTATATACTGTGTTGTAATCGTAATGCAAAATTTATTCAACAAATATTAGAATGTTAAAATGTCCGTTGAGATGTTTTTTAATAAGAGTCAATCCATTGATTGATTGTCAATTGGTTTTGAATTAAAAATTCATGATTCTTAAAATGGTTTCAAAGCTCATGTTCCAATTTCTCGATTGTGGACCAGATGTTCAGTCCCACAAACGCTAATAACAAAATAAAACTTCCAATTTTTCGATTGTGGGCCACATCCCGACATCCAGCCCCCACAAAGGCTTATACTTGCTAATAACAAAAAAACCTTATTTACAGTGAGATGCATCGTTTTCGAATGTGGGTAAATAGAAGAGAGTAGATAGGTGAAGGAAGAAGAAACTGAGCTTATATAATGTTGATTTTTTGGCTTTTGGAAAAGAAAATAAATTCTTTAACAAAAAAAAAAAGAAAATGAACACGCCTCTTGGTTTCTCGTGAAGCTTCCGTTTGCGTATTTAAAGAAATGTGACAATGATCATCTTCTAAGAATCTAACTTTGCGTCTTTGATTATATATTTGTTGTTTGGTTTAGTTTGTCGTTATATAAGTATTATAATGGAAAATTAGTTTAAGAAACACGTGAGTGTATGTCAAGTCTTGCCGACTATTGCATCTTTATGTTAAAAAGTCTTTGTCTTAGTACAAGTTCGGTATAACTATAAATTCCGAAAAAGGATAATGAAAAAGATAAGGTTAGAGTACTTTGTGTGCTAACCATTACCACTTTCATTGAATAGTATCCATCACCTACATCAACAAAGCATGGCTTGTCCGGAATTAAGAAACAATAGTAATTGTTATACCGTCGCACTGTGAGTAACCCAATTCAAGTTACAAAGTCGACAGCCCAAGAGAAGAAAACAGGCCTAATTGTGAAGCCCACTATGACTCAGCTGAACAAGACAAACATCAAAACCTTCGTACCTGCAAAAGACGTTACAGAGAGGAAGAAGACAATCCTTCATAACAAATTTGATACTCTCCAATCTGTCTCCAACGACTAATTACCTTTCTAGCTGTATAGTTTTAGATAAGAATGGCCAATGTTCTGGATTGTTCCAAGAACCATATATAAGCCATTGTAAGCTCATTGTGAAAGTTATCGGAAATCATAATAGTTAAAAACAAAGCAAAGTATTTCGTCTTCTCTCTTTCACATGGTATCAGAGCCATTGTAAACCCTAACAGGTGCTTCAATGGCCGATCCCCTCAGTCCTTATCCGTTCCCCAGCAATGTCCATGTTCTGAGCTCTGTCACCTTGAAGCTCAACGATAGCAACTACTTGCTATGGAAAACCCAATTTGAGTCTCTTCTGTCCAGTCAGAAACTCATAGGCTTCGTCAATGGAGGTGTCACGCCTCCGGCAGCCACGAGAACCGTCGTCAACAACAACGTCAGATCAGATGAACCCAATCCGATGTACGAGCACTGGTTCTGCACAGATCAGCTCGTCCGCTCATGGTTATTCGGCACTTTGTCTGAAGAAGTGGGTTCAGTCCACAATCTCCTCACCTCAAGAGATATCTGGGTCTCTTTGGCAGAAAACTTCAACAAAAGCTCAGTTGCACGGGAGTTCTCTCTTCGCCGAAACCTGCAACTTCTAACCAAAAAAGATAAGACCTTTGCGGTCTACTGTCGGGATTTCAAAGCTATATGCGACTCTCTCAGCTCCATAGGCAAACCCATTGATGAATCAATGAAAATCTTTGGGTTCCTCAACGGTTTGAGCAGAGAATACGATCCCATCACTACGGTGATTCAGAGTAACCTCACGAAGCTTCCAACTCCGACCTTCAACGATGTCGTCTCTGAGGTCCAAGGTTTCGACTCTAAACTCCAATCATACGAAGAAACCACTGTCATGCCTCATGTAGCCTTTCAGACTCAACAAACAAGCTCCAACTACTATGGTCAAAACCAGAGAGGAAGAGGACACTTTGGACAGAATCGTGGAAGAGGTGGCTACTCCACTAGAGGAAGAGGCTTTCCTCAGCATCAGAACAATCAGAGTAACACAGGAACACGCCCAACTTGTCAGATCTGCGGTAGAACTGGTCATACGGCTTTGAAGTGCTATAACAGGTTTGATAACAACTACCAAAACTCTGACACAGCTCAAGCCTTCAACTCTCTGCGTATCTCGGACGACAATGGTAAGGAATGGTACCCAGACTCTGGTGCTTCGGCTCATGTGACTGCCGATCCCAACTCACTCCAGTCTGCAACACCGTATGAAGGCAACGACACCATTCTGGTTGCAGATGGAACTTACCTCCCCATTACGCACGTTGGCTCTACTACCCTTACATCACCTTCAGGTACACTACCACTAAATGAGATCTTAGTATGTCCTGCAATTCAGAAATCGTTACTATCAGTGTCCAAACTATGCGAGGATTATCCGTGTGGAGTGTTTTTTGATGCTAACAAGGTCTGTGTGATTGACTTAAAAACTCAGAAAGTGGTGTCAAAGGGACCTCGGCGTAATGGACTATATGTGTTGGAGAATCAAGAATTCACTGCCCTTTATTCTAATCGTCATTGTGCAGCCACAACAGCCATTTGGCATCAGAGACTGGGTCATTCAAATTCAAAAATTCTCCAACATCTCAAGAACAGCAAGGAAATAGAAGTCAATAAGAGCAGCACCTCCCCTGTTTGTGAGCCTTGCCAGATGGGGAAAAGTTCTAAATTACAGTTTTTTTCTTCTCAGTCAAGCACATTACATCCTTTAGATCGAATACACTGTGACCTTTGGGGGCCTTCACCAGTTGTATCAAACCAAGGGTTTAAATATTATGCTGTGTTTGTGGATGGTTACTCTCGGTTTTCATGGTTCTACCCTCTCAAGCTTAAATCTGAGTTCAACTATGTGTTCATTGCATTCCAAAAAATGGTGGAAAATCAGTTCAATACAAAAATAAAGACATTTCAAAGTGATGGAGGAGGAGAATTTACAAGCAATCTATTACAACAACATCTAATCAACTGTGGAATCAAACATTTCCTGTCCTGCCCTTACACGCCACAACAAAATGGGATTGCTGAGAGAAAGCATTGTCATCTGGTGGAGCTTGGACTCTCTATGATGTTTCACAGTCACACTCCTCTGAAATACTGGGAAGAAGCCTTCTATACAGCAAACTTCATCGGGAATATGCTGCCATCATCAGTCTTGGATAACTGCAGTCCCTCTGAAATTTTGCTCAAACAAAAACCAGACTACTCGATTCTTAGGGTCTTTGGCGCTGCATGTTACCCATATCTCAGGCCAATGGCAGATCATAAATTTGAACCAAGGTCTCTTCAATGCGTCTTTCTTGGCTATAGCTCTCAATACAAGGGATATCGGTGCCTATTTCCACCAACAGGGAAGGTCTACATTTCCAGACATGTTGTCTTTGAGGAAGAAAATTTCCCATTCCGAGCAAAATATCAGTCCCTGGTTCCAACATATCAAAGTCCTCTTCTCAAAGCTTGGCAATCCACTACACCTCCTCCTCTACCACAAGTTGAACCGCAAGTCTCTAGAGCCTTGGTTCCACCACCAGCAGCTACTGGTCCAGCAATAGTCACACCTGCTCCAGAACCTGCAACAACAACAGTCATTGTTGATACGATTATTCCAGACTTTGAGGGTGCTCAAGAAGAAACAGTGGCACCACAAGTAGAAGAACCACAAGATAACTCTCATCCCATGACAACAAGAGCAAAGGCAGGGATTCATAAACCCAATTCAAGGTACATACTTATGGCTTCCAAATTCAACACGGAAGAACCTAAATCTATTGTTGCTGCACTAAAACATCCGGGCTGGAATGAAGCAGTTTTTAATGAAATGGGTACGATTCATATGCTTCATACGTGGTCTCTAGTTCCACCTACTGAAGATATGAACATTCTGGGATGCAAATGGGTATTCAAAACTAAGCTAAGACCAGACGGTTCAGTAGACAAACTCAAGGCCAGACTCGTAGCAAAGGGTTTTGACCAAGAAGAAGGCCTGGATTACCTGGAAACATTCAGTCCTGTCGTAAGAACAGCCACCATACGCATGGTTCTTGACGTCGCAACATCCAAGGATTGGATCATCAAACAACTAGATGTCTCCAATGCCTTTCTTCACGGTGAGCTGCAAGAACTAGTATTCATGCTGCAGCCGCCTGGCTTTGTGGATCCCAACAAACCCTCTCATGTCTGCAGGTTAACTAAAGCTCTCTATGGTTTAAAACAGGGTCCTCGAGCTTGGTTTGACACATTCAGTCACTACCTGATTGACTTCGGATTCACCTGCAGTAAATCTGATCCATCTCTCTTCACATTCAGACAAAATGGGAAATCTATGGTACTACTGCTCTATGTTGATGACATACTTCTTACCAGTAGTGATGATACACTTCTACAAGACTTACTTGGCTCTCTCAACAGTCGGTTCTCCATGAAAGATCTTGGACCTCCGCGATACTTTCTGGGCATCGAGATAGAGTCACACTCAGATGGACTCTTTCTGCATCAAAAGGCTTATGCAACTGACATTCTGCACCAAGCGTCAATGTCGGACTGCAATTCAATGCCTACACCACTGCCTCAACGTCTTGAGAACCTCAATACTGATCTATTTCCAGAACCGACTTACTTCCGAAGCCTGGCAGGAAAGCTTCAGTATCTCACTATCACAAGACCAGATATTCAGTATGCGGTCAATTTCGTCTGCCAAAGAATGCATTCGCCAACAATCTCAGACTTTGGGCTTCTCAAACGAATACTCCGCTATCTCAAAGGCACACTTCACCTTGGACTCCACATCCGACGAAGCTCAGACCTATCTCTCACCGCTTATAGCGACAGTGACTGGGCCGGATGCAAGGAGACGCGTCGCTCCACAACTGGTTTTTGCACTCTTCTAGGACCCAATCTCATTTCCTGGTCTGCAAAAAGACAGCCGACAGTGTCCAAATCTTCTACCGAGGCGGAATACAGAGCTCTCACAGCAGTAGCTCAAGAAATTACTTGGCTCTCCTCTCTCCTCCGCGACCTAGGAATTCAGCAATCAAAGTCCACCTTGCTGCAATGTGACAATCTTTCTGCTGTATATCTCAGCGCCAATTTGGCTCTCCACAGTCGATCGAAACACTTCGACACGGATTATCATTACATTCGCGAACAAGTCGCCTTGGGACTCATTGAAACAAAGCACATTCCGGCGAGCCTTCAATTGGCTGACATTTTCACAAAACCACTGCCACGGCGACCCTTTGTCGCACTTCGGACCAAACTCGGCGTCGATGAGTCACCCACTCCGAGTTTGAGGGGGGATGTGAGTAACCCAATTCAAGTTACAAAGTCGACAGCCCAAGAGAAGAAAACAGGCCCAATTGTGAAGCCCACTATGACTCAGCTGAACAAGACAAACATCAAAACCTTCGTACCTGCAAAAGACGTTACAGAGAGGAAGAAGACAATCCTTCATAACAAATTTGATACTCTCCAATCTGTCTCCAACGACTAATTACCTTTCTAGCTGTATAGTTTTAGATAAGAATGGCCAATGTTCTGGATTGTTCCAAGAACCATATATAAGCCATTGTAAGCTCATTGTGAAAGTTATCGGAAATCATAATAGTTAAAAACAAAGCAAAGTATTTCGTCTTCTCTCTTTCACACGCACCACCAGTTAATGTGTACTTTACAAATGAAACCAAAATATCTTATGTTATGTTATTATTGATATGAAAAAAATAGGGTGATTTAGGTGTATATGGTAGATTGACTTTTTGTAAATTAAGAAAGTAAGAAAGATAAAAAATGATTAAACCCAAAATATCCTTCGTGATTTTTAATATTTACAGAAATGTCAATGGTCTGAAACTCAGTTTCTGACAATATATTCCAGCAACACTGTTCATCAAAATGTCGGTGATACTATTCATCAAAATTCGACGAGCACTGTTCATTACCAGAAAACACATTGTTAGCTTCGTTAACATTGTCATGTTAACACAGTTATCATTGTTAGCATCGTTAACATATAGTTGGTATCGTTAAAATTGTCATGTTAAACCAGTTATCATTGTTAGCATCGTTAACATATAGTTAGTATCGTTAACATTGTCATGTTAACCAAGTTATCATGTTCATTTTTATGAAATTATCATGTTAATCCAGTTATCATATCATAAATTATCGTGTTAATTCAGTTAGCATCGAATGTGTTATCGTGTCGTCGCCGGTGTTAACCGCCGTGATAACACCGCCAATGTTAACCGCTGGTGTAAACCGCCGGTGTAAACCGTCGGTGTTATCCGCCGATGTTAACCGCCTATGTTTCTTCTTCGTTCTTCTTTCTTCTTCATTTTTCTTCCATCTTCCTTCTTTCTTCTTCCTTCTTCCTTCTTTCTTCTTTCTTCTTCTTCTTCTTCTTCTCTTTCTTTTGGTTCTTCTTTCATTTTCGTCGGAATAGTAAATGATGAAAGAGAAATGGCATAGTGTAATTGTTTAGAAAGGTTAGGAGTAGGGTAAACTTTTAATGGTAAATAGTATATGTAAATAGTGGTAAAAAAAAGGAGTTAATTTTGATATTATGTATTTGTAATGGGTGCAATTTCTCAAAAAAATACACCTTCTATTATTTTAGAAACTAGAATGATACCTTTACCTTGTACAGACGCGACTCTTTTCTTATATGCTTTTATGTATCTTCTTACAAATGTTATAGCTTGGTATAAATTTGTGTGCATTTTGTATACATTTGATACTTATTCGAATAACATTAAATACTTGAAGTGTTTCTTCAAAACTTTTTAATTATAGAGAGTAGTTAAGTTAACTAAATTTTATGATTTGAACATTTAGTTAATACTACTTATTTGGAAGTGAAATAATGATTTCTGACGATCATCCATTGATTATTGCTATAATATGTTTCACGAATTTACTAAACACATTACATTACCATAGTGGTTTGAGAAAAGGTGGAGTTGATGATATCTTTGAAGACTATGGATCAAAGCGTTCGCATATTTAATCCCCAAAAATAAGCATTATTTACATATTATTCAGCACCATCTTAAGGTAAAAAATTAATTAGGTCCGAATTAGTCAACTAATTGGTCAAACATGCATCGATTACTGTTATGTTTTGCTTCTGACGATTGGCCGTAGATGTCAATCATAATCTCTTTAGTCAAACTAATTGGTCATTATTTACATATTATTCAGCACCATCTTAAGATAAAAAAAATTAATTAGGACCGATTTAGTCAAACTAATTGGTCAAATAAGCATCGATTACTGTTATGCTTTGGTTCTGACGATTGACTGTGATGTCAATCATATTCTCTACTTAACATTGATTTTTTTTTTTGGGTTAACAAAGAGGGGTTTGCGGGCCTAAACCCACTAAACCCCATAGACCCGTGACCAGCCTTTGCTTATACCAATTCGACGTAAAACATCCCTCCCAACAGAGTCGAACTAAGGAGCTGGGACCAACTTGTGTACTTAAACCACTAGCCCACTGATCCATTGGTCTACTTATCATTGATGATTACTGTTTTGTTTGGTTCTGTCTATAGCAATCATAATCAACCATATATAATTCAATCAATAATTTGATATTCACAATTTCATCTAATTTTGAACTGGATTGGAACAGTTCAAAGTATTTCAATTAAACACCGAGGTTAAGAGTCTAAAATGGCTGGGGGACTATATAGGACAACATAGTCCGTCCATTTCTTTTTTTTTGAATTGAATAGTCCTCCCATTTCAGTTATGTTCCTTATGATAAATCCGATCAATTTCTTTGCAGAAAGGAATTAGAAGATTATATTACAATCTTAAAACTCCGTCACAAACAAGAATGAGCAAAAAAATCAAATTTATACATATATAATATCAACAGACATTCGCGTAATTTATCCGAACCTGAGCTATCTGATTTAAACCAGTTTCAGAATAAACTTGAAAAGAGACAAACTATGATTGAGGAAAATCCTTATTTATGCGTTTCTTTATGTACGAATGCTGATAAAAAAAACATTCCTTTCATATTGACATCGCCAGAAAGTAGGTCAATCGGTTAAACTGAGAGATTTAATCGCAAGAGAAAAATGTAGAAAAAACTTAAGCATGAGTTTAGTAACAAAACAAAAAAAAAAGATTGAAGAATCGGGAGCATCAGTTTTAAAAAGCTCGATTTATATAATCCGCATGGTCAATAGGAAGCACCGTTGTAGTGCAAAAAAATCATCATCTGCTCCGATTCGCTCAATCGATTTTCAATCGCAATATAAGAACAAGATTCCGAAACGAGAAAAAAAAAAGATTAAAACACTAAGGAAAGGTATCAGAGAGATTGCGTAGCGACTGCTTGCATAGTTAGACAGCTAAAGGTTTTGTTTTATAGGCAAAGACTCACAGAAACCCTAGTTTGGATCGAATTCAGGGTCACCCTCAGGCTCCTTTTGGGTCGGCCCATATATTATGGGCTCTGCTATGTTGTACACTTTTTTTAGGAAAGTAACAAGTACACATGACCGGTTCGACCCACTAAACCGGTGATCGGAAAGACATTTTCTTTTTGATCCGATTGTCAAGGTCCCGACGGACGGACGCGGTGGAAGTTCGAAGCTCGAAATCCGCATGATCGGGTTCCTTAGAATAATCAATTTTGCGGAGAGTCGCAGACTAATAATCCAATGTAAACGCGTTCGACAATGTGGCATTTCTGTCCGAACCGCCGAACCGGCATTCGAATGGTCGGATCCGATGGTGCAAGGCTTAGACTCTCATACTTACGGCACAATGCTCCGTCGCTGCATTCAGCTAAACGACCCAATTTCAGCGAAGGCTATTCACTGCGATATCGTCAAGAGAGGCAGCTGCTTGGACCTTTTCGCCTCAAACATTCTACTCGACGCCTATGTCAAAGCGGGGTTCGCGAGAGATGCTTTGAAGCTGTTCGACGAAATGCCTGAGAGAAACAATGTCTCGTATGTTACTCTCAGTCAAGGGTATGCGTGTCAAGATCCCGTTGGTCTGTATACCAGGTTGCATAGAGAGGGTCATGAGCTTAACCCGCACGTCTTCACTTCCTTCTTGAAGTGGTTCGTCACTTTGGACAAAGCTGAGATTGGTTGGTGGTTGCATTCTCCTATAGTTAAGCTCGGTTTTAATTCCAACGCTTTTGTCGGAGCTGCGCTTATCAACGCTTACTCCGTCTGTGGTTTTATTGATAGTGCAAGAAGTGTTTTTGAGGGGATTTTGTGCAAGGACATTGTTGTTTGGACTGGAATTGTATCTTGCTATGTGGAGGATTGCCGTTTCGAGGATTCTCTTGAACTCCTATCTCGTATGGGGATGGCTGGTTTCATGCCCAACAACTACTCCTTTGCTACTGCGCTTAAGGCTAGCATTGGGCTAGGCGCATTTGATTTCGCCAAGGGTGTTCATGCACGAATCCTAAAAACGTGTTACGAGTTGGATCCCCATGTGGGTGTTGGTTTGCTTCAGTTGTATACACAACTCGGAGACATGTCTGATGCTCTCAAAGTATTCAATGAGGTGCCAAAGAATGATGTAATACCATGGAGTTTTATGATTGCTCGTTTTGGTCAAAACGGTTTTTGCAACGAGGCGGTTGATCTGTTTATTCGAATGAGACAAGCTTTCGTTGTCCCTAACGAGTTTACTTTTACCAGTATTTTTCACGTGTGTGCTATCGCAAAGTGTTATGGCTTAGGCAAGCAAATTCATGGCCTTGTGGTGAAAGCTGGCTTTGATTTGGAAGTCTATGTCTCAAATGCTCTTATCGATGTATACGCCAAATGTGAGAAAATGGATACCGCTGTGAAGTTGTTTGCTGAGTTATCAAGTAGAAATGAGGTAAGTTGGAACACAATCATTGTCGGGTATGAGAATCTAGGTGAAGGAGAAGAAGCGTTAAGCATGTTTCGTGAAGCGCTCAGAAATCAGGTATCAGTAACTGAAGTAACTTGCTCAAGTGCTATTGGAGCTTGTGCTTCTTTGGCGAGCATGGAGCTCGGTGTCCAAGTTCATGGGCTGGCTATAAAAACCAGTAATGCCGAGAAAGTTGCAGTGAGCAATTCACTGATAGATATGTATGCAAAATGTGGTGATATCAAAGACGCACAATCTGTGTTCAACAAGTTGGAAACGAAAGACGTACCTTCATGGAATGCATTGATCTCAGGCTATTCCACACATGGACTGACTAGAGAGGCATTGAGAATCTTCGACATTATGAAGGATAGCGATTACAAGCCAAATGGGTTAACATTTCTTAGTGTTCTTTCTGGATGCAGCAATGCAGGACTACTAGATGAAGGTCAAGATTGTTTTGAGTCGATGATTCGAGATCATGGTATTGAACCGTGTTTGGAACATTATACATGTATGGTCAGGCTTCTGGGAAGATCAGGGCGGCTTGAGAAGGCAATGGAGCTGATTGAAGGGATTCCATATGAGCCTAGCGTTATGATCTGGCGGGCAATGCTTAGTGCCTCCATTGTTCAGAACAATGTAGAGTTTGCAAAGAGATCGGCAGAGGAAATACTAAAGATCAATCCAAAGGACGAGGCGACATATGTTTTATTATCAAACATGTACGCAGGTGCAAAACAATGGGCAAACGTAGCGTCCATTAGAAGAAGCATGAAGGAAAAGGGTGTAAAGAAGGAACCTGGTTTAAGTTGGATAGAACATCAAGGAGATGTGCATTACTTCAGTGTGGGAAGGTTATCAAATCATCCGGATATGAAGCTCATAAATGGAATGCTGGAATGGCTTAACATGAAAGCAAAGCGAGCCGGTTATGTTCCTGATCGGAATGCGGTTCTGCTCCATATGGACGATGAAGAAAAGGATAAGAGATTGTGGGTTCACAGCGAGAGGTTGGCTTTGGCATTTGGGCTTGTTAGAATGCCCTTATCAAGAAATCGCATATTGATCATCAAGAATCTACGGATATGCTCGGATTGCCACAGTGCTATGAAAGTGATATCAAGTATCGTGCAGCGAGATCTTGTCATCCGAGATATGAACCGGTTCCATCATTTTCATGCAGGAGTTTGCTCTTGCGGTGACCACTGGTGAATGGAAGGTGACGAGAAAATAAACACAAATCTCAACATTTTGTCTCTTTATTTAGGGACATTGGATTACAACAGTCTGATAAGCTTATTGCGCATAACAGGGTAAAGAGTATAGTTAGGTTAACTACACAGATAAAGGAAAGCGAAGAGCTTAACCTTGGACTTGGATTCACAAGCCTAGAGACTAGAGAGCATAACATCTAACATCGATGCTATACAGATTTTTTACAGACTGTGCAGCTCAGCATAAAGATACAGAGATCACATATCCATGTCGTCAAAGATCTCTTCATCTTCTTCATATGGAGGAGTGTCGGCCAGAAATGCATCATTTGCCAGGTTACTGCAACAGACAGTTTTAGAGTTGGAAAGACTTTTGAAGGAGAATACAGTGAAAGAGACAGTCAACTTGGTAGGATGGCAATCATCTGACCTTATGCAGCAGAAACGAAAACCCGCAACACGCTTCTGTTTTCGGTTGTAGAATAAGAAACAGAAAGACCATCTGGATTTGACCCAAAACAAAACAGGAAAAGAAACAGCCTTTTAGTTGACAATCAGGGTAGAATATCTGAATAGAGAAAGGAAAGTTGTTGTAACTCACATTGCTCCTTCCTCGAGGAAAGGATCAGCATTAGGATTTGGGTTGTACACATAGATTTCACATTCAGCTAGTTTTACGACCTGTTTCACAATTGTATGAATTAATTATTTCCATTACTCTTGCCCAGCTTCTAATGTTCCTTATTGCAGTGAACTTACCTCATCAAGAGCCTCGTAGATTACCTCAAGTAGGGAACCATCCTCATTCCTCTCAGTCCATTCCTAAAAAGCAGATAGGAGAATACATACTATATAAGATCATGTGCATAAAATCTCAATCCGTTACATTTGTCATCCTTTAAAGAAGCTTAATGGAATGTCGAATTGGAATATTGAAGACGGGGAAAGTGATTCTCCCTCGCAAAATCAACCGGTTTTCTAATTTCCATCTAACAGAAGATAGTGAACACTCAGTATACCTTGGAAGCTTCAAACATATAGTTGTTAAACATCTGCGTGAACGTGTCCCAGCTTTCCTCCGAGAAAAACTGATGTGCTTTCACAGCGCTGGAAACAAGAAAAATAGAAAGAAAAAACAATGCGATAGTGACAGAGTTATAAACATAGCTGTACTCTCTCATTTTCAATCAGACACTTCATAGCATTCCACACAACCGGTTTAGTTAGATTTTTGGGAAATGGAGAGAATTGAACTCTCAGCAAGCAACAGTTCGATGAACCGTTCGTCAAACCTTCTGACAACACTCCCACACAGGTTTAAAGGGGGATTATATAGCGGGTTGCCATATCGCCCAAGAAGCTGACAATGACATTACCCATAATCCCCCTCCCTCAAAAAAAAAAAAAACCATATAGTTTTCCTTCTAGATTTACAAACACATAATTACCTGAAATCGTAGTCCGGATACATCTGATAGAGTGTAAGAACCAAGTAGATCAAAGCCTTTCGACTGGAATAAGCACCAGGATATAGACGTAAGAGGGATATATAATATTATATTATAAAAAGACTGTGAAAAAGCTTTGTAGCTAGATTTCTTACCTTGATCTGCTTAACAAAAGATCAACGGGTGAAGAAGAGTCAGTGTCAGAAGACTTCCCAAGATAATCGAGCATCTGAGTTCAAGGAACAAGAACAATAGATTAAGAAACTAAGTCAACAAGCAGCAGCTGTACACATTCAATGATTAAGCCCATAACACATGCTTGATAGCAATAATTAGATGCTTCATACTATCAAATTACCTCATTCTCCAAACTAAGAGACAATCTCTTATCAGTTCCCGCATGTTTACCTGTCGGGAAAAAAAAAAAAAAAAAAAAGCTTAGCGTATTTCCCTTGCATCCCATAAAGATAATTGACAGAGAACACAAACATTTGCTTACAAGAATAAGCCTCCAGGCAACCTTTGATAGTTCTTTCCCCGAGATTTAGATGACCCAGAAAGACATTCAATCTGGAATTATAAAAAAAAAATATCCTTTCAGTATCCAAAAAGAGGAAGAAACTGATTCTCGTAATTCAAAAACAGGTAAAAAGGGGAAAAAGTTGAACCTGTCCAGATTAGTGTACTCCAGGAACTTCATGGTAGCGAACCAAATCCTCCAGAAAGATGCGATAAACAGTGATATCCTAAGAATTTTTAAGAGAGAAGATAATCTAAACAGGTCAGCAGCTTATGCAAATTTCTCACACAACTCTCAGATCTAAGGTTTGAAATTAACGTTTCCAAAATCGGAAGATACGAGCATAATAGGAGAAGCAGAGCATGATTAGCATGAACAACACCAATAATTTTCTCAATCCGAAGCCCTAATTTCCACTAATCTGTAAATACGAGACGCGAAAATTGAGACAAAAGGAGGAACCTCAACCACCAAAATTAACGTTCATATCCGTGAAATCAGAAAATGAGCGGCAAGAGAATTGAATTTTTGCAATTCGAAATCCATAAAATTCGAGAGAGAAAGAACCAGAACCAGAACCTGAACCTGAACTTTCAACGGTTTGCGGAAATGAAGACGAAAATCCTCCGCTTGTTTGGAGAATCTATACGCGCAAAGATCCCTCGCACGTGCGAAAGATGCGGATATGCTTTGGTCCATGATGGACAACGAAGCGTCTGCATCTCAAAGATCTGAACTGGTTGCCGTTTCTACGCTATTTCATGGGCCGTCCTACATTGTCTCCATTACCATAAGGCTTTTAATAAAGACCCATAAGCCCAAATATTAAAGGCCCATTATAAAACCGGAACACTAGTATAAACGCTAGCCTAGGATTCAGTTTATTTTCATTTTAAAACCTTTTATTAAAACTCGACTTTGGTCCATATATAAGACTTTGTTAGACCGATCTAACTTGATAGAAAGGAGGGGAAATATTCATTTTAAATACCAAACTTCTTCATAAAAATGTTTCAATTTTATTGTTAGCAAATTTTTTTTTAACCTAATTTCGTATTGACTTAACAAAAAATGATGTGAAAATGGTCAACGTTAATTGTACTCACAAACCGTAAAATCTCCGTTGCTAAAAAAACCCCAAATCCGACTTTAATTTTTTTTTTAAACCCATCCATTTTGAAAAACAATCGAAACCTAGTGATGCAGCAGCATCTACCGTTGTGTTACACGCGATGACATTTGTGTCACACACTAAGACGCTGACTTAGATTCTATGGGCTTTACTTCCGTTGGATTACATATTGTTTTATGGGTTTTTAATATTTATGTCGTTTTGGCTTCTTTGTTAGGTTAGAGTTTTCGTTTAAGTCTTCTATTTCAGTTAGCCGCTAGGCTCAATTGTAACTCATACTTTGATAATTAATAAACAAGAGATGTCTCTTATAGTTTGTTTTTGATTCGATTAAATTAATCAAAACATGAAATCGGTCTCAAACGATTCTTCGGATCCCTTGACTGAGCGAAGCAAATCCCAAATTGAGTTGATTATTCTGTTTGTACGCTACGCCACCTTGATTCTCAAAAAAGATGTGTTTATTGGCTGTTTATGTTGGCTTAGCTGTTTAAATGGCGTAGCCAACAAAAAAGATGTACTCAAAAAGATTGGTACAGTAGGCTTATATATATTATTTCAGAATGTTGTAGATTTGGCTAGTTGAATATCTTTTTGACAGATATAGTTATCCGGAACCGCTGAGAGAGATATGCATGGTTGAGAGATGGATCTGATTAGATTTGGGTATATGAGACCTGTATCAGCGGGAAAAAGTGAACCCATGTTTCAGTTAAAAACCATTTACCACCAGATATATATATATATATATATATATATATATATATTAGTCTTAACATTTTATCGGAGTAAAATAATGTGTACCTGAAAAGCAAGAAATGTAGCATATTTAGAATGGGATGGAAGTGGCAGATGATCATGATTGCAATTCTGGATGGACACTCTCGGTGATAGGCTCAATGCGAAACAGCAACCGACGAATTATGGTTTTGTGTTTTAGTTCGTTTCTTGTCATTTTATGTCTCCAAATATTCTCTCCGGTTATATATATCTTTATAATATTATTTAAAAATACATTTTTAAAAATGAATTTTGATTTGTAAGTTATTACATGAAATGTCATTACAAATAACTAGGGGTTGGCATTTCGGTTTAATTTCGGGCTCGGTTTGGGTTCGGTTCGGTTCGGTTGATTCGGGTTGAATAAAACTCTAGCCGAACTCAACCGAAATAAGTTTGGTTCGGTTTAGGTTTAGTTCGGTTTGGTTTAGTTCGGTTTGGTTTAGTTCGGTTTGGTTTAGTTTGGTTTGGGTTTAGTTCGGTTTAGTTTAGTTCGGTTGGAATTCGGTTTGGGTTTTAAAAAATCAACTTATAAAAACAAGAATCCTACGAAGCCATAAAAAACCATTCCCTAAAAGTCTAAAACCAAAATGAAACTATCTCACTTAATCAAAATAAAAAAAAAATCCGTAGCTTCGTCTCTCTCATGCCATCAAAATGAACCTACAAGTGTGCAATAAGTCAATAATTTAAATATAAGTTAATTATACAAGCCAATATTTATTCATCTCTTATATGAGCCATTATAGGTTTATAGCATTAATATAAAATTATTATAACAAATCATTAACCTTAGCAAAACTAAGAAAAAATGAAAGTTGAAAACAAAAAAAGAAAAACGTGGGTTTAACCGTTTAAGACCTTTAGCCTAGAGAATATGTATTTATATTTTTAATATTATTAAATAACTAATTAACAAAAGCACATTAGCCTAGAGAACCGTTCGGATTGAGAAAAACTTCAACCGAATGGGTTATATATAGAATATGATTTGGTTTGGGTCGGTTGAAGTTCGGTTGGTTCGGTTTGGTTCGGTTCGTTTCGATTTTCTTGCCCACCCTTACAAATAACAAAGAATAATTGAGATAGGAAAATATATAATAGTTTTTTTAAATTATTGATTAGAATATGGAAAATATATATTTTGCATTAAAAAGATTATTTATTATTTAATTTTTAATCATTTTTAATACTATATATTTTAAAATAATAATCAATTCATATATATTCAAAGAAACAAAAATCTATTCAAAATCTTGCTATATTATTCACTATAATTTATTGTATTTTATTTGAATATATATCAAAACAAAAGTTGAAAAATATTTTACTAATTATTTAAAAAAGTTAGACACAAAATAACTATTTTTTTAAGAGTTCGTAGACTAACCACAAAAACTATAGTCATTTAACGGTGGAATTATGTTTTCAAGATTATAATTTTTTACGGGTTAGCCCGAATAATATTTTAGTATACTGAAAATGGGTTAAATAGGTAAATTATTACAAAATGACAGCTTTATATATAATCATTAGTTAGCTATATTGTAAAATTCAGATAAAAGCAATTTTTAAAATTTCAAAACAATTTTTTTAAAAAAAAATTACTTCGCGCTATAATTAGTGCGGATTAAATTCTAGTATATATACATTTTTCGTAAGTCAAAAATGATATATGAACGAAAGACACAACAATTTGGAAGATACAAAAAAAATAATATAAAGCATCTGTTTCAAACAACAATTTTAGAAGACAGTACGTTTCTTTCCTTGTTGTCAAAGAGCCATGGTGAGAGTCAAATCGGTGAAAATTAGAATGGCGGGATATCAACGTTGATATAATTATATCTCATCTTGTGAACACAAAAATATGTATACCGTTAGTTTTTATTTTCTTTTAATATTTTATCAGTAATTTTGCTATTGTTTAACCAATCCCCATGATTTAGCCGCATTTTTGGCTTGACATATGTAATTATCTTGCTTTGATTTGATTCTCGACTTATTTAGGCTATTAGTTATTCTCGACTTATATGTACGTATATACAAAAATATGTATATCTTTAGTTTTTATTTATTTTCATATTTTATCATTATTTATTTGAAATTTGAAATTATGTTTCTTTGATATAGCATATACATATATATATATATATATAAGTATGTCAGACTCAGCATATTTAATAAAAAGATAAAACTAGAAATAGACAAATAGTGCAATTAACTTTTATCTATTTCAGAAATTGAATACTTAATTTAGTGGAGTTTAAGTGTAGATACTACCTTTGTATTGTATAATGGAAAATATTCAGTGAAAAAAAAAAAGTGTAGATAGAAAAAGAGAGACGAGAATCCCGCGTGTGCTGCAACTCAAAAACATGAAGAAAAAAATACTTGGAATTAAGCGAAATAAAAGTAAGTTAGTTGATGCAGAAATTTGATTTGACCATTGAGCGAGAGAGTTGCTAAAATATTCTATATATCCACATGTATCGATCGGTGTATCTATGTATAAAATTTGTAAAGGAGAATATTCGTTAAGACGTGAAGATGAAGAGGTGGTTGTAAATGAAGGGGACATGCAATGCAGAAAGAGAGAGAAAGTTATGTTTCTTTTACAACATTGGAATGATAACTCTTCCACTCACTTCACTATATGCCTCAGAATTTACTTGTCCCAATAAGCCTGCCTAAAGGCACCTTTCTTCCAATATATGCATGTCCATATTTATACATTAAAGTATTAAACAACAAATATTACCATCAAAATTAGAATGATCAAAGTTACGTGTACGGGTGCTATACATCGTTTTTTTTTTTTTTGGTTAAAATGTTAATATAATTACCAATGAAACATTTTGTTTACATAAGTTTTGGCGATTCACCACCATTTGAGAGGGACTAGCTTCTAGTCCATAGAGAAATCAAACAAGGATTCTTGGAACTGGAAATCCCTTCTCCATTTGAGACCTTTGGCTGAGCGGTTTCTGAAGTGCACCATTGGAAATAGATCAATTGCAAGATTTTGGTTTGATGTATGGACACCATATGGTCAACTGATTAAATTTTTGGGACAAGATGGTCCGAGATCTTTGCGCATCCCCTCTACTGCCACAATGTCTAATGCATGTGATGCAAATGGTTGGAATTTGGCTGCCCCGAGATCTGATTCAACTCTTGACCTGCAAATCTACCTTACCACTATCCAGAATCCCACTGAAAATTCGTCGGAAGATCAGTTTCACTGGGAAGTTGATGGCTTCAAATGTATTGACTTTTCATCTAGCATAACGTGGAGTGTTTTAAGGCCGAGAGCTCATGTGGTGGAATGGAGTAGGTCAGTCTGGTTTAAAGGTGCTATCCCAAAAAATGCTTTTATGATGTGGACTTCTTGCTTAAACAGGTTGCCCACAAGATCTAGACTCGCTTCTTGGGGAATGCAGATCCCAACTACATGATGTTTGTGCTCCTTGTTTGAGGAAACCAGAGATCATTTGTTGCTCCGGTGTGAGTTCAGCATTGTAATCTGGTATGCGGTGTTCAATAGGCTGGAGATCAACCAATCTCCTTTCGCAAGTTGGGCTGCGATGCTAAATTGAACTAAGCGAAAGTCAGAACCTGCACCGCATCATCTCAGGAAAATCATTGTTCAATCAGTGGTGTATCATGTTTGGAAACAACGAAACAACATACATCACAACCTTCAAGTAATCCCGCCATTGATAATCTTCAACACTATCGATAGAGAGATCAAAAATACTATCACAGCGAGAAGACATCGGAAACAATTTGGAGACCTGATGTGCCGGTGGCTTAAATGAGAGAAGTCAAATTCTTCTCAAAACTTATGCATCCTTGTTTTTTATTTTATTTTTTGCCAAGGCTGCATTCAATAGGTTAACTCTTTGTTCAACCAAAACCTTCATTATTAATAATATTTACATTCATAGCAAAAAAAAAAAAATTTGGCGAGGCTAGTAAATTTCAAGAGACCCAAAAAAGGAGTAAAAAAATCTAATCGAAACAGGGTGGAAGAGATCTAACGAAACCAACAAATTACTCAAACGAGAACCAGATGGAGAGAAGATTCCATAATGTCTTCCGGTGAAGCCGAGCTAGGATAGTATCCTTGATACACCTGCCAATTTGTTTGAAGAGCATTTGGTGAGAGAGGATGATACCGTTGTGGAGCCGAGAATTTCTCTCCTTCCAGAGATAGAAAGCTGTAGGTTGGATCACAAGCCGGCGAAAAGTAGCAATCGGCTTGGGAGATGGGATGGCTAACCAGGTAATAAGACTAGACCATATCGAAAAAGCCAATGTCGGATGGCCGAGACGTCTAAGGACATCGTCCCACACTTTCTTATTGAACTATACATCGAACTATACATCGTTTTCATGTATATATGGGCTACAATTTATACACGATTTATTAATATGCTTTCTTTTCAGTTTATACCATATCATGAAGTCTCTAATTTTTTGTTTTTTTATCTAATAATATATGAATCTTGAATCCACTCTAAGAAGTATGAAAATATGTGTAATAAAAATGTTTTCAATGATGAATAACAGTTAAAAAAAAGTCGATTGAAGTACTTAAAGATATAATCAATTTGAGAGCTCCTTTTTCTCTACTCGGGTCTTCGTGTCCTCCGGTTCTCTTCTTCCGTCTTGTATAGTTATATCTGCGGTTTTGTCTTTACCCTTCGCTGGCCCCATGAATATTATTTCTTAGTACACACGCATACACTATGATATAAATTACGTAATTGTCGCGTATAAAGTCTATTGGAATAGATACTCTTTTTACCATGTTATAAAGTTAACTCCACTCTGATATATGTAAAAGGAAATTTTAAATGGCATAGTCACGTTGACAAAAAAAAATATTTGAACAAGCCATACAAAACTTAAATCGAGGCAAAGAGTTATTGTTTGTGTACTCACCCAAGCTGAAACAATTTTACATAATTCTATTTTTGGTGTCTCGTTCCTTTATAGTAAAAAGACTTCGATATTATTAAAAAAAAATTTTAAAGACAAAAGGGATAGAACTTTTTTTTTGTGGTTTGATTCAAAGGCTAAGTCATTTCATGCCCCATGCAATGTCACAAGAGGCCACGCCTCTGAACCTTTTCACTTCCTCTTTTCCACCAAAAGCTGACTCTCTCCCTCTCTATGCATGTATATGTATGTCCTTTTGATGTAATACACTTATTTTTTACCATGCACTAATGTTGACATCTAATAGTGTCCTCAATAAAATAAAATAAAATATATTAAGAATTATGGTTGAACATAACTGTGTAACATGACTTCTGCTAAATAGCATGCTGGAATGTGCTTACTGGCAACAATGGAACCATTCAAAATTCACTGATGTGGAAGAGACTATTAAGTCTTTATGATCATATTTATTCATATGAATGTGATTTGGGCTTCAATTGTTTGTGTTTGCATTTAGTGTATATAATTTTCTAAACGAACCCACAATTTTTACCATTTTAAACAAATTAGATGTTAGTCACTCGGCCTAGATTCGCAAAAAATCACTATTCTTAACTTAACTTTCTATTCAAGAAATCTTTTTGAAATCTATAATCTGGAGAACGCTTTATAACCAATAGAAAGTTCGTCTAGAAACATTCTCTCATATGAATTTTTGAGCTAGGAAAAGTGGAATGAATAGGAGAAGATACTAAGACATTGCTTATAAACTTAATCAGTGTGAAAACGAGATATTTTCGATCAATTTTTTTTTCTCTTCCCTATCTTTATGCTTTTTTTTTCTTCTTTTAAACTCTATTGTTGTTTTTACTATGAGGTGTGAGTAATTACTGTATTTAATTATTTATATGGTTTAGGGTTGATTTTTGATTATGATCCCTTTTGGTTTTGATGGATTTATGAATGTTTTTTTTTTTTTTTGGTTATTGGGTTTTGCACTTTCACTATGCTTTTCTTAGTAAGAATTTGTTATGATATGATCTAGACTTTTTTTAGAGTGTGACCAACTATATGGGACTGCTTGGCGTTAGGACTTTCAAGATTTTAAGGTATATTACAGTTTTCACAGTTTTTTTTTGTCAAACATACTCTTACTTCATTTTAAAAACGACCAATAACCAACCAAATTAGATTTTACTTCATTTTAAAAACATACTTTTACTTTTACAGATTAGATTTAGCCATAGTCATATATATATAGCTCTAGATATTCAATAACCAACCAAATCGACCGTTTTAACACATATTTGAGATGATACACCAAAACAGTCATTGTGACGTACGCTGCTCCTTGCTTCTCAAGTCCCTCGACATCTCCACCTCGTACGAACTGCGTCAATTGAGTCTTTTATTGTCGAGCTCTAGCCATAAAGCCACATAGATTAATGAGATGTCTTGTAGTTCTTGAGATCTTCAGAATGAGCTGAAGTAGCCTTCTCTTCACTTCTATTAACTTCGACAGATTATATACTACTTTTTTTTCCTTATATAGTGTCTAGCTAGAACACTTGGCATTTTATAGCATGGGCTTTTTCAGCCACCTAGTTCAACAATATTGCAGTATCAACAAGAAGTATTTCGAGTAGATTGGGATCAATTAATTTCTCTATTTAATTTTATTAGAAAAACGTACTAACACACAGAATTGTTGGGGAGCACATGGTTCTTAATAGAAGTACAATTCGGTGAGAAACAATGTCTTTCAAAGCATCACAAGGTCTGTATGTTTTGCTGTATGATCTGGGGAAATGAGCTTTTAACCGAAAACATCATCATTTTCGGTGCATGCCAAATACCCCCTCGCGTTTTTTTTTTTTGGATTTTTAATCNATCACAAGGTCTGTATGTTTTGCTGTATGATCTGGGGAAATGAGCTTTTAACCGAAAACATCATCATTTTCGGTGCATGCCAAATACCCCCTCGCGTTTTTTTTTTTTTGGATTTTTAATCACTGACTTAAATATTCATAGTTTTCAATTAGGAATAATTAACTGTTATTCTTGGGATTATTAAAACACTTCATACCTAAATAATTGAAATTTGACAGGTCTAATGTCATCATGCCTCGCACTCCACTCGTCTCGTTTTCTGGCTTTACTGAAAAGCACAGCTTTTATTTAACCCAGAAATACCAAAAACATATTTAAAAGGGCAACTTCTTTATCTATTTAACGAGCACAGGCAACACACATAAGCATAAGCGAAAACAAAAACAAAAAAAAATTTACGTAATATGCTAATTATAATTTGACTCAGTCAACTCGTTGAATATATTTCTAATTAAAATATTTGTGCATGCTACATTTTCTATTCGTAAGATACAATAGTGATTGGTATGTCTTTAGCTATAGATTGAAGTTCTTACGATATTTTGATTGTGAATGTACAAGCTGTAATTTTATAACTTTTGTAGTAGTTGTATTTCATAGATTTTTAATTATTTTAATAGAATTACAAATGTTAATTTTTTATCAGGCATCAAAGGATTTATTTTGGGTGCAAAGAATTTACGAAGAAATCTCTCTTCTCTACATATGGAATTAAAAGCTCTCATATGGACCATATATTGCATGATCGCAAACAAAAAAACGACGATAGCATTTGCGACAGAATATTTCGAGTTGGTGAAGATGGTGTCTACACTGGAGAAGTGTAATAGTGGCATGCATTTGCATTACACTTGGAAGAATTCTTGAAGAGTAATGATGCATTTACTTATTTCTCTATTTCACACATCCCTCGCACAAACAATACTAAAACGGACAAACTAGCACGAAGTGCTCGAATCTATCCGTATGATATTAATTATGTAAATTCGGTATCTTTAATTTAGATTTCCGAACCGTTTTAGGTATTAGGCTGTCGACAAAAAATGGAATTATCTAAAAATAAATTTTCAATAAGAGGTAATTTATATTTTTATTGAAAGTTTATTTGTGATTTGTTTAATCTGCATAAAAGAAGATAGATATCAACTAGTGGAGATTTATATATATATGTGGTTTTGCATCTGCTGAACCATGTACGTCAAATAAGACAAAGTTTGAACTAGTGGTAAGGTTTTGTTTTTTGGGACAGCTAGCCTATTAATAATAAGAATTTCGAGGTTATAAAATGGTGTCGAGTATGTATGTGCACGAGTGAACATATATATGTAATGTAATATGTTGTATATATACGTGATATAAGCTGTATTTTATGTCTCGCATGATATATCATATATGTTAGATAAAAGGATTTTAATTGTATATAGAGATATATTGAGGAATATACTACTATAGTTCTTCTCTTGTAGTATTAATATTTTATGTACGTTGAATAGGTGTGCGAAATATCTCAAAACTTTTGTTGGCTTGGTGACGCAGGTAATATGCTGGTTTTATTTGATTTTATTATATTATTGTGGATTTATTGAGTCCTCCATGCAGCTAGGTTGGTNAAAGAAGCAGGATGTAGTATCTCTCTCTTCAGCAGAAGCAGAGTACCGAGCTATGGTTGTGGCGGTGAAAGAATTGAAGTGGATCAAGAGTGTATTGACAACGATGGGTATTCCACATTCTGGTCCAATGGATTTGTATTGTGATAGTCAGTATGCGCTTCATATTGCAGCGAATCCTGTGTTTCATGAGAGGACGAAACATGTGGAGCTTGATTGCCACTTCATTAGAGATGATATTGTAGCTGGAATCATTCAAACACAGCATGTGTCTACTACTCAACAATTGGTGGATGTCTTCACTAAAGCACTTGGAGGACGTCATTTTCAAGATATTTTGTGCAAGTTGGGCATTCGAGATCTCCATGCTCCAACTTGAGGAAGGGTATTGAGAGATATAAGCTTATTGGGTATATATGTATTGGGCCTTATATAGTTAGGATATTTTATCTTTGTATAAATAGAGGATTGCCTCCTTTGTAAAACTCTAATCAGAAATATACAGACTTTCATAGAGTTCTTCTGATTCTAACACACTATTCAAAAAGATTCAAATACCGAACTATCCGTTTATAGAAAAAAAAATATATATCAAATTTACCAACATCTGACGAAAAAGTGAAAACACAAGTTCGTCGCCAACCACAACTAATTTGTTTTATTTTTCTAAACTAGCGAATTTGATTTTACATTATCTTTATAAGTTTTTCGTATTTAATATGATGAGTTTACTTTGTTGAGCATTTTGTATTGAAACTCGATATAACGTAGACTTTAGTCATACCATTAAATAATCTAATTATAAAATAAGTTGAATTATCTATACATAATTCTTCTGTGCAGAATTTAATTAGTTTAATATATTACTTTAAAAACTAAAACAAATAATTTATAAAAATGATGATAAGATTTTCTCTATAATTTCTTAACTCATAAAACTTTAGAAATATTAACTAAAGAGTAGTTTAACATGTTATGTCAGATTTTAGAAATATTCACTATAGGAAATTATAGTAAGATTTTATGGAAGACTTTTTACAAAATATATATAGCTTGTGAATTTATTATAGTATACGCTAAATGAATGGTATTTTAGTATATTTTTATAAAGTTATGATTACATGTACAAAATCTCATGTCAAAAACAAAAAAAAATCATTGACTCGCTAAAAACACCCTCTTTTTTTTTTACTACGGTTTACTTAAAAACCACAATTGTGTGACTCAATTACGATTGGGGATATAAAAAGCTTTTCGTGGACTTCCAATAAAAATGAAACGATAAAATTAGTAGATTGGACTATTGTTGATTGTGGGGGTTAAAATCTAAGTTTAGTAAATTGAGTACAATAAACTTATGGTAAAAAAGTTTGGTGAAGTCAACGAAATCAAACGAGGTTAAATGAGTAACGAGGTGACGAGTTGAGCTGGGCCCATCGGAGTGAACATCGATCTACGGTCAAAGGGGATTAAATGCAAAATCGTTAGTTAACCCCGCCGAGACTAAAGACTCGTTCAAACCGGTAAGTTAAGTCGCATAAACCTAACGACCAGAGCCTCGGAATTAAAGACCATTCATGACGAATCAGGCGCAGTAAACGGAGACGTTAAACACGATCTCAGAGTATAAAATAAAGACAAAAGAAAGAAGCCAAAGACCAGATTCCAACTCTCTACATCTAGAGCTGTCAAGCGGGTCCAACCGGCCCTGCTAGATCCGCCCCGCGCGGGTTACATGTTTTTTCTGACGTGCATAAACCCGCTCCGCTTAATTCATTAACAAAAATTGATCGACCCGCACCCGTCCCGCTTGAATCCGCGGGTACCCTCAGGTAACCCACAAATATTAAAAAAAAAATTTAGTAAAAAATAAATTTGATAAAATAAATTTCACATGAAAAAACATAAATACACAATTTTCTGATAAAGAAACAAAATAATTAATTAATTTATATATATTACAAAACAAATCAGTTAACAAAAAAAAAAAA
>PKML01045358.1:822516-1042903 GCA_002933935.1 Eutrema yunnanense | reverse complement strand
ATATATATATATATATATATATATTACAAAATATTTCAACATTTTAATAGTATTTAGTAAATCATATATATATTTTTTTGTAATTGCGGGTAATCCGCGGGGAAAAAATACCGACCCACACCGCCCAGCTTTTTGGAATTTTGAAAATTCTCGATCCGCAACCGCCTCGCGGCGGGTCAAAACCCGCGGGGCCCGAGGATAAACACTCAAATTGACAACCCTATCTACATCTCTCTCAATTACAATTTAGCTATATACTCAAACACTTGTTTTTTTTGTTTTTGTAAATCTCTCCTGATAATCGAAATACTAATCCAATTTATTTCACAAAAACTTTGTTCAAATCGCTCTCGAATCATGTATGTTGTTTATTGAGTAACAAACTATCTGTTTATTGCTCGATAATCTTGTTTTTTTTTTTTCAAATTAAGTCAAACACCCCTCTATTTTCATTATTTATAAATTTTAACTGTTGTATTTCGAGCTACAATATTGATGATGTACCAAAAAAAAAAAAAAAAAAAACTATTTTAAACATAGCTTGTGGATACTTTATACGTTTTAAATGATAATAAATATTTGAATTCTCATATTTATCTTTCAGTTTAAAAAAAAAAAAAAAGCTATGTGTATATGTGGTGCACGAAAAAAAAGAAAATACGTTTATATAATAATAATAATAATAATAATAATAATAATACTAAAATATATGTACCGAGATTGACCGCATAAGAAGCTTTTCAAATAACTAGTGCCCATTACTCTGTATAATTGCAAGATTGACCTTTCTCTCTCTCTATCTCTTGATTTTACTCTCTCCATCTCTCTCTCTATTCTCTGCAACAATTTCATTTCCACAAGATTCCAAACAAAGAGAATTGATAGAAAGAGAGATTTGCAAAAATTATTCTCTCTCCTCTTGTCCTTTCCTATCATTAAGACACATACTCTCTCTCTCTCTAGCTTCATGGCTTCTCCTGTCTTCGACCATTCCTCGAGTTCTCGATCCCTGGTTCCCATCTAAGAACCCTAATTATTCTTCCATCCCTCGTCTCCCCTCATGTTGAAATCATCAATAACCTTTTGTGTCGCTCCTCTCCGGCTTTCTTTGGCTTTTCCGGTCACCGGATTCTGCCATGGTTCCTGCTGTTGAATCCTCCTCCTCCTCAACGCTTCTTCTTCCATGTGGGCTTTCCAACAGTTTTGCTTATATGAGGTTATTACAAAAAGCTCATAATTTCTCTGCCGTCTCTGAGGACGACGACGACAACAACAAAGACATTCGCTTAGGATCTGATCACCAAGTAAAAGTTAATCATCACCAAGTTTGTAGGAGAGATTGTAGTTCCATGGCCGATCAAGAAGAGCCGAGGAGTACTACTTCTAGGTTAAGCTCCAAGGACGACGACAACGACAACAACAATAGCAATAACAACATTAATAAGAACAATGAAGCCGAAGATCATGAGATGAGACACGAAGGGTGGCTCCGGTTAAGCCTAGGCCACGAGGAGGATGTTAAACCGGATCACGACCATCGGCAACAACATCAAACCGATCCAACCGCTAGGAGAGACTCTTTTCTAGAGCTTAACCTTTTCTCTGGCGGTTCAAGTAGAGAAGAAGAAGCTGGTCTTCCATTGTCATCACTCTTTCATCATCAGCATCAACCCGGAGGGATGATGATTAATCCATTGATGTTCCCAACAAGACCTGGTCAGGAGATGATTGGTTCTTGGGCGGCTGCTGCGGCTGCGTTTAGAACGCCTTTTGTCCAACAAAACCTAGTGCAATCATCATCTGCTTCTTTGATGATGCCATTTATGGGACCGTACTTAGGTCGCTCCAATTTTCAGCAGCAGTTAATAGGGAATAATAATAATCCGGATGTGGTGGCTGGTTCAAGCTCGAGTTTTCGAGTAATTGACCCTCCTAGACGACCCCATTCCGGCATTTGGTTCCTCCTTCAAGCTTCTCAAAACCAGTAAGTGCTCAAGTTTAATTTCCTAGAGATTATGTTCTGTAAGATCCATAATTTCTTGATTACAAAAAAAAAACTGCATATATATTACTAATCGGATTTTCAAGATTCTTATTTTTGTTCTTATTCATAATTAAGGTGTTCTCAAGATCATATTTTTTAATAGTTTTATGTTCTTGGTTTTGTCATTGATGAACCTTTTAGGACAAAAGAACCATTCTTGCCTCAGATACCCAAGAGCTACTTGAGAATCAAGTAAGTACTCGTCGTTTTTTAAGATTATACCATTCTCATTAATTTTTCAAACCAGCTAGCTAATTAATAAGAACTAACATATTTTCCTTTTTTTTTTGTTAAAGAATAAGAACTGACAGATAAAACAACGACGTTAATTGATTTTATCAAAAGTTTATGGCTAATTAATTTTGGTGTTCTTGGATTTGGTAGGGACGGGAAGATGACTGTTCGACTATTGATGAAGTATTTGGTGAATAAGTTGCGATTGGAGCACGAATCCCAGGTTTTTTTTTAAATCTCATCCTATCTCTTTAATTTCCCTTTCTTTCACTTTATTGTTCTAGATTCCATGTACACGTTGCTTGCCGTAACTACAATCTCCTTAGTGTTTTTTTAAAAAAAAAATATCTAAAACGTTACATTAATACTTTTTAAAGCATTAAAGATGATGCGAATAGTACCGATAAAAACAGAAACATACTAGCAAAAGAAAGAAGAAAACGTGGAGAGGGTACATTCATGGGGGTTGGTGTACTGAGGAACATGACAACAACATCGGAACTAAATTGCCACAAAAGTGTCTCCATGTTAATTAGGTCACAAGTAGATGTCGTTGCTAGGTATAAGCCGTTTTGTTCTTTCTTTGTTTTATATGCTTATTATCCACAAATTGATTTTCAACCTTTTTCGAGTTTGTCTTACTTGCTCCTTTCTATAGCTTAGGGGTAATTGATTAACGGTCGAGCTATTAATTATATATAGTGTCTAGTGTGATCAACTTCTCATTAATTAGAGATGCGAGTGCACCCTTTGATTTATTTATTTTATACATTATATATATATATATATATATATCCACCTACCAACCTATATATACACAAAGGTTAATTAAATTTTAGAATTCGATCCCTTAAATGAAAATATTTGTGTTTACGTTTTAAAATGTCGAAAAAGCAAAAACTAAACGAATGATCGGTAAAATTTTGGAAAGAACATTTATTTGTCCTTTTTAATATATAAATTATTTATAGAGAGCCAATTTTGAAAATTTAAAACAATTTTTAAGAATTTTAGGATACTCTAGCTCTGGTGATAAAATAAAAACCACTAACATTTTAATATAAGTCATGAACTGTTTTCGGATATATCTGAATACATGTGACATATATATATATATATATTTTTTTTGTTTGTTAAAAGATACCGAATAATAACAATAACATTAAAACCAAGTTGCATTGGCTCAGTGGTAAAGAATATATATGTGGGCTTCTCTCACCTAGATTCGAGTACAGTGGATTTAACATGATTTCCTCTGGCCTATGGGGATTAGTCATGTGTGTAGCAAGCTCCGGATTATTCCATATTAATCAAAAAAAAAATAATAATAATAATAACATTAAAAACTTCAAGAGATACTGATTATGACGTCATACTGCATCGTTAAAAATAAGCAGCTTATGGAAACCAATTGTATATATATGCATGTCACATACGTACATGATCATGACACACACATATATATAATTATATATATACGTACAACTATGTTACTATAGCTATATCGCACGCTTCTTCTAGAGCTAGCTATTATCTCAAATGATGAATACAATAAAGTAACTTCCTATCATATGCATGCTGACTTATATAAAATTTTACGAGTCGAATTCATGAACCAAAAGTGTCCTTTCTATTTATTTTTTGATGAAAGAAATAGAATTCAATCCCTACAATTACGTACGATGCTTCTCGTGCAAATTTTAATCATTGATATCTGTGCATTTATGCGCTCGCTTACCCATAATACGATATACAGTAACTTTTATGATTCCTAAATTAATAATTACAATTTTTATTGCCAACGAATAATTACAACAACAAAAAAATCGAGACTTCTTTTCTATGCTAAGGGATCATTCAATGTTTCAGTAATTATAATGTGCATGGAACGTCATTAATGGTGTGCTTTTGATAATTCTCAAACGATGAAATATTGCTTTTAATACGTGAGCCCTTTTTTTCTTTTCCTTCTAGTATTTTCAAACATATTGGAAAACCACACACAGGCAGATGAATCTTTTAAACGTCGTACGAAATTGCATGAGAATTTAAATAAACATTTTAAAAATCTTTGATCCATGCACATATATATAATATATTATAATGCATACCAGTTTATATACTCATGTACATAAAATAAAAAACAAAGCCCTTCAAAAGAAGAAGAAGACAAATTCAATTGAGATGATCTTTGATTGTTTGGAATATAAATATACGTCTGGTTGTTGTAAGCATGTTTTCCTGAAACATTCTTTAGAAGCTTAGAGGTTATTTAAACTTAATTAATCTGGAACGCAGATAAATTAAACTATAATATTTAGGTCAACTCAATGTTTAAAATTTACTTAAATCACTATAAGTTTTTCCTCTGTTGTTACATTAAGCCATGCCATGAAGTATGACAAATGAGACGATGCAATCAATATAAAATTATATGTGGGTATGCATATCTCTGTACTCTAATACACATTAGATATGTGATATATGTCCATATATTGATTAAATAATTAAGTTTTCATTGACAAGCTGTTTATTTCTTGTCCATTTTTTTATAATATATACAAAAGGATATAACATAAAAGTCAGTATAAGGTACATATTTGATCAAAAATTATATATTCATTAATTAACTTATACGGCATATAGTGCGGATATAAAGAAATGCAAAAGGGTAGCATACTGTTGGAACGTGTTTGAGCACGTCTCCCACAAATCAATTTGTATCGGGGAGGTTCGGGAATTTCCTGTTAAGATAGAGCCGGTTGCGTTCCGGTCGGAAAATGAGGAGGAAGAGGTGATTTATAGCTGTGCCCGGAGGGCTGCCTACGTACCCCGGATTGGGGATCAAGCCATTCGTAGTTCGTTGCTAAGGAGTGTAGCAGAGAGCCGGAGAGCTGGGGGTTCGTCAGGTCGGTCGGCCGTCAGGTCGGGTCGTCGGTCAGCCGTTAGGTCGGGAGAGCTGGGAGATCTGCGCCGAGCTGTGAGAACTGCGCTGAGCTGGGAGAGCTGCCGAGCTGGGAGAGCTTCGCCGAGCTGTGAGAACTGCGCCGAGCTGTGAGAACTGGGGAGCTGGGAGAGCTGCCGAGCTGAGAGAACTGCCGAGCTGTGAGGACTGGGGAGCTGGGAGAGTTGCCGAGCTGAGAGAACTGTCGAGCTGTGAGATCTGCCGAGCTGGGAGAACTGCCGAGCTGTGAGAGCTGCCGAGCTGGGAGAACTGCCGAGGTGTGAGAGCTGCCGAGCTGTGAGAGCTTCGAGCTGTGAGAGCTTCGAGCTGTGAGAGCTTCGCCGAGCTGTGAGAACTGGCGAGCTGGGAGAGCTGCCGAGCTGAGAGAGCTGCCGAGCTGGGAGAGCTGGGAGAGCTCTTTTTAGAGAGGGAAAATTATTTAGAGAGAGAGAATGAGAGTTTTTTGTGTGTCCCTTTGATGCTTGTCCTCCTTCCTCTATTTAAAGAGAGTCCAAGGGTGAGGTGGAGTCATGTGATTGGATGAGAGAGAGGGGTTGTTGGCAAGTGGATAGGGGTTGTTGGCAAGTGGATGATGGGCTTTTGGTATTGGGCATTTTGCTTTGAAATGAGCCAAAAATGGGGTGGGCTAATCCCCACACCTACAGCTTATATATCAGTTTGGATATAGATCTAAAGACTTCTGAAATTTCTTAAGAGTTGATTTTAAATATTTATTTAACCCCAACAATAGGGTTACGTCCACATGGTCATCATGGGTTGTTCTTTTATTAGATGATCATTAATCAAAGTTGCAATTATGTTTATTCATATATATATGTCTCTATATATATCCGTGTATATATTTGTGTGTGTGAAAATATATTGACATAATTTAAATACTATAATGATGTGAATGTGTGTGTATAATAGATTTGGGTAGGGCGCATAGGCATCAATAGTGAATAATAAATATGAATGTAATGATTAGGCAGCCATAATATGACTTCGTGGAGGCATTGTTCTTCCAATTTTGTCTTTCTCCCTCTTTGTAAGTTTCATTTGACTTTTTAGTCGTAAGAAAACAAAAGGCTTTAAAAGCTAAAAGTTTTTTTTATTCTTACATCAAGCTGAAAGTATTCCATAAATTTGAAATTTCCTTTTGCGCCCCATGATTTTTGCTTTCAACTCGCTCTTCGTTACATAAAATAAATAAATAAATTCTCAAATGACAATTTAGTTTTTATTTTATTTGTTTAATCGTAATTAAGTATTCTAAAAAAAATATGTTAGCCCTTTATTGGTAAAGAGTCTGAAACACTTTTTCACATTTTTTTTTTAAAATAACCAGGATATATATTCACACTTGCTATTTTATAAGAAACTTTACCGTAGTTCACCATAGATTAAAAAAAACTACTCTTCCAAAAAGTAGATCGGGTTATTTTTAATGATGAGCCTTATCACATTTTTTGGGTTAAAATTCTGGATACGTTTTAATTTATATTTTCTGCATGAATTTTTGTATGTAGAATTGTAGACTACAGTTATACTCTTCTACCTTTGATATAGAAAAAACATCCCAAAAAGGAAAAGCTTTTGATGGTCATTTAATATTCTAAAAATGTTTGACAAACTAAATTTTTTTTTTTTTTGTTTTTCCACATACAATTAAAATGAGAAGCATATAATAAACTGAGGCTTAGGTAAACCGTCATGCTTATGTTAGAAGTGGCTCATCAACACCAACAGTATCTGTCTCACGCCTTGGTTTAGCTAATTCTTTGTTAGTGTCTCTTGTAGGACCCTTTCTTCACAAAACCCCTAGTAAATTGGTGCTTGAAAAGCCTTTTCCCCATCAATCATACTCATATCCTCTTTAAGTGCTGCACTTTCTTAAGTTTTTCCTTATCATCCATCCACTTCTATCAATCTAGATTTTAGATGTTTTGTTTCGAACACAACGATATCGTGTCTTTATCAGCAAGACTTTGTTTAATTAACTCATCCACTATATTTTCTATAACAATGCATTAATTGGTATTGAAAACTTTGATCCGGCTACTCGTAATACTAAGATCTGGATGTAGTGATCAAACCAATTTTCGTAGGTGGATTTCCGTATAATTTGGCAGATGTTTGGTCCATGGATGTTATCTCACTCTCATCTGATGGACAATTCATTTTTCCCAAAAAATATATTTACAAAATTTACAGTACTTTGTTCATATGATTTTTCTTTAGGACCAATCACACTCACCCATAAATTGTGACAAAAAGGTTTGTAACGCTTTGACGGTTCTCATCTGTAGTCTAAGATCTCTCGGCCTAGTATTGGATTAGGAAGTTCTTCATTTTTCTCACGACTACATTACTTTGAAAATTTATAAGATTTGTCGACTGATTTTGCACATCACAAAAAGCCAGTGCTTTGTTCACATCACTTCCATGTGTATTAAGAATCACATCTAATAAGTCATATTTTAAAAGTTTCTCCTTATTTATCCTAGTTATATTTTAGAAAAATTTATTTTTAAAAATATGTATTTATAGAAGCACACTTTAATTTTCGTTAAAAACCTTGATATGCATCATAAGTTAGAATACAAGGTATTACAAAATTTAAACATGTGCATTTTAATCAATTATGTTCATCTTTGAAGATACAACATTTTGCTACTTTGTTTTCCTAAATATATTTTATTAATAAAAGCGGTTACAATTTAATTCAAGCAAAATAAGTAAAATAAGTTTTTTTTTATTAAGACATATTCCGAAGCAAACTAAGTAAACTGAATTATGACCAATTTCTTTCTATTTTTTTCTATTTCTAGAATACAATTTAAAATTTTCCTTTTCTTTGTTTTTAATAGTCCACGTTTTTAATGTATTTTAATAGTTATGTATTATCACATATATACACCCTATATACAATCCTAATTTACTTGTTAAATCATTATAAATAGTATATCTAGCTAGCACAATCTAGCCCACAAAGAGATGTTATGAGTTTGAAGTTAACTATTAGATCACACTTCAACTAGTGTTTGTTTTTATTACATTCGTGCTATTATAAATTTGACCATGTAATAATAAATACAAAAAAATAAAAGGCACGTCTCTTAAAATCACTGAGAACTCCCAAAATCTAGGTACCATATGTTGTAAAATATATAGAGGCAAATGCTTTTTCGTAGGCTAGTAAATTAAATGTTATTAACATAATAAGCTGGTATGCAATATATATATATATATTGATAAATAAATAATGTATTTTACGTCGGGGAAAACAATGCATGAAGTCTCCCTCAACAACAGAATCATTGCAATTTGCTGAAAGAAAATTGCATTTTTTAAAAGGAACAAAATGGCACTAAAGGGCAGATAAGGAGCCATGAACATGATATCCTTTTAAGTTAGTGATGCGATGCATGCAAAACAATTTTAATATATATGCATATCCGACTACGACTTTTGTGGTCCTATTTTATACTCAAATAATTTATTATTTACTTATGTGGGTCCTTTACTAATAAAATAGAAATATCAAGATGCTGATAGGTGAGATAGAACACCACTTTCATATGCTAATTATTGTATAATGCTAACCAAAGAATATGGGTAATTTATAGCAACCGTAGTCAGTATCCCATTTGGTATGTTTTAGATATTTAATAGAATGTATCTAACAGCATCAACTACATTATAATGAAAATAGTTATATATATATATATTTATATATTGCCACCAAAAAAACATAAATTTTGTTACTTAAAATGCTTTTTGGGTCGCAAACCTTAGTCAGCAAAACGTAAAGAGAAGACGTGCGTGAGATGATGGTGAAGTTTTCATGGGGTAGTGTCTCCATTGAGTTTCCACCGTTAATATCCTTATATATATATATATATATATATATATATTCTTTCTTCAGTTTAGCTGCAACTACTTTATGCTTGTAGAACGTAGAATTTTCATTTTACATCTACCAAATATATTGTAAGAATAAAGATATAGATATATACGAGTAGGAGGAAAATGATAAATATATAATACTTGGAGAATCAGTTAGGACGGTTTGAGTCCTAGAGCTTGACCAAATATTTGTCATTCGTTTTGATCATAGATACCACCAAAATATAGGATATCCACTTCATGTCACGTAACCTATTTTGGATTGGATCTAAGAATAAACTTAGGTTTTCTCGCTTTGTGTGCACTTGATTATTCAACTGAAACACTCATCGGTTATAAATTTTGACCTAAAATAGACTTGTGAAATAGTATTCTTTACCATGAGTAAATTAAACGGCATAACATAAAAGTCTATTTGGAAAGAGTCATTGGAAAATACATTATGGGTAGGAAAAAAAGGTGGACCACGTACGAAATGATTAAGATTTTGGACATCGTGGGTACCATTCAAATTTCAAAACTATGATCAAGTTAATTATATGTGAATATGTGTTGCGCATATTATATACTATGTGAAATAAAGTGGTGGAGTCATTGTTGGTATTGCTCGTTCTTTAAAAAGCATTGTGTTTAGAAAATCAGGACTCTCTTACGAGTAAAGTAGAGATGACATTATTACAGCATTGCGTAGCCACCGTGACACGTGGCATTTTCCATCTCCCTATCTCCGTCACCCCTACGAAGCAATGATCTCATTAAACCCAATTTATTCTTTTTTTTAATCACATTCACACCCAATCAAATATATATAGTAGTTTTTTTTTTTGTTTGTCAACAATCAAATATATATAGTAGTTATATAATTATAAAATCATTTTATTTTTTGATTCAATTCCACGGTGTGCAAACACTTCAGCTAGAAAAAAATAGTCATTTGAGATTACGTCTAATAAATTCTTTATTCTTCGTAGATTTACAAAAAACACCTTCTTTTCCGGAATTAATAGTAAGCTTCAGCGGGAGATTGAGTTTATTAGGAAAAAAAACTCTCCCAGGCACAAACTCCAAAAATTACCTTTCCTAATACTTTCTTTTTCCAGATCCACTTTTTGCTATTCCTATCTACTTTTCTTTCCCTCTTTTAGTAAACTTTTCAAATTTCTTGCCGGTTCTTGAGGTTTAATCACCGGGTTCTACCCCCGACGGGAGTCGGAGGGTCCGTTCTTCTCCATTCCGGTAAGCTGTTCTTCCTCTCCAGTGACTGGATACTCTCCATGAAGTTTTTGGCACCTTTCTCTCCCTTAGTCTTCGGATCCCCAACCCGTTTTTGAATCTAAGACCGGCTGAAGAGTTCTCCTCCTTTCTCTACCTAATCAGCCTCAACCCTCAGTTCTCTCTCACGGGTGGTAAATCTGCTCAAAACCCTTGNATATATATATATATTTCTTCTTCTCTATTTTATTTATTTATTTTCATATAACACCATATTATTCTCAATAAAAATAACTGCCCACCCTTTCTTATTTTAACTCAACAGCCCACCTTCCTTCAATTGTTTTTTCCACTCTTCCTTTTTTTTTTTTTGTTGGCGGGTGGTTTCGATTATTTATTTTCCCTTAAGCCTTTTTTTGGTGCGATTTGTCTAATGATCGATCAAGAACGAGAGAGTATCTAATTCGGTAGGAGTATATATGTGCATGCCCCGATTGATATTTTTATTGTTGTATCTACTGGGGTTGCAAGTAACAACATTAACGCATGAAAAATGTATTCAGTATTTATATACATTGTTTTTCATGCTGGCGACTTCTTTTTGACATAGTTATTAATATGTTGCTGCTTTGTGTTCTTAGTTCTTCTTAGTGTTTAATGTTTTATCTGAGAAAATGGGCCTAATTTTGGCCTATCACCGTTCCAACTTAATGAATTTCTAAATTTCAGGCCTTCTGGGAAAGGTTCAATACTTTAAGCATAAATATTATTCTTGCTGCTCGAAAATTGGATATATAAATATTATTTGTTTCTGCTCGAAAATTGGATATTGGTCCATTTGTATTATTTTAGTTTTGGTTAGTGGATGCTAAAAGTATCGAGCCTTTCCAAGAAGGCCTGAAATTTAGAAATGGCCATGGGACCTCACAATTCACAAAGTTTGATGAACATTGAGTCCATGCAATGCGCTGATGCCATCCCGGGTGTGTCAAGATTACGTAATCTTGATCACAATTTAGAATAGTTTTGTGTGTCAAGATTACGAACAATCTGCAGATGCGCTGATGCCAGCCCGGGTTGTAGAAAAGAGCTGTCATCAGCGCATTACAATCTTTTTGGGTTGTAGAAAAACTGATTACACAAGAAATAAGAAAACATTTAAATTGCAGGAGGAATATATTATGCTCATCTCTGCTAAAGTTGTATATTCATTACAATCGTCCATGGGCCATCGTTCGTTTCGTTGCTATATCATTTAGTTCCTTTTTAGCATATTTACTAAAGAAATGTTTAGGAGAAACTCTAAACCGTTTCCAAATCTATTTGAGTCCCTAATAATGTTGCATTATGATTATTATTATAATATTTATTTTTTTAACCAGGAGAATTCGATGCCAAAACCCACACTAATAATGCTAGACCCATAGAAATTCTGATTTTTTTTTCCCCACTAAAGTACGTGTGACTAAAGATGATTGAAATCGCAGTGAAAAAACTCGAACTCTGCCAAATGAGTGATTTCTCCTTAACCTATTTGAAGTTTCTCCTAACCTATTTTGACGTGATTTAGTCCTAGTACCGACTTTCTTTACTTTAACAAAAAAAAAAACTCTCTCAAAGAATACATTCAATGTGAATCCTTCAACCATTGAACCACCACCACCCAATTCTTTAGACTATTCGAACTCACTTTCCTTTGATGATTAATAAATTAGAGAAACAACATAAACTTATACAATGAGATTTATCCCCAGTCAATCAAAATGCAATTATAGACTCCAATAACGACGCATGTTATACTACGAGGTTTAATGTGAATTAGATGAAGCTAGATTTGTAACATTTTGGTTAGGCACTTAGGCTATTAACTTTAGTTTTACCCCAGCCACTTCCTCAAGATATCTTCATATTGCAGCTCGTTTAGTTTGTGTGCATGACTGGGAACTATTTTTCATTGCTTAGAAAAACAACATGAGCTTATACAATCCGGTCAAAACGGAGAGTTTTGATTTTCAGACATTTGGTTAGGCACTTGGTTAGGCTGCTAACTTTAGTTTTACCCTTTGGTAAGTACCAAGTAGACTCTCTTTGTGTTGTTCAAAACTTTGTTAGAAAAAAAGACAGTTATCTTTTGTCTTACTCCATAATCAAGAAGATCTAGGTCTGCATCTCTCTGTCTTCTCGCGACCCCCCAGGCTCTCGCTTACGTCACATACCGAATGGAGCGGGCACGCACGGAAAGCCCCAGCTACTTCCGTCAATGGAGCGGCGAGTCAGGCACCACCAATGCCACCGTCGCTCCTTCTTCTCCGGCGCGTCATCACCACGCTCGATCCTCTTCCGTCACTGGAATGTCAAACGTCAAGCGAGCCCAAAACGTCGCCGCCAAAGCCGCAGCTCAGAGGCTTGCCAAGGTCATGGCTTCACAGACCACTGACGACGATGACGAAGACGATGACGATGTCGGTGGCGATGACCTAGGTTTCCGCTATGGCGCTCCTCCTCCTCCTCTCTCCTTCACCAGAAACAATGCTTCTTCCACAGCTACTCCGCTTGCTGCTAAACCTAAACTTGCTGCTTCTGCTGTTCTTCCTCCTCCCAAGATCGCCAGATCTTCCTCCCCTGCGGTAAAATCTGAGCGCGTCCTTTTTTGCTTGTGTAGAAAAAAAAATCCAACTTTACCAAAGCAATCTGTTTGATCCAATTTACCAAATCTGCTCATTTTTCAACCGCAGAGATTTAAGGAAAATGGTTTCTTGTTTCCATTTTTGGAATGTGGGATATTAATTGAGACCTGATCATTGTAAACTATTGTGGATGTTTCAATTTGTCTTCTAATCGGTTACTTGCTGGCGATTTTTGTGAAAAAACCAGTCCTCTCGGAACTCTCCAGCCATATCTGTTCGAGCGTCACAACCACCTGTTCCACCAAGCAAACTGTCTCAAACTACCAATCCATTACCAGTTGGAACTCTTAAGACTGAAAAGAGGTGAAGAGAATTCCTCAAGATATCTTCATATTGCACCTCGTTTAGTTTGACTGGGAACTATTTTTCATTGCAGGGTTTTAGCGGATATTGGGCATCTTAATGCAAAAGATCAGCATGAAGCATCCGCACTTCGTGATGAAGTATGCTAATTCCATTTTTTTTCTTTCTATATTTGATTGAGAATTTTTAGAAGGTAACTGACCGTTTCAGTACATCACAGCTCGATATGCTGCAAGAGGAGAATGAGAGTATTCTTGAAAAGGTAAAAAGTCTTTTCCTGTTTGGTTTCCGTCTATCCCCACAGTGACATTATTATACGTTTGAGCTTATTAACAGCTTAGGCTTGAGGATGAGAGATGCAAGGAAGCAGAAGCCAGGGTGAGAGAACTTGAGAAACAGGTAATTGGTAGCAATGATAAACTTGCATGTATGCATAATTTATTTTGTTGTTTTATAAAAAAAAACCTGTTCTCACCCTTGAGAAAAACTTTAGGTAACTTCTCTGGGAGAAGGTGTATCCTTGGAAGCTAAACTTCTGAGCCGGTAGTCAATATCATTACAGTTTATAGCCACTTTACGTTTTTTTTTTTCTGTTGAATTGAAATGCTTACATGAATGTACTTTGTCTCAATGTTGCAGAAAAGAAGCTGCTTTGCGTCAAAGAGAGGTATTCAAAAGTCTGAACCCCCTCAGGATTTTCTATTACGTGATGGTTTTGTTTCCAAGTATAAAAATGTTGTTCTATGACAGGCGGCCCTTAAAGATGCAAGGCAGAATAGAGAAGGGACTAATAAGGAGACCGCTGCTCTTCGGTCTCAAGTAGAGGTAGGCTGTTTTTTCTGTCCGTGTATCACATTGATCGTGAGGTCCTAATGAATGAAAATATAGGAAGCTTATATGTTCTATGTTTCAATTTGATTCAGAATGCAAAACAAGAGACTGCTGCTGTAGTAGCCCAACTTCAAGGAGCAGAATCTGAAGTCAGCGCTCTACGAACAATGACACAGAGAATGATATTGACCCAAAAAGAGATGGTTCGTTTTCATGTTTTGCGCAGTCTACGTACATAAGCATTTTCCGGTTTAAGTAACACACCCTTGTATGCTTTTCAGGAGGAAGTTGTTCTTAAGCGGTGCTGGCTAGCTCGGTATTGGGGCTTAGCTGCCAGATATGGTAAGGGGTAGATGGGTATATACATATCTGCTTAGTAACGTACCTAGAAGTTTTGTTCTATCATTTATCTCTGCTTTCTGACATCTGTGCATATTTGCATTTCAGGCATATGTTCGGATATCGCTACAACCAAGTATGAATACTGGTCATCTCTAGCACCGCTTCCTTTTGAAATTGTGCTATCAGCTGGGCAGAAGGCTAAGGAAGAAAATTGGGAAAAAGGCAAGCAATCACTCAGTCATGTTACTGTCATGTTACTGTCTCTTCTAAGATATCTGTTGTAATAACATTCTATGATGTTGACTGTCACTTCTCAATACTGTATATATATTTACTGGCTATGAAATCATCTGACCAGATTCTGAGGAGTACGAGAAGAGGACCCAGCTCGTTCAAGATATAAATGATCTAACAGGAGAGGGAAATATTGAAAGTATGCTCTCTGTTGAAATGGGTCTAAAGGAGCTAACATCTTTAAAGGTTTATTCTCATCCTCTCTCGTTTTGGTTCATGCACCCCCCTTTCATTTTTCTCATGGACTATGCTTGTTCTTTTGAAGGTTGAAGTTGCCATTACTTTTACATTAGCCCAGCTAAGGTTGGCCAATACTCTTCGACTATCTGATTCCGGTATGCTTCTGTAGAAGCTCTTCGTGACTATATTTTTTGACAATAATTTATGTTGCTTATTGCATTAGCTAAAAAAGGCGACTTTTTTTTTCAGCCAGGCTTTTGAATTCGCCATTAAGATTTTTAAAATAGTAGTGTAGATGTTTTTTATGTCGCATTTTACATTTCTATGCTTCTTTGATATGCAGTTAGTTAATGTATTTTCCTGGTCGTTTTCTTTCAGAGTTAAAATCACCAGGTGGTCCTAAGTTTATGGAGGCACTTGGTAAGTTTATTTAGCTTATATGACTGAATTTCTAGGTCAACATCTTGGTGTTATGAAATTCAAGATTTGGAGTAATAGTCAACAACGTTACAATGACAAACTCTTGATAAAATTAGGACTATGAAATACATAAACAGAATGTCAATATTCTATGTTGACACTTCATAAACTAACAAAGAGCGCAGGCAGTTCTTGTTAATTCTGACCTTGGCCTGTGGTCCTTTGCAGAACTGAGCCCAGAAGAGTCTGAAGATGTTCTCTTCAAGGAGGTACAGAACCACAACCTCTTTCTCGCTTTCTCTCAACCTTCTATGTATCCTTTGGAACTATTGGAGATATTCTCTTCAGCTCAATCTGGCCTTTCTCCAATTTCAATACTATAAATCCTGTGGAACTTTTGGCAGGCTTGGCTCACATACTTCTGGAGAAGAGCCCTGTCCCTTGGCATAGAAGTGGAGATTGCGCAAGAACGTCTTCAATTCTGGATCAGCAGGAGTGCACACTCTCCATCTTCACATGACGCCATGGAAGGTACAATCTAACATACCAAGTTCCTTTTAGCCAAAAGAGGAGTACCCTTGAGACAATTACTAAATTGGTTAGTTCTAATTTTCAGTTGAGCAAGGGCTAACAGAGCTTAGAAAGCTGCGGATAGAACGTAGATTGTGGGAAGCCTCCAGGTCCAACCAGTAGTCATGACCTTGCACCTCAGGATTCCGGAAGTCATGTTACCACAGCTTTAACAGTATTGTATATCGTACGGCTTTCTTCCTGTGTGGTTTGAGTACTTTGCAGTCAGGAAAATGATTATCCAGTTTTGTAAACTGAAGAGTTGCATTATACGCACTACTTTTGACATATAACGTATCCACGTTTGCACACTCTTACTGTCAATTTGCAGACTCATTCTTGTTGGATTAGTATTCACTTTAAAGTATCTACAGCCTTATAAGTGATACTGATACAGACACTAAAGATTCACCAGTAATCGTTGCAAGAGCACTTCCCCTCCTTGAAATGGTGAAACCTTCTAGAATCTCGGATGACGATTTCATGTCCTGTCACCAAAGACACATGCTTTGCAAACTCATGGCAATCTGGGCATGCCCGGAGATTCTTGAACACCTTTATAGGTGCACGGGCATTGCCATTCACCGATATCAGCCCAAATGCAATGGCAAGCCTCTCGCTATGATCAAGAAGCTGTTCTCTTCTCTCTGTCATACTACACTGAAACACATCACCTTCCATAAAATCATCAAACTCCTTAAGCTTCTCATAGATCTCCTGAGTTTGCGGATGGTGTTTATCACCCACTATAAACCGATGAATCTTACCCTTTTCTCTGATCCAGCTGCAGCTCAGTTCCTTCTTTAACATCCTCTTATTCATTAATTTCATCATTTCAGCAGCTTCTTCCCATTTTCCAGCCCGGGTATACAGATTAAACGGTAGAACATATCCAGCTGTATCTTCTGGATCGAGTTGACGAAGTTCCTCACCAGCAATCTCACCCAGTTCAAGATTCTTATGGGTCCAACACCCACTTAGAAAGCACTTCCAGCTCATTGCATCAGGTTCAAAAGGCATATTCTTCATAAATTTGAGAGCTTCGTCTAATAGCCCTGCACGGGAATAAATGTCGATCATACAATCATAATGGTCAATAGTTGGAGCCACGTTATATTTTCGAAGCATCGTGTCCAAGCAATGCTTGCCCTGTGCAACAAGGCCTGCGTGGCTGCAGGCGGTTAAAACCGCAATAAATGTAACTGAGTTTGGCTTCATGCCACAACTCACCATTTTCTCAAACAATCTCATAGCTATAGAGGCATTTCCATAGTAGGCATGGCCTGATATAAAAGCTGTCCAAGCAACAATGTCGGGGTTGTCCATTGACTCAAAGACTTTGTGGGCGTCATCTAAGTACCCGCATTTTGAATACATTGTAATGAGAGCACTTTCTCCATACTGAGATCCAATCAGACTTCTTTTTACAGCATCTGCATGGACTTGGCCACCAATGTTGCAATCTGCAAGTACGGAACATGCCTGTAATATGCTAGTATATGTGAAAGAATTTAGAATCGCTGCATTTTTGCTTCTCAAAGACTTGAAGGTTTTAATAGCCTCCTCAAATTGACTCATTTGGCAGTATCCAGAAATGATTGCGCTCCAGGAAACATCGTTTGGTTCACAGATTTTTTCGAATGCACGACAAGCAGACTCGAAGCTGGAACATTTGATGTAAAAATCAACGAGTGGAGTTCCAACCGAGACTTCAGATTCCAGTCCAAGCTTAGCGACGCAGGCATGAATTTGCTTGCCAAGATTAATCTCTTCAAGAGAAGCACATGCTTTAAGAACAACTGAAAACACAAAATTGTCCCATTCGGCACCTTCCGTAACGAAATCCGCATATAGTTTCAAAGCATATGTTGATCTTCCAGCTTGAGTATAACCTAACATCAATCCCGTCCAGGCCACCGATTTCTTCACTGCCATCTGATCGAACACTAGCTTAGCACCCACTAACCAACCACATTTCACATACATGTTCAAGATCCCAGTCTCTATAGATGCGTTGCTACATAACCCAGCACGTATAATATGAGCATGAACCTGTCTACCAATGTCTAAAGCACTAGGATTTACCAAAGATTTCAAGAGTGTAGTATACACGGAAAAAGTAGGCTTGTCTCCTGACTCGAGCATTCTAGAGAACAAGCCAACAGCTTTATCCAAAAGCCCTTGTTCGGCGTAAGCAGATATCATCGTTACGCGAGAGACAGTGTTTAACTCAGGCATTTCATCGAACAGTTTATCTGCATCTTCCAAGCTCCCGCACCCGCAGTACATCTGCAGCACACAGTTCTGAAGAAGCACAGAAGGATTCTCGAAAGCCGTGCGCATGCGATGGTGCAGGAGTCTCCCATGGGATAAAGACCTCGATTCTCTGCAAGCTTCGAAGAGACATTGGTACGAATACGGGCTGATGGAGACGCTAGCCTTATCCATTTCTTGGAAAAACTCAAATGCATCGTTGAGCTTCCCATGCTTGGACAACGAAACCAAATGAAGATTCTCGACTTGCCCTTGCTTATGCTCTATTTTAACAGAGGAGGTACTGGATTTCAGAGAAACCCACGACGGAATTCGATCGAAATTCGCGTGTTTTATAACCGGAATTTGGGAAGGGCTATGCGAGGACTGTAAAGTGAGGATCGTCATGGTTGGTTGATGAAAGTGTAGAATTTTATAGCTTTTCGTGGAACAAAAAAAACAAAAGAGAAACGCTCGGTTTTATTACAGGCTCATAAGCAACAAACAATCAACGACCAGACGGGTCAAATCAAATCAATCAAACAATCGGTGGAAATAGAAACGACAGCGTTTTATGGTACAGAAACTGTTGGAGAGGGCTCAAAGTTTCCTTCTTCGGCGTCGCATCAATGAGCCGTACGATTTCTCTCCGCTTCTTGTTTTAAACCTATCAATAACATTCTCGGCCTTCTTCTTCTCCGATGGCGGCTACTAGGGTTCGGTGTCATGCAACTTTCACGAGATTGCCGCACACCCGCTGCCGAAACTCGTCGACGCTACCGATTTCTCCGAATCGTGTCGATTTCTCTGCACTGAATGGTCCGAGGAAACTATTGTTACCCATTGGAGATGGCTACTCCACAAGGAGGGTTTCAGGTTCATGCCTTAGAAGCACCGTACGAGCTGTTTTGGAAGAGGAGAAGACAGACGCGATAACGGAGACGGAGGTAGAAGAGAAGAGATTCACGTGCGTGATGAAGTTTGGCGGATCTTCGGTGGCGACGGCGGAGAGAATGAGGGAGGTGGCGGATTTGATTTTGACATTCCCGGAAGAATGTCCGCTCATTGTTCTTTCCGCAATGGGGAAAACTACCAACAATCTCCTGCTTGTAACGCCGAAAACTCTTTCCTTTCTTCTTTGTTATTATTCAAAGTTATGAAGTTATGATTTTGAACTTCTGATTCGTTGCTAGTGAAGGCGGGAGAGAAGGCGGTGAGTTGTGGTGTTTCAAATGCGTCTGAGATTGAGGAGTTGAGCATTATTAAGGAATTGCATCTCAGGTTTTTTTTGGTTTCCTTCAAATTTGACTGACTGATTTGGAATTGGTACATTGAGTATCATTTTCCTTGCTTTCTGTTGGTTTTGATAAAAAAGTGTCTTTTTTTTGTTATTTCAGGGCAGTGAAAGAGCTCAATATCGATCCCTCTGTTATTTTGTGTAAGCATAGTTCCCACACTTGGAGCTTCGTTCTTGGTAATATTCAATAGTCTACATGCATAGTGGTTTTCAATTTTGGATACATCTTGCAGCCTTTTTGGAAGAACTGGAGCAACTCCTGAAAGGCATAGCCATGATGAAGGAGTTGACACTTCGAACCAGAGACTACTTAGTCTCTTTTGGAGAGTGCTTGTCTACAAGGATTTTCGCGGCTTATCTTAATAAAATCGGTGTCAAGGCACGCCAAGTATGTCCATCATCATATTTCAGTATTAGTTTAATTTTCTTTAGTAATTCTATATATTCCATTTGGTTGACTAATTAATAAAATTGATGTCTACGTAGGTTAGGCTAGAAATGTTCAATCCAGATTCCGTTAGGGTTCAGTTCCGGTTTAGAAAATAAGACAACCAAGTTGAAAGAGAAAATAAGCTCTGAATTGATCAATAAATTTTTGTATTAGTTTGGTTTCGGCTGTCAAGGAACGCATATTGCTGTTCTTTCTCTTCTGCATGCTAAAATTGCCTTGGTTTGAGCTTTCTTGCACATAATCGTGCATGGTGACTCTAGTTGTCATCCTGTCGAGATGTTCACTTATGCTCGCAAACAATTTATCAACAATTACTTTGCAGTACGATGCATTTGAAATTGGTTTCATTACAACGGATGATTTCACAAATGGGGATATCTTGGAAGCAACTTATCCAGCTGTTGCCAAGAGATTATATGATGATTGGATGCATGATCCTGCTGTTCCTATTGTAACTGGTTTCCTTGGAAAGGTATTGCTAAAAAGTTTGCAATCTACAGATAACCAAGATTTTCATTCAAATTTTTGTGGTTTGTCTAATTTTTTCATTCAATAATAGGGTTGGAAAACTGGTGCGGTTACTACCTTGGGTAGGGGTGGCAGTGATTTGACGGCAACCACAATTGGTAAAGCATTGGGTTTGAAAGAGATTCAGGTTCTTATACAGCCTCAAAGTTTAACAGTTTCTTTTAAAACGTTGCATACATCTCTGGTCAGTTTGGATGTTTGTTTTTTCATTGGTAGGTGTGGAAAGATGTTGATGGTGTTCTAACTTGTGATCCTACCATTTATAAAAGAGCTACACCAGTACCATATCTGACTTTCGATGAAGCAGCCGAGCTAGCTTATTTTGGTGCACAGGTCCCACTCTACTTGTATGCAATAATACTTATGTGCAGTTATTAGCATTATTACACGAAAATTTTCTACAATGGGCAATACTCGACTGGTTGAGTAAAGAAATAAAATTGTTGCTGCAGGTATTGCACCCACAGTCTATGAGACCAGCAAGAGAGGGTGAGATTCCTGTTAGGGTTAAAAATTCTTATAACCCTAAAGCTCCTGGAACTATCATCACTAAAACAAGAGACATGACCAAGGTATAGATTCTCCAAATTTGTCTTTCTTTTCATGCAGCTCATGCGAGAACCTTCATAGAAATACAAAATTTAAGCTTTTTCATATTACAGACAGTTTTAACGAGCATTGTTCTGAAACGCAATGTGACCATGCTGGATATAGCAAGCACCCGAATGCTTGGTCAGGTTGGATTTCTTGCGAAGGTAAGAATGTACATTTTCACTATCTATGTGGCTAAAGTTTTAGAAGTTCATTTTAGTGGTGCAAGGTCCGAACTGTAGACTCCAGCCTATAATTATTTAGGTCCTGTTAATAATAATCAACATTGCCTGCAAACCTCACTCTTTTGGCTAGGTATTTTCGATATTTGAGGAGCTTGAAATATCCGTAGATGTTGTTGCCACCAGTGAAGTCAGTATATCTCTGACACTGGACCCTTCAAAACTTTGGAGCAGGGAACTTATTCAACAGGCAAGTTCTTGTAGAAGCCCTAACACTTTATTTTCCAATCCATATATGCGTGCTTTTCTAAGGCCTTTTCTTGCTTTTTTCCGTATAACAGGAGCTTGATCATGTAGTTGAAGAACTGGAGAAAATTGCAGTTGTGAATCTTTCCAAAGGAAGAGCGATAATCTCTCTAATTGGGAATGTTCAACATTCCTCCCTGATTTTAGAGAGGGTTAGATCTTACCTCCTTGAAGGTTCTCACAAAGAAAGAGATATTTGTTTTCCGCTTTTTACCTAATTGATTTTTTAACTTCGGGCAGGCGTTTCATGTTCTTTGGACCAAAGGTATCAATGTCCAGATGATATCACAAGGAGCATCCAAGGTAACACACTGTTTATGGTAAAATCTTGCAGGTAACACAAAAGTCTCTTTCCATACGCCCCTAACAAATTTCTTTCTTGTGGTAAAATCTTGCAGGTAAACATCTCCCTTATAGTAAACGATGCTGAAGCTGAAGGATGCGTTGAGGCTCTTCACAAATCCTTCTTTGAGAGCGGTGACCTCTCAGAGTTATTGATACAACCCAGTTTTGGCAACGGGTCACCTGTTAGGACAATGCAAGTAGAAAACTGACTTGACGAGCTCATTGCATGATTTGCATTTGTCATTGTATTGCTTCTGAGTTATACGTACGTTCATCAAGAACTGCTTGTTGCCTTACGTTTAGGCAAGGGAACTGCTTGCCATCTTTTCAGCTGGTGTAAGACCAATTTCTTGGACCATTTGAGTGATAAAAGTTTACCCAGTAAGAGAAAAAGAAATATATTGATGTAACTACAGATGTTTGGATTTTATGGATTGGGTTGACAGATAGGTTTGGTACAAGAACATTAGGCTAAAAGCTGTGCAGTTGTGTAAGCATGTGAACAAGCTCATCACTGGAAGGCCGGTCTGCCGGAAAATCGGAAAGGCAGATAATGGTGATTCTCAAAGCCATTAACATCTCGTCCTCCTCCACTTCCTCTCCAAGAATACTCTTATCTAATGCTTCTCGTGCCTCCCCGGATTGCTGCAAATGCTTCAGCCATTGTCCTAAGCTGCCTCCGCTTGCAGCCTCTCCACAGAAAGGATGGGTGGGGTCTCGTCCGGTTAAAAGAACACCCAATATCATCCCAAAGCTGAATATGTCGCTTTTGTCGGTGTATCTGTCACAAGGATTTGCATACCGTGTTAGTAAAAGAGAAGAATTAGGAGTTAACTCAAAGGTGATGGCGTTGATTTTTGAAGCACCTGTTACTTTGAGAAGACTCGGGAGCAGAGTAGCAAGATACCGCTGTGTGTGAACTAGGCATGATCTTGGCCAATCCGCAATCAGCAAGCCGAGGCTCAAACTCAGAATCCAACATCACATTTGTAGGTTTCAAGTTATAATGAAGAATCTGTTGCTCACAGCTAAAATGGAGATACTGAAGCCCTTTCACAATTCCAACTGCAACTCTAAGCCTAATCTCCCATCCGAGCTCCACCTCTTTCGCTCTAACCTTATTCATCACATCCTCAAGACTACCATTCGGCATGTAATCATAGACGAGAGAGAACTCATCGGATTCGCGAACATAAGCTCTTAAACTCATAAGGTTCCTATGCCTTAACCCAGCAAGGAGCTCAAGTTCCTTCTGCAACCTTCTCTTAAATGACTTGCTACTACTAGTTGCTTCTGGTGAGCCATTTCCTTCAAGTGAGCCTAGTCTCTTGACTGCAACCACTAGACCGTTGTCGAGTACCATCTTGTAGTATTTACCATTAGGATCTGAGCCAAGCAACTGGATACCATTACCGAGAGCTGCGTGAAGAGATTTAGGTGTAATCTTTGGGGAAAACACCACAGGACCTTTGAGAATTGGCGTCTGTTTCATGAATTTGACAATGCAACGGACCAATAAAGCTAACACTAAGGCCGAGACCAACCCGGTCAAAATCCCTGAGACGATGCTAATAACGATAACCTTGGAAGTGATTCTGGATTGGAGTGGTGTAGGTGGAGTTGTGGATAAGTGTTTCACAGTTCTTCGCCGACAACTTGCGCTTGTGCTTGTTCTTGTAGCGAAGACTAAGAAGAAGAATAACAGGAGGCAGATAGTGTTTCTCCTTCTCCGTCTTCTTCTTTGCTCCATTGTTGCGTTTACGAGCAACATGAAATCGAAACTATCGAAGAGAAAAAGCATTTGGGTTTTTCAAGATTCGACACAAATCTGAGAAACCCAGAAAGCTGAAGCTGTTGAAAGCTAAAAGAAGCAGGAAAAAAGTTAAGAGTCTTTTTGTTGTTGTTATTTTGTATGCTACAGTGAAGCGCTCCTATCCTCTTCTCCCAAACCACATATATTCTCGAGAAACCCAATGAGAAAAGAGAGAAATGGAATTAAACTCAAAATCTTCACAAACAAGATGAATGGAATCATTGGCTCATAGATTCTTATCTGAAATTCTCCCTCTTTTCCTCCAAAATTAAAAATCGAAATTCACAACAACAACAACAAAAACCCAGCAATTTCCTTGATAAGAGAGGGGACAAAAAAGTAGCAAGCTTTGTATGTCTCAAAAACCATAGAACGAACTTCAATGAGGTTGTGGTTGAGAAGATGAAACAAACAAACAAAACTATCCAAACTGTTTCAGCTCAATAATCCAGCAACCAAACAAGACACACTCTCTCTCTAGACTCTCTTTCCAAGACACAGTATCTGCGAGACTGTGACTCTCTCTCTCTCTCTATCTCTCTTCTCTCAAAAAGCATGACCGAATCCGTTACAGCCCAAAAAAAAGGAGGAAAATTGGGTTCCCGCCTTAGAGTGGGACCCATATGTCAGATAGTCATGGCAAAGGTAGGTCCTACCGCCACGTATGCGGATGAAAGGCAGCTCTCGTTGCTTGTCATGAGTGGCCGAAAGCAAGACAACGAGTACCGTGAGGAGATCTCAGCCGCTGATTCAGATAAGCTAAGTGAGATATGGACCGTTGGATGGGGGAGGCTCGGGAATTTGTGCACTTTGTCTTAGCGTGTGAGAATACTACACAAAAGTGGTGCCCTTTGTTTGTCTCAGAATAATTTGCTTTCTCCCTTCAATGTTCTTTTTTTTTTCCCCTTGTAAAAAAATACTGTATTTTTTTCGTTAAAGGAAAAAACTTTATGCCGAGAGAGTGCTTTTATTCAAAGTGAGGTCTTGTTTTCAGACTTGAACACATTTTTTTTTATATAGAAAAAACAATATATCTTGGGGCCGACGTCTCGGTAACATAATTGAGAAAATTAATTTGGGTTTGATTAGTGGAATGGATATCAAAAGACTCAAAACTAGTATTTTACAATAATATAGAGGATATAACTAGACCAAAATGTCTTTTAGATACCTGGTCTTTTACTACTAGCTGACCATCCCAAAGGATAGTCTCTCACCAAAGATCTATTAGCGCTATTCTTTTTTTTTTTAACGTATAATCTTAGCTTTATATCGATATTTGTAGGGGCAGATTCAAAACCAACCCACAAATTATATAGCTAATGAATAATTTATGGTTAACACTCCTGAAGAAACGAACAAACCGAAAGTTGCTTACACATGACAAGCTCATGATGCTATAGTCCCCACATCAAATACACAACACAATACACTATAATTTCCTAATAAGCATCATATATCCATCACAAAGCATCAATACATAACTTAATTAGGGACTAAGCTTGCTCCAGGCCAGTGTAGACGAGGACCATTAGAGGCCCTTCTTTAGTGTTGATTGGCTCTTAAAACCCTCAACGTAATGATGGAAACATAGTTCCGAGAGTTCTATGCGCCTGAGCTTCTGTATCTTCATCAGCACTGTCTGTGATTGTACCCGTTTGTGTCTGAAAGGAGAGCGAGGACTTCTGCATCGGTAAATTTCGACTCTGCAGCGATATCGAGAGCGGATTTGCCTTCTCCATTCATAGCTTCCGGCTCTGCTCCCCTGCAAAAGTCACCCAATTTGTGTTACGGAGAATTTAGCCAGAAAAGATGTTACGGAGATTTTGGAGAAGCAGATCACAGAAGAACCAACTCACCTTGTGAGTAGTAGTCTTGCTACTACCGCTTTGCCTCTGAGAATACAATAGTGCAGTGGCGTTTGACCACTTGAATCTGTGGCGTTTATATTTGCACCATATTGCAGCAAAAGCTCCACCATCCCAATGTCTGCCTTCTCACAAGCACAGTGAAGCAGAGAGCAACCTCCGGTTTCCTCAGGAGGAATATTTGAAGAACTACCTAAGGAGGTTCTATCAAGTAATTCATTTCTTAATCTGAGTAGGACGTCCTCACGCTTTGTCCTCTCTGGTATTAACATTACTCTGGAAAGTGTTAACGAAGAGCTGGAAGATGATTGGTCATACACAGAAGTTACATCCGCTTCACCATTGACAATCAGCCGGTAAACAGCCTTCTTATCATTGCCACACACTGCATCCCACATTTGTTGTGCAACTGATTGTGGGAAATCGCAGTCTCTCGATCTCCGAACAAATAGCTTCTCAGCATACTGTGAAATGACCCAAAAAAAAGTTAGAGTGAACAATCCTGTATATTGCCTATGACAGAGCAAAGAGAAAATGCCGTGAAGGAAAATATCATCCAGATGTTCAATGCATTTTTAAAGGAACAACATAATGTGAAATATGCACCCTAGACAAGAAAAATAGTGTTACTTATCTCCAACATAAGGAATCAAATAAAGGGAAGAAGCTTAAAAACCTTAGCTTGTATATACTTCTCCTTGATAGATATCATATCAGTATAGCTGGGTTTTCCTGTGACCAGCACCCTGGATTTATCGGACCTGCGCATACTTGGCAAAATATTGTAACAATTACTATGTTTAGCTGATTAAGGTTCTTATAGCTTTGGATGGGAAGATAAACATTTAAATGAAGTTTTTACCCTGTTAAGCCTGGGTCAACATGGAAGGCGGTCCTTGAATGAAGCAATTCCTCCCAGACTGTGTTTGCAAAGGTATTTCCAAGAGCTTGGAACAAAGTTATAACAGATGGCTCCCATACTTTCACGTCGAGAGTGAGTGACCTAACCTGTAGCAACGGCCAAGTTCAGATCGCTCTAGACTGATTTCAAATTGAAGGTCGACCCATCCAAGTTCAGATTCTATCACATCCTTATCCTAGCAACAATTTGTCGGCAGATCATGCTCTAAAGACCAAGCCAAGTGTCACTTCAAGATTCTAATGGACTTCTTTACCCCTATCCATGGATTAGTTACCTACGTATTATGCAAACATCTCGAGATTTACCTTGGATATGTGCACACCAAGATTACGGTGAACACCAGAACACTCGATACAGACAAGAACCCCTAGATTTAAAGAAGCCCAGTCTGGTTCTGGAGCTCCACAATCCGCACATTTGTCATTCCCACAGACTTTTCGCAGAGCATCAATGGGCTTCTCACCCTTTCTAATGGACCGTTGCGGCTGAAAACTTCGTGATGGCCTTTCATGGTACCCCAAAAAGCTCCTCTCACATACAAATTCGTCAGTAGTAGGATGATCATATTCAGAACTTTCATATGAGCTACTTTCACTAGCAGACCGATGGTGACCACTTCCCATGGGACTACCAGGAAGACACTGGAATGAAGCCAAAGGATAATCACCAAAATTGCATTAATAACTAAGATGAGCTTGGTCATGCAAATGAATGATAATAATACTTACCCGTTCAGGGACCTGAGAACTAAGTAGTGATGCAATAACCCCAGTTATCTTTTCTATCCAATCCATTTGATCGAGTGCACTCTCAGCCTGCACTGACGAACATAAGTAAACACTGAGTGAAAACTATTAAAAGTTGGGCATACTTGCAAACATGCAAATATTGAAGGTCTAAGGCAGCTACAAACACTCTGAATCAAACCTGCAATGTGTAGTTTTTTGTAGGTGAAATGATCCTAAAGCAAAACCTCAGATCTGATTGATCAGCGTCGGCTTTAATTGTTGAGGTAAGCAAGTTCACTGTATGACGAGCTACAGACTTCTCATCATGTACTCCACCATGACTATTCGAAGAAAGCCACCTACTAAGAAGTCCAGACCCAAGCTCGGAGCTATTTCTCTGTCCAGAAAGCTGGCTGCCAGACCCCTAAACATCAAACCAACCAAGTCACAGCATGCAGAGAATAGTTCAGGAAGATATTTAATTTATGAACACCAATACCGTTTGTATTATTCTGCATTTTTTACATATAAAAGATAATATATAAATACGAAACTCACAGATGGTTTGCTACATTGTTTTCGGTAATAATACAGCATTCCCCGGCTGTCAAGAACAAAAAACCGTCGTTTCCAGTCTCCTCTCAGGTTTGAAGACCGTTTAGAGAGATAACCTTGCCTTATTGTTTGCACCTGAAGCACCAAGAAATGTTAATAGCGCTCAAATATGTCGTCTATAAATATGTCTCGTTCATATGTAAAAGGACATTTATCAACCTTTCCCCTAGCGGCCGATTGCATTACGGCGTCTATCATTTTGTGAGAGCTTCTACCAATCGCTTGTATGCCATCTCCATTTGGGGAACCATTAGAACCATTTGAACCATACCTGCTCTCTCGATCAACCTGTCTTTTGTATTCCTGCATCTTTTCATTAAGTGCTGCTTGTTCATAATTTGATCTTTCTCTGGATTGTTGTGCATAGGTCAAGACCTGCAAACAAAGAGTTGAGGTATAAATAGTTTCCTCAGTGCAACTATCTAAGCGTTCTCAACAGTCAACACATTGAACGACATGTGAAGACTCATATAAAATTAAACCGACCTGATTTATATATGGTTCCATCTGATGCAGTAATTCGTAACCCTGAAAGCAGCCACATTCAGATTTGACACAAACCTTTTCAAACTATTTTATATTCTGAAGAAACTAACAAACTTACCTGTTTGAAGTACCGAAGATGTGCATCCATCGTTCCGCTGACTGCCTCCAAAAATTCAAACCTTTTCTTAGCTTCAACATTTGAAAGCGCAGTCACCTGAGCATAAATTATGGAAAATAAAGACAGCAAAAGATTACTCCAACAGTAGAATGAATGTGAGAGAAGGTATATAGATTTGAAACTAATAATCACGATTAAACAAAAGAAAATTACAAGGTTGAACCGAGCTTGCTCAAACATAGATCTCGAAGTGTGAAGTTCCTGACAGTGTCAAATATATTAGTTATGACAGAAAAAAAGAGAGAAAAATACATGGTATTCAAAAACTAGAAACAACTAGCTTTACTAAAATCATGAACTATACCTGTTCTAAAGCAGCAGCAACGTCACTTTTTGTACCTTTCCTCAAAGATAGAAATTTCTCACGGGCCTAAAGCACAATGGGAAGTTAATTAGTTAATCTGTCCAGGTAAGCGTGGACCCAGTGTTAACAAAACAGATAGTAAGAGTTGGTGCTTAGATAGTTAATCTATCAGTTTTCTTCCAAGCTACTAATTTGATTCCTAGTAGTAGTAAGAGTTGTTGCTTAGAAAAGTATCATGAGCTAGGTTTCTGTAAATTTATACATAGCCTGCCCATAAAATTGCAACACTTATCCAACTTTAAAAAAAGACACCTCAAGCCTTCCTCCATTAACGATGAAATGAATCAGAAACATATATCAAACTCGACCCATTTTGTTTGGTTGAAGATTTTCATAGAGATATTACATCAAGTAAGGAAAAAAGTTGGGATGAGAATTTTCAGTCTTTCTTGAACTATCTTTTTAGTGCAAACCATATCAACAGAGTGGAGAATATGGAAAACAACCCTGAACAAATGGATACCTGATCATAGGTAAGGCTAGCCTTGTCAAAGCGCTTCCGAGCTTCCTGTGGCAAAAAATAATCTCTCAGGATTCCATATCCAAATACAACCTTGTCATACTAGCCTTCTTGAGAAAATGGAAGAAATAAATATCTGGACTAGCCACAATGTATAGGCAGGCCCAAGAAACTTAACCAGAGCTTTCTCATTCATCGAACCTTCTCTACACTAATGACCTCAGAAAATATTTCTAATTATTTTTCATTTGGGGAAAGTTGACCACCGGAGTAATATTTATTCAGCTTTTTTTTTTTGTCTCTAGTGCTGCAATCGCAAAATCAAACCAGACGAATTAATCCTAATCCATATTAAATAAAATGCCTCTTGGCAAACAAGGTCTTCGTATATTTTCCACTCATACATGGTGTGCGTCCTCTACTCTATCATAGATATTCTAGTCGGTACTTCTTACAATGGATACATGGCCAGCATAGTTTTACTTAAAAAATGAATATTTAGCCAAGAAGAAAGCAAGCAGCTTGTACCTTAACCTCATGCAAGTCCATATTGGCAAATTGAAGTAATCTGTCATTCAGTATGTGTTCCACCTGACAATGAGAACTCATCAAAAGGAATACCTGAATTGATAAGACTTGATCTAATCTGGAAATCAATACAATGTCTTAAGACACAACCTATATAGAGGCCACTTCTGCTGAAGGAAAATAAATTATCCTATGTTGATACCACATCGGAGTTATCAGATAGAACGCTGTGGGTGTAGAAAAACGGAGAGAATGTCAACAGTAACATCCTAGCATACCTGTGACCGAAGAACTTCTTTATAAGTCCCGATTTCCCTCAACGCAATTGTAAATTTCGTCATTACAGGTCCTGGCACATCAAGTTAGAGATTATCGGCACCTTTTATCAAACTAGTTTTATTTTTCCAACTTTCAACTGAGATATTTCCACAACCTCAGTGAATAGCAACCCTAGCAAAGAGAGAGTGGAGAGCAAGAGCAGGAAAAGCAGCTCCACTTTGTCCAATTTAAGGCCATAAATCAGTGCTTAAAAAGCAACAATATTCACACAAAAATTATGAATTCTACAGTGGAAACAGCTTAAAATCTCAGATGAGAAGTGAGTGCAAGAGTATGGGGATAAACAGACTATATGCTACTGAGAGTTTCAACAGGCTATGTGAAGTCATTCATACCTCCAAAAGCCACACTTATTGGATCATTGTGGCCTCCGCCAAATGTTTCAAGTGCACTTGCGAAAGCAATGTCCCCATCATATGCCTCGCCTAACCCTTCACTGAAAAAATGAAGGGCAGTCTATCTCTGTTAGAAGATATGTTCTCATGTCTCATTGAGCAAGAAGTAAATTCTGAATCTATAGCTACAGTCCTAAAAACTAGTGAAAATTTAGAGCATACGTGTATTTCCGGCATCCTTTGTAAAACTTGAGACTTCTTTCCCGCAATATTTCTGCACTCTCCTCCATGCTTTGCAACTGTTTCAGAAAAAAGATATCAATACAAGTACCCGGCTGTGGAGACCCTGTGTAAGACAATAACACGAGTAGAAGGCAAAGTACATAACACAAAGAAAACAGCAAGACACAACCCTATGCTCGAAGACACAGTAATTATGTGACAACCCAAAAAATTAAGTGTTTTAGGCACTCCGTATGAGATAAAGGAATCATCAACTACAGAAAAACAGAAGAGGTTTTGGACAGAAATTGAGCTACTCTAGGAACTTCCTTTACATTTAAATAGCAATTTTTTCTGCTCTTCTTCGTGGCCAGTAGAGTATATATATAACAAACTCCGACTAAAGCAGTGAGCGTGAGAATAGTAGCTAAGTGGACACAAGTGTATCCCAAAACACAGAGCAGCTTTGTCAGAGTCAGAGAGTCAAAAATATGAACTGAAGCATAAGTTATTTCACATTTCATCGAGCAACACCACATATTGACAAGTTAAAGCGCGAATAGACGGTCCAGGTAAACAAAAAAAAGAAACCAATTTCTCAGTGACACATTAATTCGACCCTGCCAGCGAAGTTCAGCTCTAGTTTTGGGGTATACATGTCGGTGAACACCCAAAATTAGCACATCCTAATGGCTCCAAAATTTTGTATCTGTTCACAACTAGGAGAATAAATCTTGCCTAATATGACACAAAATTTAAACCTGAGACGCTAAAAGACTCGACACATCAGGACAAACGTAGACGGAACCAAGATATGTAGAAACAAACCTGTTTGCGGAACATGGGAGAGTCATCAAGCTTGGTGAAATGCATTTTGAGCAAATGGTAACTTCCTCCTCTTCTTCGAGACAAACAGCAATTAACATCACACGCACAAAACAAAAAAAACCTAGAAACTAAGGACCACTATTTCTCAAACCGACTCCATAAACGAAGCACAGACAAAAAAAGGTGAGATCCTCTTCCTCTCCACCTAAGCTTCCCGAAATAAACAAAAAAAAAAAAGCACAACCCGATGTTCTTCCTCTTCTTCGAGCTGGTTTTTCTCACGAAACCCTCAGTGAAATCGAGAGAGAGAATCAAGAAAAAACAATGGGGGTTTTTTTTTAGATGAAGTGTCTCGGGAGAAGAGAAGAGAAGAGAGAGAGAGACAAAAGAAAGAAAAAAATACTTCACCGTGAAATTTTTACCGAAAAGGCGGCGAAACTATGCCGTTTAATTACCGCCGGCGATGGAGAAGGTTGGTAGGATACGGCGTCGTTTCAAGGTGGCCTCTAAGTGTAGATTAAAAGAAGAGAGGAGTGACTGTGCTTTTTCTGTAACAGTGGTCATCTGAGAAAACAATGACTGGGGCTAAATCCCCGTACCTCCACGCGCTTTTAAAGCGCGTGTAACGCTGGTCAGTGAGGAATAAACGAGGCGCGTGTAGTGAACGCGATGCTTATCAGGAGGATTGTGAGAGAAGGGGTGTGGGACCCGTCCTCTGGTTACCTTTTGTTCCGGAGAGACAGAGAGGTCAGTGGGGTTATAAATGATTTTTAAAGAATTATATGTCCATAAATTAAAACTCTTAGGGATGCGAAAATTTCGAAAAGCAAAAAGAAAAGGGGGATAATTTGGAAAAATGGACACCAAGATCTTTACTTTTTTTTGTTGCAGACTTTACAGTCGCATATGAGATTCAAATCCCATTGTTTAATCAAAATGTATGATCTCTTGTCTACCTGCTACAAAATTGTTTAATCATTACCGATCATATGTTTTAGCCTATAAAAATTGTGTCAAATGTAGTTGGCAACCTCGTTCAACTTTGGTGATTAGTGAAACTGAAGAAAAATAAGAAAACGTGAAACTAGGTGTTTTCAAAACCATTGCTCATGTCATATTTCCGTTACAGACTGATAAATACGCTGATTTAGCAAAAACTGTTTAATTCAAATAAAACAACTGACGAAACAAACCAACAAAAATGGAAATCATACGATTTTAGTTTGTGAAAGCATAGAAAACTATAAGTTACAATTATCAAAATCCTTGTTTATGAAAGTTCTTTATTTATCTTTATGCACTCAGTCTTCAAAAATCCTTAATCTTCATAGTTTTTTTTTAAATTAAGTCTCGTGGGAATATCTATTGGTTCATGAATTTTAATGGATTTGGAAATCTAAACCAAATACAATGTTATTGGTTTCATGATTTTAAAATCTATGTTCAAATTCAGTGTTATTGGTTCAATAATTTCAACTCCAATGTTATTGGTTATATGATTTATAAATACTAATTTAAATCACGTGCTATTATATGATTGATAATATATTTTAGTGGATTTATATAGATTTCCAAGGTTAAAAATATAAACACTGAAATCCGAAAGAAAATATACGGATTTACAAATATTAATTAAAATTTACATGTTAAATTTCATTTTCAAATCCTAATTTATACTATATATGAATCTGGTCTTTCTAATCAGAATCGCCCATCATATATCGTAAGTTTCTCTCTCATATGATGTCCGATCTACTGATCTAATATGACTTAGATATCTCTTTTCCTTTTTAGCTGTCCCCTCTTTCATTTCTTTAGACCTGAAACAGGCCCACGGCCACGGGTCGTTTTTTTTTTTTTTTTTTCAGTTTTAAAATGTTACAAACCAAAAAAACTCATTACATGATCCCGTTAAAAAAACCAGTGACCGATTTGAAATCTGAAGTAGGCCGATATGGGCCCAAAAGTAGGAAATTCCATTATGTCAGGCCCAATTTTTAAAATGCCCATCTAAGAGCTTACTTTAATTTAGTTTCTTAAATATAAATAATTGAAAAGGGATCACGCGCAAGGCGGTTCACTTTCTTCGTTGCTCGCCGATCGATTTGCGTGTTTCTGATTGCTCCCGATGGCGTCGTCTGGATCGGCTGACGAAGATTTCCAGTCTCGCGTCGAGAGGATTTTCGGATCTCTCGCTTTCTCTCGCCCCTCGTCATCTAATTCTTCCACGTATTCTGCTCCGGCGTCACGGCAAAAGCAATCGGGCTCGGTGTGGTCTCTCTCCGACACAGACGTGGAGAAGCGGGAGTGGAAGCGGGAGCAACTCGCTTCGTACGATAGGGACGAGATGCCTTGTGCGTCGTCGTTCGACGAGCTGTTGAGACAGCAGAGGATCTCGAGCCCTGCTCGGAAGCCGTTCGAGGGAGAGGATGATGGAGAGGAAGGTGCTAACGAGGATTTTGATGATGTTTGTAGCATCAGAGCCTCCATGGGCCTTGATCGCACTCTCGATGACGAGGTAAATTCAAATTTTTCCTTCAAAGTGTTTTGGTCTGTGAACGATTGGGGAAGTAAGGATATTAGCAAAACTAAAATTAGGGAACAATTTTGGTCCTATCTATGTATTCATAAGTCTGAGTCTGACAAGTGGAAGAGCATTCAATTTTACTGTACAAACATTTTGGTGTGTGATTTGTATGTGAATCTTCAACCTATATAACCAACTTCAAGATTCATGAACAATCTTAGTAGGCTTATTTGGAGAACATGTCGTTTTCTTTCATACTGAGGGTTGTTACTTTGCCTTTTCTTTTGGGTAAATGCAACTCTGGTGGTAGGCGTTTTCTTTCATCAAGGATCCATTGAAACATTTTTTGCTTCTTAACGCAGGAAGAAGAAGATGAGTTTGATAAAGTCGCACTAGGGAAAGAGAATGGCGGTGAAGGCTTGTATATGAAAGATGTCCTTTGCAAATCGTCTGGTGTGCGGACTCAGGATCCTCGTGCTAACCATGTTGCTGCAAAAATTAGGCTGAAGGAGGACGAATTCGAGGCCAAAAAAGTTAGCGCTTCTGGCGATCACCCCTTAAAAAGAAAAGAGCCACACCCAGAAGAATCATCCAAAGCTGTGCCACCAAAACCTATACTAAAAAGGAAGGAGAATAGTTCAGATTCTGAAGCAAGGACAAGTAAGCGAGTCAGGTTTGATTTTGTTCCTGAAGAAACATCCAAGATGCCTGAAGATACTTGTTCAGCTTCTTCCTCCTCAAAAATGGTATTGCATCAGGGTAAAAGTGGTGCTCCGGTACCGGATTACTTGATAAATCCTTCCAAGTACACCTGTTACAGCTTTGATCCATCTTGCGAATTGAATGACAAGTCCCAAACACGAGAGTACATGGACGTTCCTAAGGCTGTTGAAGGATTAGAAACTTCAGAGTCAGAATCATTCAAGAAAGTCTCCTTTATACTGCAGAAGAAGACCAAGGACGTAAGAGAAGAAAGTAGTAACTGTAGTGAGACGAAGCCTAATGTAACTGGTCAGGTGGCAGAAGAGGAGAGACCAAATGCAAAAGAAGATGGGGATACTGAAATAGGAGAATCAGAGAGCTGCACCAGTTTCCAAAGGAACGGTCGTCAATACCGTGCCAAGCAAAGTTTAGATGAAACAGATGTCTGATCTGTAGGTTTGGTTAGAGATCTCATCCGAAAAATGTATCGCCCTTGGAAAATTGCATGTGATAAATGAGCATCTTTTAGCAGCATATGTAAGATAGTTTTAATTTCTTTTTACCCAATTTAGGGACTACATACTGCAAAAGTATGGTAACATAGTAAGAGAAGACTTGAAATAGTTTGCCTTTGACTGGTTGATAGAATATGCTTTGCCTTTGAGACTGGTTGATAGAATACGTAGAAGAGCTATCGTGATAAATGGGGGTTTTATTAAGAAACTTTGAACGCATCCTCGCTCGAATCTACTATGAAAAGAGACATAGGATGCTAACATATTCTTAAATGTTGGGTGAGGCTGAGAGCATTTGATAGAAAAGACAATTGAAAAAAACGATAATAAGTGGAAAATCGAGGAGCATGCAAAGAAAGATGGTGATACCAATCTTTTCTAATATTTGGTAAGAGCAGAATCTCCAAGATTTGAAGTCTTACGAGTCAAAGAATATATTCAGACTCTATGGCTGTCCAAAGTGAGTGAATGCTATTGAAGAAAGTCCATTGACGCTGAGAAATAAGGTACCCTCTACTTATTATCTTTCGATTCATTTCAACAAGTTTTAATCTTTGACTGCTGATAAACCAAATCATGGGCTCCATTTCATTGCTTCAAAGATTTTGCCTAGGAAATAAAACTCTTGATGAGCCTCAAAAGGCTTTCACAAGCTTTGTCTTCTTTCGGTACATATGTGGACATTTATCATTTTGTGAAACTTGATTAAAGACCATTTCATGGAAAACCCTCGCAAGTCCAATATTTTAGTCCTTTTAACTCAATTTTTGTTTAGTTTAGTCTGGTGACTTGTGTGATGTTGTTAAAATAAATGAGAGTAGAAGATAGACCTGACCCAAGTCACACAGACTAAACTGAAAGTCATTAAGAAATTATCAAAAATCTTGTTGCTAATTAAGAAATGACTTTCAACGCTGAAATTTACTTGGAACTTCGTTTTCTTTTTCCAGAGTGTTTCTGGGCAATAACCCTCCAAGTCCCCACTTCATAATCTAAGGTTTTAGTTGGAAGGTCAAAATCGTTTTTCTTGTATTGATCATCGTTCGGGAATTTTAAATGTAATCAGAATCCGGAAATCATATTTTACGGGAGACGTAAATTTAAAGTTACAAAATTCAAGTTATAAAATATTTTGACAAATATTGAGAATTTTTTTTGTTTTTATCAAATATCTATTTTAAATAATTTAGTTTTTAACTCTAAATTATTTTGAAAAAAAAAAACTAAAGAAGGGAATAACAATATCATTTCATAACGAATATAGTTTTTATAAAAAAAAAAAATTAAATCGATAAAGTATTAATATAGAAATATCACAATTAATATTTTATAATTCTCTTATATATTTTCATTGAGAGATGTATTTATTTTTCAACATGGAAAAAGTATAAATTTAGTTAATAAAAGAAACGGTCGTATATATTATTAAATGAAAAGTTGAGTTGAGTTGAGTTGGTGGAATGGAAAAACAAATATTATAAATTCATAACTATGGAAAATAGAGAAGATAAAGAAATGAAGAGAAGAATAAAAGGAGTTTGTTTGTTTTCCTTTTTTGGGCTTAAGATAAACTAACAATGTTTAGTTAAAAGAAAAAACATAGTACCGTTTGGTTGGATAAGACTACGATTGGAGCTAACGGGAGAGCCATACATAATATCACCAAATAGCATTGTTGATTTTTATTTTTATTTTTGTTTGGGTTTAAATTTTATGCATTTTCAGAAATTTCCTTCTTCTTTTTTTTTTCCACAAATTTCCAATAGGAAAGAATCGCATTGTAATTGACTTGAGTGAATCAAATCTGGAGAAGAGAGGAGAATCTGCTGCAGGTTAGTTTAAAGTCTTGCGTTCAGTTTCGTTTTCTTTTCTGATTATCGTTTACTTATTCCAATAAAGAAAAGAAAAAAAAAAACCATACTTATCACAAAAGTTATATGATTAAATAACATTATATTGAAACTTCGTTTGTAATTTCTAGTCTACATCACTTCACGACTCACAAGAGTCGCAACTAAATAATTTTATATTGGTTGACCAGTAATTTAAATATATATATATATATATTTATATTGATTTCTCAATGTAGAGTCTCTGTGTTATCTGTGTGTATATATATAATATATATTCTTGCACAAAAGTTTCAACTTCATTTGGAAGAACAATTCGTGGAGAAATTTCTTGTTGAATTTCCCTTTTATTTCTCCACATTTTCCTGACTCTATTGATACTCATGAAATTTCTTGTTGCATAATGTTGACTGTTGAATAATCGGCCGGAACAAAACATACAACATTTCTGTTTTATAAAAAGTGTTATTTATTATTTTTTACACAAATTAAGAAAATATGTAATTTTTTATTATACCTTTAATTAATACATTAAATGTAATTTTTTCTAATTAATAAGCTGAAATAATAGGAATAAAAATGAAATTTAGGTAAAAAATTGCATTGAAAATATAAAACGATAATCTTGGTAAAATTGTGAAATAAAGATAAAGTCTTAAACGATATACTATTAGTGAAACGGAGGGAGTAACTCAAAGTTTTATAGATTTTTTTTTTTTGTTAAATCATTAACTAAACATATGTGAAACACCTTTTAACAATGATCTTAAGAATTGTTGTTGACCATTGGGAATCCAAGTTAGATGAAGAGCGTTTTCTTTAAAACATGAATGATAAAAAAAAATATATATATAACAATAATGAAATCATATTTCAATAAGTGAAAACATGAAAAACTGATGTATCATATATGATCTATATTTTATAGAAATCTAGTAGCATTAGTATTCCTCTCACAAAATAACAATATCAAGCTTACCAAAGTATACCAATGTCTTTGGGAATCCTTGAAATAGTTTTTTAGTTTTTTTAAATAAGTTCCCCTGAACTAGTTATACTACATTTTCCATGAATTAGTTAGTTAAACAACGTTTTACATGAACTCTTAGATTCGTATCATTAACTTTCTCACACAAATTACACATATATTAAGCCTATACTATATTTTCTTTTACTTTTATTGCCAAAGACTATTTCATCTCAGATTCCTAATTTATCTATATCACTAGTCCTCTCATATATTACACGTATATTCATCTACTTGCAGTTGTTGAAATACAAACATGAAACATCTTATGGCACCGTTCACACTCTAAGGTCTGGGTCGTATAATCAATTAAACATAACGTCAAAAAACATAAAAAAAAACCAATTAAACATATCAAATTGTATTCCTCGCTCGAGACTTTTGTATGTACAGTTAAAAATATCATCTAAACATTGACCGATCGAGACTCACGAACTTGCTATATATATAACCGAGTGTTCACTAAAGTTTTCATATCAAACCAGAGAGAACCAAATATGAAGCCAATCTCCAATATCAACGAAAGATGGGAGGAGAAGCTGAAGGATTTAACTTTCAACGTGAAGCAGATACAAGACAATTTGTTGGAGGAGATACTCACACCAAACCTAAAAACAGAGTACCTCAAACGTTTCCACATCGAGAGGTTTGATAAAGAGCTCTTCAAGAAGAACGTACCGGTGGTGACCTATGAAGATATTAAGCCTTATATCGATCGTGTCGTTAATGGAGAGTCATCGGATGTCATATCGGCCCGCCCTATCACCGGTTTCTTGCTAAGGTACATAAGATGATAAGAAGCTCTCTCTCTCTCTCTCTCTATTGATTAGTTTATTTCTCGTACAAATACTAAATTCTTGAATTGTATTTCTAGTTCGGGAACTTCGGGAGGAGCACAAAAGATGATGCCATGGAACAATAAGTACTTGGACAATTTAACATTCGCATACGATCTTCGTATGCACGTTATAACCAAGTAAGTCCAATACTTATAATATCGCCTAATATTATAATATTTGGATCAAACCCATGATGTTGAAAAAAAATCTCCTCTTTGTTCTGTTTAGGCATGTGAAAGGTGTGGAGGAAGGAAAAGGGATGATGTTTCTCTTCACTAAACAAGAATCTATCACTCCTTCTGGCTTGCCTGCTCGAGTCGCAACCAGCAGCTATTTCAAGAGCGACTATTTCAAGAACCGGCCATCTAACTGGTATTACTCGTATACGAGCCCTGATGAAGTCATATTATGTCCTAACAACACACAGAGTATATACTGCCATTTGCTCTGTGGCTTGGTCGAAAGGGACGAGGTTGTGAGAATGGGTTCCATCTTCGCTTCAGTCATGGTCCGAGCAATCAAGTTTCTTGAAACTTATTGGGAAGAGTTGTGTTCAAACATCCGATCAGGCCATCTCAGCGAGTGGATCACAGACCTCGGTTGTCGAAACTCCGTGTCTTTGGTCCTTGGAGGGCCACGTCCTGAGTTAGCAGACACAATCGAAACAATATGCAACCAAAACTCTTGGAAAGGTATAGTCAAAAGAGTCTGGCCAAACACCAAATATATTGAAACTGTTGTTACGGGTTCAATGGGACAGTATGTTCCCACGTTGAACTACTATTGCAGCGACTTGCCTCTCGTTTCAACAACTTACGGTTCTTCGGAGACTACGTTCGGGATCAATCTTGATCCTCTGTGCAAACCTGAAGATGTTTCTTATGCTTTCATGCCCAACATGTCCTACTTTGAGTTCATAACAATGGATGGAGACAAGCGCGATGTGGTCGACCTTGAAGACGTGAAACTTGGATGCACTTATGAACCCGTGGTCACAAACTTCGCCGGTGAGCTTAAAAACATCAATAAACAAACCTTTTGCTTACATGGTTTAGCTAATGCTTGTGAATATCTTTTTTTTCTTTTCTTTTCAGGATTGTATAGAATGAGAGTGGGAGATATTCTATTGGTGACTGGTTTCTACAACAACGCGCCTCAGTTTAAGTTTGTAAGAAGGGAGAACGTGGTCTTGAGCATCGATGGCGATAAAACCAACGAAGAAGATCTGTTTAAGGCGGTGAGTCAAGCGAAGCTCGTTCTCGACTCATCGGATCTCACTCTGGTAGACTTCACAAGCTATGCTGACACCTCAACATTTCCGGGTCATTACGTTGTTTATTTGGAAGTAAAGGCCAAAGAGGGAGAGAAGAAGAAGTATTTGGAGCTCAATGAAGAGGCATTCACCAAAAGCTGTGTAGTGATGGAGGATTCTCTTGACAATGTTTACAAGAGATGCAGGTTCAAAGATGGATCGGTTGGGCCTCTGGAGATAAGAGTGGTGCGTGAAGGGACGTTTGATTCAGTCATGGACTTCTTCATCTCGCAAGGTGCTTCCATCGGTCAATACAAGACTCCTAGATGCATTAAATCAGGAAAGGCCTTGGAGTTTATGGAGGCATGTGTGGTCGCCAGATTCTTCAGTACTTGAAATTGTTCTTCTTCCTTGGTCCAAGTGACTTGGTGCCTATGCTGTGTACTAGTTTTTTCATTTCATTTTCCTCTGTAATAATGCAACACAATAATATCTGACAATTTCACTTACGAAAACAGAGCATCTTATGAAACAGAATAGAAGTTAGAAATGGGTTTATATAGTAATGGGCTTAGAAAAAGCCCAAAGAGCTTTAAAATGAAACCCAAACCGTCACCACGGCTCAATCCAGTTCACAGTTTCGTTTCTTTTCTGTGTGTTTTGGATTCCGGTATATTTTTTTTTTTTTTGTAATTTTGGTTGGTTTTGGTTCGGTTTGATAAATTATGGTTTAGTTTGGTATCGATAATGATTGAGCTAATATTAGTTATTGTGTATATTAAAATAGTTTAATTGGTTCGGTTAAAATCGTCTTTGGTTTTGTTTTTCTATATTTTTTAATGAAATAAAACTAATTAATTTATAAAACAAGTTTCAGTTTGAATTTGGTTGAAACATTTTTTGTTATAATTTGAGTAAGGAATTTTGTGTCCACACCCTAATCGTAGATGGTGGAGAAGCGGATTTTGAGATTTCGACTGGAATGGGTCCCATAAAAATACTGTTTATATTGCATCTTTGGATTCACGAATCACGCCGCTTTTGTTCTTTTTCAAAATGTTCTTCCTAGGCCTGGGCATATTATCCGGATCCGAAAATCCATACCCGAAAAACCAAAAAAATTCGGGTTCAGATCGGATTCGGATCTATGCAAATAACCGATTGGATTTTTATTTTGGGTATCTTCGGGTTCGGGTTCGGTTCGGTTAATAACCGAAACCCGAAGTATGATCCGAAAAAACNTACTCGTTAAAAAGGAGCAAATAATATATATATTTACATTTAAAAATATTAATTTCTGTTTCGCTCCAAGTATTTGTATATATACGTTTTTTTTTTTTGATAATTCGGATAATTCGGATCAACGTGGATGGATGCCAAGCTTGGCATCAGACTATAGGCCTATCCTAACTAGGTTCATAGCCATGAGCGCCGACTAATTTCGGGATGAGCCAGCTTGTTGGATATTAGACATCATGTGAAACATTTGGGCCAAAGCTCAGAGCCAACTCGCCCAGCAAGCAAACAAGTGTTAATTTTCAAATATAGTTTTAGCCGAAGCTCGAATCCAGGAAACGAGGGTTATATACGTATTTATGATCTTAATTTGTATTTAATTATTCGTATTACCGTCCATATTTATTATATATATCTATTGACATTTAAGTGTTTATTTATCAAATTATTTAAAGGGATTATTTAAAATACTAACAAAATTTAACAAATTAAGAATTTAAAAGTTTTCTATGAATACTCTTAACTAATTTTTAGTTATATCACAATTTTGAATTTCTGTTGACTTACATATAAAAGTTGTTTAAAGAAATTTATTAATACGGAAATGTTCAAACACACGGTCGAATTTTAAAATTACAATAGATATCCAATATCTAACTCATTGTAGATCAGCGTTTCAAAAGATAAAATGTTCTATCACAAATATAGTGTAAGTAAAACCGTTGATCGTAAATCTTTGTAGACCGATACAATCGCTCGTTGTAGAATCGTTCATCTTACTGTTCTCATAATTTGTAATAGATAATATTTTAGATGACAAAAAAAACTATTTAATTAGTTTCGAAGCGAATAAAGATAAAAAAAAAAAGAAAGAAAAATATACCAATCAAAGAAACAAATCCTGTTGACGTAACAAAAAATAATCACAATATTATTGCACTCATTCCTAATTTGTGCATAACACTGCTGCCCAAACATGCGAAGCTAAACTCCGAAAATAAAGATTGCGAAAAAGAAAAAGAGGACTAAAAAGAACTCAATTAACGGTCCCACCCGGCACCATTCCAAAGATTTTAAGTATTATATTATGTTATTGAAATAATATCATCTTTTCTTGTAGATCCTTCTCTCCCCTTTATAAACCCTTTTTCACCCCTTCTTAATTTCCTCATAATATCAATATAGCCTAGAGTAAAGAAAACCCTTATTTGCTCTCGACCTGTTTGTTCATCAGCAAGTCAAGCTCCTTAGATTCCCTACTCAATCAAAGTTACTTCTTATCAAAGTCTTGCACATATACACACACTTGTTGTTCTTTCTCTCTCGCTCTGTGTGTTACATGTACTTGTGAATACATAGTTTTGTAAAAGTGGATCGGAGGTATGGAAAGGGAGCGGTTCCACCGGAAGCGTCGGCGGCTGAGAATCCGTCTTGGAATGAGTCTGATGTCACCGCCATGATCTCCTCTCTCAGCCGTGTCATCGAGTATCCGGCAGCCGACGGACACGAAAGCTCAGACCCGCCGGTCAAACAAGAGGTTGATAATTCGGATCAACTTCAACAAGACCAAGGTAATTAGTAAATCCATAAATATCTTGATCATATGTCTCCAATATATATATAACAGCTTAATCGTGTTTAGCTAGCTGATACAACTTGTTATAATATAAGTTAACTAACTAAAGACTTGCTATTTCGAGTTTTTCTTACTTAGCAATAATATAGGGGAAAAAAGGAATTTGTATAGGTTAGGTTCAAATTCAGATTCAATGCATCTGTCATTTAATTTACTTTCCGTAAAGAACTTTTCCTTCCTGTCTTTGAATTGAACAACCGATCAGGTTACTACGTGTCTATATATCCATTTTTTAATACATCTAGTTTTTTCTTTTCTTTTTCTTTTGAAAGTACAAAATTATATAATATTTAATAACCCAGGTTTTGAACTAGTCAAACATACATAACATATATATATATAGCCTACATATGGCTTCTTACCTAACTAATTACGAGTCATTTGAGTAATTTTGATCACGCACGTTCCTTTTGTTCGTTTCAAATCAGTTGTCTTCGATCATTCTTTATCAACTTTATGTGTGCCTTCTTATCAAATATTTTTAAGTATTTCAACATGATTACCTTGTTTTTTAGGTGCATTAAAAGCCAATTATATGTCATACGACTCATAACCCATAAGTAATCAAAAATCAACTCTTAGTTTATACTTTTATTGAGTGATAGTCACAACATCACATTTTATTCTCTGAATGCCAAATTATATATTATATATGTGTAATCCTGTATGCAGAAAAATACAACCGAAAATAATCATACATAGAAACAAAAAGCCAGGTATTCTTAGTTTCTAGAGCAAAGAATTTTCTATTGATGACAATTTCTTTTGTGAATAAATAAATATTTAATGGATTACCAATAAGCCTTTGTTCAATTTCACTAGTTTCTTTCCTTTTTTTGTTGATTTTTGTAAAAAAAAAAACGCAAAGATATAACCCTATATACATAATTGATGCATCCAAAGTAGTATTTTATGCATCATCTTTCATTAAATCATATAATCCATTATTTTATTTTGTTTTCTTTCAAGTAATAAACATTTAAACTAATTTTCTCTTAAATTATTCCCTTGCTGTAACTCTAATAATTAATTGAAATCACACGTAGTATCTTCTCATGCATGTAGAATTGCACATGCAATCATTCTTTTTGTTTTTTGTTTTTTGTTTTGTCACATGAAATAATTATTTTTTGTTACATGTTCTTCAAGATCAACCAAGAAGAAGACACTATAGAGGCGTAAGGCAGCGACCATGGGGCAAATGGGCAGCCGAAATCCGTGACCCGAAGAAAGCAGCCCGTGTCTGGCTCGGGACTTTCGAGACAGCAGAGGAAGCTGCTTTAGCCTACGACCGAGCCGCCCTCAAATTCAAAGGCACCAAGGCTAAGCTTAACTTCCCTGAACGCGTCCAAGGCCCCTCAACCACAAGCTACGTCGCATCCCAATCCGGATTTGATCATGCCCCAAGAGGAGGTAGTGAATTAATGAATTTACCTCCTCCTCGGTCTGGTCCATCCACTACTACTGCTGCTACTTCGTGGCCAACGAATTATAACCAGGACATACTTCAATACGCTCAGTTGCTTACGAGCAACAATGACGTTGATTTATCATACTATACGTCGAGTCTCTTCAGTCAGCAGCCTTTCTCAACGCCTTCTTCATCTTCATCTTCCTCGTTCACTTCCCAACAGACGCAGCAGCAACAACAACAGCAGCAGCGTGAAGAAGAGAAGAGCTATGGTTACCATTACTATAGCTACCCAAGAGAATAATCTAATTATCATTGTTGGTCGAATCAGTTTTTATAAGTCGCTACCATATTTTCGTTTCGTTTTTTTAATTTTATTTCCGTAACCTTTGTTGCTAATGGAGGCGAGGAGGTTGCACCGAAAATACGAACGAATTGCACCGAAAATATGAACGAACGAGAGACGTGTGTAACATTTTGTTTTCTTTTTCTTGATTGTTAGTAATATTTGGATTTTTCTGAAGTTTAACTTTGTGAGACATATGCATATCATTTCGCCGGTCGTATTAATTGGATGAATATATATAATTTGTATTCGGAATGGGTTGTATATCAAACTGTTATGAAATAACAACAAATCGAAGTGCTACTGTTTCTTGTATTTCTTTACCAGAAGTGCTACTGTTTCTTCCAGGTCACTAGGTTTGCTTTCTTCTGCAGCAGTAAAAGCAATTCCTTTCATTTTCTTTGGATCTTCAGCAGCTAACTCCATCTCGTAAGCTTCTATCATCCCAACAGCTTCGTCAAACCTTAGTGTATCAGTTTTCTGTACTGCATACTTTGGTGGTAAACACCTAAGTAGCTTTTTAACGAGTTTCTTGTCATTGAACTTCTTACCCAGAACCTCAGCTTCATTGGCAATTGAACACAGCTTACCACTGAATTCTTCCACAGATTCAATTTCACTCATTCTCAGGTTTTTAAATCTAGATGCAAGCATGTCGAGACGACTTCTCTTAACGTTATCAGTTCCTTCATACACACGTTGCAGGGTTTCCCAAGCCACTTTGGCAGATTTGTAACTTTGGATTAACTCAAATTGCTTTACTTCCACAGATTTGAAGATCTCACTTAAGGCTTTAGAATTCCACTTTGCAAGAGTCTTATCTTCCTCAGACCATTCCGATTTGAGTTTTGGAACATCGATCCCATCTTTATTCTTTTTAATTGGTGGCGCCCAGCCATCTTCCACGGCTGTTCAGGCATCTTCATCGATGCTCTTGATGTTTGTTGTCATCTTTGATTTCCACCAGCCATAAGTGGCTTTGTTCAGAACAGTTTGCTACACCAGCACGACTTCTCTAGAGTTCTCCATCTCTTCCGCAAGATCTCACCTGAATATAAGTAAGGTGACCGCTCTGATACCAATTGTAAATGTAAGAAATATAGAGATTGATGCAATATGTAAAGAACACATGTTTTCCTCAAAAATCCCACTAGATTATCTTTTTAATGGTAACTTAAAAGTCTACCATAAAGCGAGAACTTACAAGTCTCTCTAAGAAAATCTAGTTCTTCTTAAGCTTGAACAAGACAGACAATGCTTGCAAGCTTAGATCGAATCTCTCTCTCAAAGAAACTCTAAGAACCTTTTTAGCTTTAGAAACTTCAAACTCTTTATTGCACAAAGTTTCTAAACCAACTTAGTCCTATATTTATAGCAACTAACCTAAAACATTTTCCTAATCCTTCTTGAACTAGGAAATGCCTAATTTCCTTTTCCTTTTAACTTGTGAATTCTTCAAGTCGATGGTTGTTGTAAGATTGGGCTTAGGCCCATATTGATTCCACTTCAGCTTTCTTCTTTAAATCAACTTCGTGTAATCTTCTGCGAATCCTATGATGACTCATGTAGCTGCATCTTCATGTATGGGGTTTGGTTTTTAGAGAATGTAAACTATCTAGATTAATAGAGGTAAGTTTACCAAAGATTTTCAATGTAGTGCATGTTATATCGTTTATCGTGGTTCCAAATGGTAAGGATAAAGTTGTTTATCATGAATATGATTCAAATAAAACCGTATTTAGTAGATTCTTATGATATGAATATATTTTTAATTAATATATAGTTATAAGAAATTAGTTTTTTTTTGTCATCGTGGATGATAAAATCATTGTAATTGAATAATTAAAAATATATTTCAAATAATGTAATAGACCAATAAATTCCTATATTTAATCTGCATCGGTAAAAATAGTTTCATTTTTATATAGGTGTCATATCTCTAATCATTTTTATAGCGCTAGTAAAAATAAATTATAGATTCGCTACTGTTTTGCAAGAAGTCAAGTGTTTGGTTATATTTATTGGTATATGTCTTTTGAGAAAAGACAGATAAGCATTGAGTAAATGTGGCCAAACAAACGTTCTTTTCTGGTTTAAGTGTGCTGAAAGTAACAATCATAGATGATCACTACCAATATCGCAATCACTAATCATTTAAATTAGAAAAAACGTGATCACCTGTAAATAAAATAGAAAAAAAATCTTTCCACATATTCAAGTGTAATAATTTGTGTACATGCATCTAAACATGAATCGTTGGATTATATTTTTTTGAGGTTTCTGTTTTATTTATTTATTGATAAATGTGAGAGTAGGACAAACAAACTTGGTCTTGAGATAGCTTTGGCCCACCAAAGACAGTACTTCAAACATCGTGTATCTTTCATTATATTCTTCCTCGAGTTTGATTGGCCTTCCTCGTGATCGTCTCAGAATACTTTCTGCATATATTCCACATTACTCAAACGCAGGGGCGTATCTAAGCATGTCCGGGCTGGTCTATTCCAAAATTTGGGTGGGTGGGTTGATAATTGATAAATGAGATTAGATGAGAGGATGTAGCTAGGAAGATCACTAAATTAAAAGAGCTTCTTGAGAGTTACGCATGCGCATAGGCAAAGGGGAAAATGGGTCCCATCGATCCCACTTGGTTACGTCAAGTCTGTTATTTTGAGGGCCATCTTCCAGATCACATGACCCAGTCTAATCATCTGTCAATCCCAATATATATAAATCTTTCCATTTTTTTTCTTCAAAAAACTTAAGTTTCACTATACGACACGATTGAATCCACATAGACATTTCTTAACTCGATTCCTATGATGGTATAGTTTCACCCACAATCTTTGCACTACGTTGTCACTTAAGATATGTACTACTACACATCTGCACTTAAATACACTTTTACGCAAAATATTTTTGTTAATGCACTTTTAATTATGCCACATACGTACGTTATGATAAAAGAAAACAAATCCTATGTATACAATTCTATTTCCATATCACTACAAGAAAATTTATCAACAGCTAATGAATTTTGTGTAGGTATAAAGAATAAAATTGTAATAAATTACAATTTGCAACAGAGCTAAATTGTAATTATATGTTCGTCGCTGATGACCGGTTGAAGCTAATCGATAACAAATTTGAAACAAATTTGTGAGCCGCAAATTTGCAACGATTTATCATTTTTATGTTTAAATAAGCATGAATATGCAAGTGTAAGCGAGACATGAACTAATACTTAGGGAAAAATGCCAAAAAAATCTTCAATTTACCACTTTCAGTCAAAAAAAGCCTCAACTATCAGATGGACAAAATAAACTATAAATTTTGGTTGACTTTCACTTTTAATCCCATATTTTCGTTGACCAGACCATTTTAATCTCATACTTTCGTTGACCAGGCCAAATTAGACTCGTCGTTAAGTCAACGTTTCGAATTTCCGTTAAACATAAAACGACGTCGTTTTATTGTTTTTAAAAAACGTAATTCTAGAAGCTCGAACTGCTTACCTTCGGGACAAATCAACAAACATATTATCAACCAAGCTATGTCATATTATTGTTAAAAACACAAACACACATACTTATATTGTTTAACATTAAATCCTCAAATTAAAAAAAAATCAAGGTTCATGTCTTTTTCAGATGGTGAAGACGATGACGATGGTGAGCTCCGGCGACAACAACGGTTTGGGCGGCGATGAGAAACGAAGGCGGTGGCTCAGGTCTCGGGATAAAACGAGACGCAAGAAGATGACGGCAAGATCTCGACTTACGAAACGGTGGCATTTTTCCCCTAATACTTATGATCTCATTTTACATTTTAAAAAAAAAACTTTATATCCACAAAAAGAAGGTGTACGTAAAATTGTACAATTTGTTTGCTAGCAGAATTCCATTTTTCGTGTATAAAATTCCATGTAATTCGGATATGTTTGTTAGCCTATGAAATGATTTTCAACATTTTTTATCAGTTGTACTTGTTCACCCCTAAATAGTCATAAAATTGCTATCTCCTTAATTTTGCCATTTAAGATGCGATTTTGTTTCTTATAGTTGCAAATTTAACAGTTTGAATATTTGTCCCTAAATTTTATTTGAAAATTATATTAAGTGATATGCCATTAAAAAAAAAAAAAAAAACCAGAACACCAAGATAAATGATTCAACGAGAAAAGTTAAAAAGGATATATATGAAGTTCCGAATCTATCTTTATTTAATATAGCTATTTTCTTTTTCTTTTTTGGTCACGAATATAGCTATTTTCAAGAGTTATCTTTTTGACATTGACTTGGACGTACGGTATCTATGACAAGATAATTTTAACAGGCTTTCGGCTTCAGAAATTTCAAAAATTGCGGCTGCGTTGCGTTGATTCCGTCGAGAGTGGAACTTCGCCAGATACAATTATGATCTTCGCATGCACATGAGGATTGCAACTTTTAAGTGGATGGATAGATCTCAATAATATAATCATGTTACGTGTATCTCAATGATTCATACATTTATTATTTCTTTCTTCAAAGACTAGCCCTTTTCTAGATTATTAAAATTAATTGTTTAAAACAAGTTTCTTTTTTAGTGTAAGGTTGGGAATAACTTACTTTGGATATTGTTTAGTGTAAGGTTGGGAATAACTTACTTTGGATATGTACAACAAGCTAAGCTAACCATACTTAGATATGACAAGTCCAATTGTTGCCATTAATATGCTATATGGAGCATCCACACAAACCAAAATTGATCCGATCCAAAATTGATTTTATAGTCGAATATTGTCGAGATTAATAAGTACATAAACCAAAATTGATCCGATACAAAATTAATTCTATAATTAAATATTATCGAAATTAATGAATTGAAAATTTATCATCTAAAAAGCATGTTACAAAACTCAAATTTGAATTAATATAAAATTTTAAATAATAGATATAAAAACATAGATTTAACCCACTTATTACAAATTAACAAAGCTCGTTTTAATGATACAAATAATCCTCGATTTGTTTAAAAAAGGAAAAATGTTTGTTAGCTACACGAACAATACGAGAATGCATGACTACACATCCGAACTAAAACAATGTGTTGATAACTACATCATCTATTGATATAGCATAGAAACACATCCGAACTAACATAAGTCATGTGTCCAACACCATGACCATCATTTTCTTTACTTTTCTGGTATACTGGTCGACTGACTCCGGCGTTGACTCATTATTATTTTTTTCTTCAACGAAAATTCCTACTTCTCTGGTCAAATCTCAAATTCCTTCAAAACCATAGATTCTCTTCAAGAACTTGATCTTAGCAACAACAAATTCTCCGACTCTTTCTCTCTAGTCACAATCAACATCTTAAATCTCGTTCACCTCGTTATTCGGTTCAACAATTTCACAAGCTCGATTCCAGAAATCTCGATTGAAATCAAAATACACATCCGCCACTAGAGCTTACCGTGGAGATCGAGATCCTTTAGATCTACATGGCCACGTTCTCTGCTTCATCTTCTCGGGCGAAGAAGACCACCATTGATTTCAAGAGGGGCAAGCAAAATGTTTCGCTTTCAATGAGGGTCTAAAGCGAAAGTTTTGAGAAAGCTCCAATTAATTCTCACCGGAAATTTCACCAAGCTCCGATCAATTCTCACTGGAAATAGCTACCGCATCAGCACCACCACCACCAGTTCCACAATACATCTCAAACGGTTTCCTAAAGATCAGATCATTACTTTTTGCTTCATATACGCAAAAAAAAAAAAGAGTTCAGTAGTTTGCTCTCTAGACCCAAGCTCCGACTATGTTGTCTAAAACGAGCACACTTCTTGTGAAACACACTGACGCTGTAGGAGCTACGGCGAAGCATGAATGTAGATGCGGTGGGTATGGTGGTGGTTAAGAGATGCCTCGCCATTGGAAATCAAAGAAAATTGGAAGAAGAGGAGGACGAGTACATCTTTAGTTAAGAGATTTCAGATCGATTTGTCCAAGAAATTCGTATAGATTTTAAGAAAATTTAAACCAGAAAGTTTATGGGACGGAGAGAAAGAGAAGAAGAGAGTTCGAGAGATGATTGTGAGTGACAGGAAGGGCTCATGGCGGTTCGCTTGGATTGAATTTTCTTAATTCGCCTATCACCCAAATTAGCAAACGATTTTGAGAATTTCGTAAACCCTAACCACCCACTATTTTGATGTTCATCAATACTCAGAAATTAAATGAACGGAAGAATCGAATTCAATGAAATTGAGAGAACCTACCGAATTAAAATCATATCTGTAAATCATAATTGACGAGGAAGAAGAAACTCAGGAGGTCATTTTTTATGTTTTCATTTTTAAGTTTTTTTTTTTAATTTAGGTCGGATTTAATGAGTTAATGCGGGTCAGCGCCGGAGTCTGTCGACCAGTACACCGGAAAAGCAAAAAAAGTGATGGTCATGGTGTTGGGCACATGACTCATGTTAGTTCGGATGTGTGTCTATGCTATATCAATAGATGATGTAATTATTAACATATTATTTTAGTTCGGATGTGTAGTCATGGATTCTCATATAGTTCGTGTAGCTAACGAACAATTTTCCTTTATTTATTAAAAAAAATTCTGGAATGAAAGACGATTTTTGATGTCATTTAGCTTGGGTGTGGGGTCTGTTCGTAGCCTTGTAGCAATCAAAACATAAGAGTATGATGAGTAATGAGTTTATACTTTATAGAATGGTCCCGACTCACGATTACCGACTTTTAAAATATTAGTTCCTCTGTTTTATAAATATAGTGTCATTTTAACACATTTCACATATATTAAGAAATTTATTAATTTTACTAGTATACCCATATTTAATATACCCATAATTAATTCAAAATAATTTAATTACAAAAGTTATTAGCTTTGGGTAAAATACAATTTAGAGAATTGGATGAAAAATTTTCATTGAAAATGTAAAATGACAGTTTTTTTGAAACAAAAAATTATCTCTAAAACGACACTTTTTATTAAACGGAGGGAGTAGTATTTTGGGACTTTAAATTGCATAATTTAAGAAAACAATATACCTCTATCCATGTTTTTAGTTTTATGGTTAATATTAAAATTCGAATTGTTTTGTATAATTGTATTATACATGAGAAGCGGTATTTTCTAAATACATATAAGAAGGAGAATCAGCTCATGCAAGCTCTGTCAAAGTCCTTTACACAAAAGCCTCGACCATTCTACATAAATAAAAGCCTATTTTTATATACCCAAGTCCAAGATGGGTTTATTTAATTCAATAAGCCCAAAAAGTTTATTCCAAACCAAGTTACTATCTGAAAAACAGAATGACAAGAAGCAGCTTTCATTAATGATTTGTTGAAAGCATGCCATTTCCCTAAGATTTGTTGCAGAAACACCACATTTCACCATACCGAACTGAAAGGTGCTACTGTGTTAGACTTAAACCAACTGGATTTTGCTTTTTTTTTCCATAATCCACACAATAAAACAACAACAAACTCTAAGAAGGGTCTGCTAAAGACTGGTATTTAACGGAAGAAGACGAAGTCGATTCAATCCAACGAGGTTTGGAACTCTCAAGCAAGACATGATCTACATGGTTTTACATACTTGCCTGGATTAGTAAACTGTATATTCCTATTCTCTAATACAAAGCAAAAGCTTCTTCATCAATGTTTCTTAATTATCAACCCATGCCGAAATGCAACTTGGATCGCGATCTGTTTCCATTTGATAACTTACTGGAATTTCTAATCTCTTCTTCTTCTTCTTCCAGTTTTTTTCTCCTTGCAGCCTCCTCCTTCTGTCTCTGTATCAGCTCCAATTCTCTATACCTTTCCTCTTCTTTCCGTTGAAGTTCCATTGCTTCTCTCCTCTGAGATTCTTCAACCCTCCTACTATTTTCTTCTAACATCTTATCCAGCTCTTCTCTTTCTCTCCGAGCTTGTTCCTTAATTAATTTCCCATTTTTTACTTTCAGTAAGCAGCAAGTATTGCAAAACCAGAGACCCAAACGAATAGAGCAGAAAACATTGAACAAACAACTAGACTTACTTCCTTTCTTCTTGCCTCGTTTAGGGCAGACTCCTTTTCTTTCTTTAGCTGTATTTCCACATCAAGAAACATCTTTTCATAGGCTTCCTTCGTCCGCCTTTCTATTTCTGCTTTAACTTCTTCGGTTTTCATCCTTTCCTCGACATTTTTCCGCACTGCTTCCTCAATCCGCCGTGCTGTCTCTTCTTCTAGTAGTTTGAGCTCAGCCTCATGCTGCAATCTTAATTTAGTAGGAAAAATAGAGTTAGAAGATGGACTGAAAACACTAGCCTGGCCAAGAGTAACTTTTCTAGGTCTGAAAAACTACTCCCACGGAAACAAAATGCTATATTGCCTCTTAAACACAAAACTGAGAAAGTATACAAGAATATGAAAGACAAAACAACATTTAATCAGTTACCTTGCCTTCTCTTCCTGCTCTCTCTTCACAGCAATCGCAATTTTATGCTCGGTGGAGGAAGGAGACAACGAACTACTTCTATCCCTTTGGTGTTGCCTCGGTGTAGGAGACCTGCTCTTCCTGTGCCTATAAAAATGGAGACTTGCTCTTATAAAGATGTGTTGAGCTAGACCAGCTTCTTCTACATTAGCAACTAGCTAGATATCGAGCATTTTATGGCTATAGAATGTCGTTTGCAAACACAAAAGTGAAGTTACAAAGAAGAAAGTTAGGCAATGTTCTGTCCAGATTTTCTTGAAACAATAGAACAACGATGACTTCGTTATAACATGTAAAGCCCTAAATCTAATTCCCCACATGACCATAAGAATCGAGATTCGCTTCTCCACATATTGAAAAGTTGTTAAGGAAGAAAGATCGTTGCAGACCTTGATGAATAGGGTTCGCGGCTGCGGTCTCGCCTGGTACGACGGCTGCTACGATGAGTGAGAGGCGAGCGAGAGTAGCGTCGGCGGTGAGACGGCGACCTAGATCGCGAGTCGTCTCGAGCCATTCCCACCCGGAATTGATTAATTGTGGATCAGAGCTTTTGTGCGACTGCTTCGGTTCAATGTTTTTGCTTACTCGGACAGACCAACCGGTACACCAAATTGAACCGACTTTGTTTGCGGTTCACTACAAACGAACATTTTATCCGAATTAGTTTTCAATTAAAGATTTCTTTCCTTTTTTTAAGAGATTTTTTTTTTTAATACATTGATGATTTTACATTGATAATTTTACCGGCCTACAAAGATCCACGATCATACACTGGACCACGACGAATGACTATGCTTGCACCGCGTCGAAAATCTTCTCAAAATTTATGAATCGGCCCGAGGGGATGTATTCAATATAATATTTATGAAGATTTGAGTTTTAGTGAGTTTTTAGATGATTTAAGTGAATTAGAAAAGTTGCTATGATTTGTTTTTAAATAACTTTGAAATCTCACCTAAAACCATGAGATTTGGATTTATATTTTTTAACTAAAAAACTCCACCAAAACATCTCCAAATCACTAAAATCCCCAAAAACCCACTACTTAAAATATTTCTAATAACACTAGATTTGAAGGTTCATTTACAAATCACTAATTCAATAACATATTATTTTAAAAGACTTTTTAAAATTAATATTCAAATAACATAGAATTTGTGATTTTAATACAAATCATTCCAAATACTATATTTAATACACCACTCGAGTTTTCAGGACAACGAATTCTACGCTGCATTGCTCTTATAAAGATGTGTTGTAACACGTGTTGCAGGCTTGTAATTGATGTTTTATTTTGGGCTTTACTTTATTATGGGCCTATTGCAATATCTTTTACCATCTTCTTTGCCCATGTTAGACCTTAAAAAGAAGTCGACAAAAACAAAAAAGAATAATATATTTGGATGAACTCTATAAAATTTGGACGAAAAATGAAAAATGAAATAGATGTCTTCAGTCTTGATTTTTTTTTTGTCTCATTGTGAACAGTAACATATACTTCTTTGATTTTGACAAACACAAACAGTGTGCCGGATCCAATTTGTCTCGTCTTTCCTTTTTTGATTTTGTGATAATCAAGAAAGGAAAAACGAGATGAATTGGATCCGGCACATTGTTTGTGTTTGTCAAAATCAATGAAGTAGATGTTGTTACTGTTCACAATGAGACAAAGAAAAAATCAAAACTGAGGACATCTATTCGTCCAATGCTGGATGAGAAAAACTGACCTCTGGGCCATTCAGAGATAACAGTTTCCTTCAGTGCCACAACAGTTGTAGCATCCGGGAATGCTTTAGGACCGATATCCGAACCATCAGTTAACGGAAGAACAGTGTTCGTCAACTCTATGTAACTTATCTTAATTTAGACATTAATTGTAACGTCCATGAATTTTTTTGGATGATGTCACAACTCACAACCACTTCTATATCACACCTGTAATGTGACTACTAACTAGGATGAAAAGCTAAGTTAGGTTATACATGTTAAAAGTATGGACAAAAAAAGTTACACTGGAGGACGAAAGTAAAGAAAAGCAGTTAATCGTACTTGGGATTAGGTGAGTCAGAAAAAAATCTGTTACCAATCCGAAACTCATCCAGAGTTTCCGGCACACGAACATTTCGCCACACCACACCTTTTGTCTTCTTTCTCCTTTAAAATTTCCAAGCGTAGAGAGATAGAGAGAGGCCAGAACAGAGGTCTGCTCTGTAAGCAATTTCGTAATCCACAAGTGACAAGACTGTGCTTTTAACTTATAAGCGAGAGAATTAGGGTTCGCTTTTTGTTGTTGTTATTGTTGTTGCAGATAATCAAAAAGCAGCAAGAATGTTGCCAAGGTTCGATCCAACAAACCCAAAAGCTTGTATGTCTCTTCTTGAGGAAGTTACCACCAACGTAAAGCAGATTCAAGATTCTGTGTTGGAAGCAATACTTTCACGTAACGCTCAAACCGAGTACCTCAGAAGTTTCCTCAACGGTCAACTCGATAAGCAAAGCTTCAAGAAGAATCTACCCATTGTGACCTACGAAGATTATCGGTCTTATATAGACCGCCTCGCTAATGGAGAGCCCTTTGATCTCATCTGTGATCGACCCATCAGTCTATTCTTGGCCAGGTACCTTCAGAACAATACACCTTGTTTTGAATATCTCTGCAGATTAAGAGCAAAAGTTTTTCTGCAGTGTGAATCTGTGATAACTAAAACAATTTTAAAGCTTGCTGTCTTAAAGTTAAATTTAAGATTCGTAAGAATTTCGACCAATTGTTGACTACCCAAAATGAGATCAATACACATGCATTTTCTTTATTCCTCTTTTTTTACAAAAAAATTATATATATTAGAGGAAATTTGTTACAAAACTGGTTGATGCATGGGTTTTTTTAACTTTCAATAATGTACAATAGATTGAAGTAAAAAATATGTAAAGACTTAAGGAAGCGATTGTTTTTTGCAGCTCGGGTACTTCAGGAGGAGTTCCAAAGTTGATTCCTTTAACAGCAGAGGAATTGGAACAGAGGATTCTGTTTGCATCTCTCTATGCACCTCTAGTCTTCAAGTAAAGAGTTCCAAACTCTAAGATGTGTCTTGTTTTGTTAGATACCAGAAAAAGAGTAAGACCGACCCAAACCTTTTATTGTTACTGTTTGCAGGCACATCGAAGGGCTAACCGAAGGAAAATCTCTCATGTTTTATTTCGTGACCCGAGAAAGCGAGACTGCCTCTGGTTTGATGGTCAGGTTTATGATAACTTGTGTTTTGAAAAGCGTGAACCCAACCAACTCATTTCTTTGGTAAATCAATAAAAACGTTGCACCCACATTACATTCACTCTTTTCATTCGGGTTTCACCGAAGCGCCGACTAATCCCCGGAGGTGAAACAGACCCCTTGATGCTGCTAGTTTTTCTTTATTGTGTGTTGTTATATGATTTACAGGGATCGAGTGCAGATAAGCCCGCATGCGATTTCGACTTGTGCAGACACAGCTCAAGGCATGTACTGCCAGTTGCTTTGTGGGCTTCTACAACGCGAAAATGTAGCTCGCCTCGGTGCACCCTTTGCTTCTTCCTTCCTCAAAGTAATCAACTTCTTGGAAGATCACTGGCATGAGTTATGCTCAAACATAAGGACTGGCCGTGTCAGCGACTGGATCACAGACGCACAATGTGCTTCAGGGATTGGTAAGTTCCTCACCGTTCCAAATCCAGAACTAGCGAGTCTGATCGAGCAAGAATGCAGTAAAACATCATGGGAGGCAATATTGAAGAGACTATGGCCAAAAGCAAAATGCATCGAAGCTGTCGTTACCGGCTCCATGGCGCAGTACATTCCATTGCTGGAATTCTATGGCGGAGGTCTTCCTTTGATTTCATCATCTTACGGCAGCTCTGAATGTTTCATCGGTATCAATGTTAATCCTCTGAGCAAGCCTTGTGATGTGTCGTACACCATCATTCCAAGTATGGGGTACTTCGAGTTCTTAGAGGTCGACAAAGATCATCAAGAAGTTGGTCATAATCCCGCAAAGAACCATGCGGTCGTCGATCTTGTCGATGTAAAAATCGGTCATGATTATGAACTTCTTGTGACAACTTTGTCTGGTAAGTTTTTATTTGTCATTTTAGAATCTGTTATACCTTTTTTAACAACAAAAAAAGATATAATAAACAGTTTTAAAAATACATGTATGTATGATTTTACAGGTTTGTATAGGTACCGTGTGGGAGATGTTTTACGAGTGACTGGTTTCTACAACAATGCGCCACAATTTTATTTCGTAGGAAGACAGAAAGTAATTCTGAGCATCGACGTGGACAAGACCTACGAAGAAGACCTCCTCAAGGCAGTGACAAACGCGACCCTGTTGCTCGAGCCACATGACCTGATGCTCATGGATTTCACTAGCCATGTGGATTCCTCCTCGTTTCCAGCACACTACGTGCTCTATTGGGAACTGGGGAGCAAATTCAAGGACGCGAAGCTCGAGCCCGACCGCTATGTCTTGGAAGAATGCTGCTTCACCATCGAGGAGTCTCTCGATTCTGTGTACAGAAAATTACGAAAGAATGATAACAACATTGGACCACTTGAGATTAAGGTTGTTAGGCGTGGCGCTTTCAACGAGCTCATGAATTTCTTCCTATCTCAAGGCTCTTCTGTGAGTCAGTACAAGACCCCGAGGTCGGTGACGAGTGAAGAAGCTTTGAAGATATTGGATGCAGCTGTTGTTTCCGAGTTTCTCAGCCCTAAAACTCCGTCGTGGGAGCCACGTGAGCTGCACTCCGGCCGATAAAACCGCAGACGCATAATATGTGACAATATGAGGTTCAGATGAGGGGAAATAATAATTAAAGATTAACAAAACCCAATTATAAATATATATGTATAATTTCGCTATATATATACTATCTCTATAATATTATTTAAGAAAATATTTTTAAAAATGAACTTTGATTTATAAGATATTACATGAAATGTCATTACAAATAACAAAGAATAATTAAAATAAGAAATGATATAATAGTCTTTTAAAATCATTGATTATAATATGGAAAGTATATATATTTTGAATTAAAGAGGTTATTTATTATTTAATTTTTTAATTATTTTTAATACTCTATATTTTAAAATAATAATCAATTCATATATATATTCAAAGAAACAAAAATCTATTCAAAATCTTGCAATATTTTTTACTATAATTTATTGTATTTTATTTGAATATATATCAAAACAAAAGTTGAAAAATGTTTTACTAATTTTATAAAAAGTTAGACACAATAAAACTATTTTTTAAAGAGTTCGTACACTAACCACAAAAACCTAGATTTATTTAACGGTGCATATTAAAGTTATGTTTTTAAGATTATAAGTTTTTACAGGTTAGCCCGAATAATATTTTAGTTCACTGCAAAACGGGTTAAATAGACAAATTATTACAAATTGACAACTTTATATATAATTATTAGTTAGCTATATTGTAAAATTCAGATAAAAACAATTTTCTTAAATTTCAAAATAAATTTTTTTAAAAAAATTACCCAATTAAATCATAGTATTTCAAGATTTGTGGATCCTTTTTGCTTAATCATTATCACACAAGAGACACACCACATGTTACATAATCGAATAATGTTCTACTCGCTCCGTTCTAATAAGTGATGTTTTAGAGGTTTTTTGTTCTCAAATAATTGATGTTCTCAGAAATCAATGCAAAATTTAAAAAGTTTTTTTTTTATTGTTTTTTGACCTTTTATATTTTGCAGATTGTTTTTTTTTATTGGTTGAACTGTGTTTAAATGTACAATAAATGATGTTTTTAGTATATAAACAATAAAAATTAAATGAATCATTAACATGTGTGCAAAAACCTTAAACATCATTTATATAAGAACAGACGGAGTATAAATCTTTTTGTGCCTATAAAAATAACGGCATGCTCTTATGAAGATGTGTTGAACTAGAACAGCTTCTTCTACAATAGCAGCTAGATATCGAACATTAGAGCATACTCAATGCAGACATAATATTTTTATGTCTTTCGTTCTTTTTTTTTTTTTTTTTTTAAAAAAAATTGATTTTTTAAGGTCGCAGCGAATCACGCTGCGACACGTGGCAAAAAACGGGAAGACACAAGTCTTCAGCAAGACAAAAGTCTCGCTCTGTTTGCTCAAAAATGGTGGGCCCCAGCGCAAGACATATGCATTTATGTGCATTGAGGATGCTCTTAGTGGCTATAGGAAGTCCTTTGCAAACACCAAAGGTCCAACAAAGAAAAAATCTTAGCAGTTCTGTATTGCTACGTTACTTCCTTAAACAAATTATGACATAGGATAACGATCTAACAGATTTTTAAAATTATACTCTTACAAATTGATTTGGTTTAATTTGGATCTTGATTGTAATTCCTGGGCAAATGAGATGGCATCACATATGTATTTACCATGATAACAAAATGGACACAATTTGTTTTTTCTTTATTGGTGAAAACAAATTGAAATCTCGAATATAACTCAATTTGAGGGGATGATAAAAAAAAAAAAAAAAAACTCAATTTGAGGTGGAAAAATTACTCTAACTTGTTCTTCTAAGTCGAAGAATCATTCTAAAAATGGGATAAATTTGTACTGTCCAAAATCCAAAACAGCTGTACCACAAGACAAGACTTTTGACAGGTCATATCGAAAATGGTTTTTATTTGTGTTTGGTTCAAAAGTTTAGGTAATATATCGCTTAAAAAATCAGGGAGTGAGGCAAAAAAAAGTTACTCGAGGACAAATGTACTTTCAATGTGTCAGTGATTTTCTACATCTCCTTGTAGTGCTCAACATAAGCTAGATTTTTTGTTTTTTTTTTGGTTTGGTTCTCAGCATTTGTTAAAAATCTTTCCGAAAAATTAAAAAATCAAAAAAAGAAAAAATCTGTTATCAATCGGAAACTCATCCAGTTTTTTTTCCGCCACACCTCACTTTTAGTCTGCTTTCTTCAATCTCCCCTCAAAAGTTTTCAAGCGTGTAGAGAGAGAGAGAGAGGGAGAGGCCAGATCTCATTCACTTCGCCAGAACAGAGGTTTTGCTCTTCCCTCTCTTGTAAGCAATTTCGTGGTTCACAAGTGATAAGACTTTGATTTCGTGGGTCTCGCTCTCTGTTATTGTTGTTGCAGACACTTAAAAAAAAAACAGCAAGCATGTTGCCAAAGTTCGATCGAACAAACCCAAAAGCTTGCCTGTCTCTTCTTGAGGATTTGACCAGTAACGCTAAGCAGATTCAAGATTCCGTATTGGAAGCAATACTTTCACGGAATGCTCGAACCGAGTATCTTAGAGGTTTCCTCAACGGTCAACTCGATAAGCAAAGCTTCAAGAAGAACCTACCTGTTGTGACCTACGAAGATTATCGGTCTTATATTGATCGTATCGCTAATGGAGAGTCCTCTGATCTCATCTGTGATCGACCCATCAGTGTTCTCTTGTCCAGGTACCTTGTTGAATCTAGAAATCTCTGCAGATTCAGTGCAAGTTTAAAGCTTTTGTTGTTGTAAAGTTAAATGCAAGATTCGGAAGAATTTGGACCATTTTTTTACAAGAATTTCATTAGAGACTTAAATCTAGGCTCTTACTAGAATATCCTGTTGCATGTGGGTCGATCATATATTTTTTAACAAAAACAAAATCTACAGGAAATTTGCTTCAAAACTTGTTGATACATGAGTTTGTTAATCTTTAATAATGTACATAAGAATGAAGTATAGAATATGTAAAAAGAGTTGAAGAAGCGATTGTTTTTGCAGCTCAGGTACTTCAGGAGGAGTTCCAAAGTTGATTCCTTTGACAGCAGAGGAATTGGAACAGAGGATATTGTTTGCATCTCTCTATAAACCTTTACTCCTCAAGTAAAGAGTTCCAACCTCCAAGTTGTGTCTGTTTTGTTGATTACCCCAAAAAAAATAAAAAAAAAAAGAGCAAGGAAACCCAAACTCTTTGTTGTTACTGTTTGCAGGCACATCGAAGGGCTTAGCGAAGGAAAATCTCTCTTTTTTTATTTTGTGACCCGAGAAAGCGAGACTGCCTCTGGGTTGATGGTGAGGACTATGGTTACTTGTGTTTTGAAAAGTGTGAACCCAACCAACTCATTTCTCTGGTAAATCTGTGCTCCTCCCACATTACACTTACATTCACTCTAGTGATTTTATTCGGGTTTCACCGAAGCGAGCGCCCCGGATAATCGCGGGGGTGAACATGCCCTTGGTGCTGCCAGTGTTTCTTTATTGTATTTGTTATCTGATTTACAGGGATCTAGTACAGATAAGCCCGCATCAGCTTTCGACTTGTGCCGACACTACTCAAAGCATGTACTGCCAATTGCTTTGTGGGCTTCTACAAAGAGAAAATGTAGCTCGCATTGGTGCACCCTTTGGTTCTACCTTACTCAAAGTAATTAAGTTCTTGGAAGATCACTGGAATGAGTTATGCTCGAACATAAGGACTGGACGTGTCAGCGACTGGATCACAGACGCCCAATGTGTCTCAGGGATCGGTAAGTTCCTCACAGCTCCAAATCCAGAACTAGCGAGCCTAATCGAGCAAGAATGCAGTAAAACATCATGGGAGGCAATAGTGAGGAGACTATGGCCAAATACAAAATGCATTGAAGCTGTCGTTACCGGCTCCATGGCACAGTACATACCAATGCTGGAATTCTATGGCGGTGGTCTCCCTTTGATTTCATCACTTTATTTCAGCTCTGAATGTTTCATTGGTATCAATATGAATCCTCTGTGCAAGCCTCGTGATGTGTCGTACACCATCGCTCCAAGTATGGCATACTTCGAGTTCTTAGAGGTAGAGAAAGACAATCAAGAAGCTGGTCATGATCCCGAAGAGAACCCTGTGGTCGTCGATCTTGTCGATGTTAAAATTGGCCATGATTATGAACCTGTTATCACAACGTTTTCTGGTAAGTCTCCATTCCAAAATAAATGTATTTTGCAAAACTTATTGCAAAGTCTTTGTTTGAGAAAACGATAAAAGACAAAATAGATATTTCAACTGTGTTTCTAGAGTGTGTCAAACATGATCTATGTGTTGTTTCTCACAAGCTGTATATGATTTTACAGGTTTGTATAGGTACCGTGTGGGGGATGTTTTACGAGTGACTGGTTTCTACAACAATGCGCCACAATTTCATTTCGTGGGAAGGCATAAAGTTGTTCTGAGCATCGACATGGACAAGACCTACGAAGAAGATCTCCTCAAGGCAGTGACAAACGCGACCCTATTGCTCGAGCCACATGACCTGATGCTCATCGATTTCACTAGCCGGGTGGATTCCTCCTCGTTTCCAGGACACTACGTGCTCTATTGGGAACTCGGGAGCAAAGTCAAGGATGCGAACCTGGAGCCCGACCGCTATGTCTTGGAAGAATGCTGTTTCACCGTCGAGGAGTCTCTGGACTCCGTGTACAGAAAAGGACGAAAGAATGACAAGAACATTGGACCACTTGAGATTAAGGTTGTTAGGCGTGGAGCTTTCGACGAGCTCATGAATTTCTTCCTATCTCGAGGATCTTCTGTGAATCAGTACAAGACCCCGAGGTCGGTGACGAGTGAAGAAGCTTTGAAGATATTGGATGCAGCGGTTGTTTCCGAGTTTCTCAGCCCTAAACCTCCGTCGTGGGAGCCACATGAGATGCACTCCGGCCGATAAAACCGCCGTTACATAATGTGCGAGACTTGAGGGAAGGGGAACTAATAATAACTAAACAAAAAACAAAACCCCTTAACAAATATATGTAATCGAATATAAAAAGCTCATCACAATCGTCGAGTCATGTTCTATAAATTGTCCTTTTTTTTTGTTTTTCTGGTTGTTGACAATCTTCTTCTGACGGAGTCGTCGTGTGTTGACTTGTCGCATCTCACATGACGACACGACAGCGTTTTGCTTAGCCTGAGCCACTATTCTATGGATGCGGACCTACGAAAGCTAGAGGATTGGAGGGCCCCACTTTGTAAAATCCAAGGGCTGCTGCTCTTCCGGACACGTCACCGTTTCCGCGAAATCAACCCACAGATCTTTTCCTCATCAGTAAACGGAGATATTCGACATCAATCTGTATTCGAAGCAAGTTCCGGCGACGATGATGCCACCGGAGCTACAGCCGCGGCTGTTCCGGCCGCATATATCCTCTTCCTCCAGTGAACCAACTTTGTCTTCTCCCTCTTACTCCCCTCACATGAGCCCTGGCTCAACCAGAAACTTCATCGATCGAACTAGTGCTACTTCGAGATCCAACAACTCTCGATTCTCTCCCTCTTCCTTCGCCTACAACGGACGGATCGCCATTGCTCTTGTCCCTTGTGCCGCCTTCCTCCTCGACCTCGGCGGCGCTCCGGTTGTCGCTACTCTCACCATCGGCCTCCTCATTTCCTACATCGTCGATTCTCTCAACGTCAAATTCGGAGCCTTCCTGGGAATATGGATGTCGCTGATCGCAGCTCAGATCTCCTTCTTCTTCTCCTCTTCTCTCCTTTCATCCTTCAATTCCGTTCCTCTCGGCTTGCTCGCTGCTTTTCTCTGCGCCGAGACCACTTTCCTCATCGGATGCTGGACTTCGCTCCAGTTCAAGTGGCTTCAGCTGGAAAATCCTTCAATTGTTGTCGCTCTCGAGCGCCTCTTGTTCGCCTGTGTCCCCTTCACTGCCTCTTCGTTGTTCGCATGGGCTACCATTTCCGCCGTCGGGATGAACAACTCTTCTTACTATTTCCTCGTGTTCGCCTGCGTCTTCTACTGGGTTTTTGGTATTCCTAGGATTTCGTCATTCAAGACCAAGCAGGAAGCTAAATACCATGGAGGAGAGGTCCCTGATGATAACTTTATCCTTGGACCGCTCGAGAGCTGTTTCCTTTCACTGAATTTGATGTTCATGCCGCTTCTCTTTCATGTGGCTTCACATTACTCTGTGATATTCTCATCAGCTGCTTCAATTTCCGATTTGCTGCTTCTCTTCTTTATCCCTTTCCTATTTCAGCTCTACGCCTCGACAAGAGGTGGTCTATGGTGGGTTACCAAGAATTCCCATCAGCTGCAGAGCATTCGGATTGTAAATGGGGCCATTGCCATGGTCATTATTGTGATCTGTTTGGAGATTAGAGTTGTTTTCCGTTCTTTTGGAAAGTACATTCAAGTGCCCCCTCCATTGAACTACCTCCTGGTTACAACAACAATGCTTGGCGGTGCTGCTGGCGCTGGTGCTTCTGTTCTTGGAATGATCTCGGGTGCTCTTAGCTCAGCCTTTTTCACAGCTTTGGCTGTGATTGTGAGTTCTGCAGGAGCTATCGTTGTAGGATTTCCACTTCTGGTAAGTATTTTACTTCCAATTGCACAGCTCCTACTTCTATTGTATGTAATTAATTCCGTGAGCTTTTATCAAATTTTGACAGATTATTTTGTGTCTCCTCTGCGGGATTCTTATTAATCCGCATATTATTTCTTAGATAAAGAAAGTTGTGGCAGCTGACATCTTAACAGTAGTCTTGTAGAACTTGCTGCAGCCAGTTGATATAGTTGCTTTACTGTTTACTGCTTTCAAGTAAAGCATTTGTTCATCTATGAAGGTTTCCTTTCTGAAAGTTGACACATTGGATTCTATTAGTTGCCTCATATGTTATGTCTTGTCTTTGATTTATTACCAAAAACAAAATTTCACATTCTCTGTTTATCTTGCAGTTTACTCCGCTTCCTGCAGTCGCTGGGCTTTATTTTGCTCGGTTTTTTACCAAGAAAAGTGTGCCCTCTTACTTTGCATTTGTTGCTCTTGGAAGCTTAATGGTTATATGGTTCGTAATGCATAATTACTGGGATTTAAACATATGGTTAGCCGGCATGTTCCTCAAATCATTCTGTAAGCTTATAGTGGCTAACATCATCATAGCCATGGTCATCCCTGGTCTTGTTCTTCTCCCATCAAAATATCACTTCCTGACTGAAGCTGGTATGGTGGCCCACGCATTATTGCTGTGTTACATTGAGGACCGCTTTTTCAATTACTCAAGCATATACTATTATGGAATGGAAGATGATGTGATGTACCCTAGCTACATGGTTATCTTGACGACACTAGTAGGATTGGCTGTAGTGAGAAGACTATTTACTGATCACCGAATTGGACAAAAGGCAGTTTGGATCTTGACATGTCTGTATTCAGCAAAGTTGGCTATGCTCTTCCTGTCATCAAAATCAATTGTATGGGTGTCTGCAGCTCTATTGCTGGCTGTTTCCCCTCCCTTGCTGCTATACAAGTATGTACTAGGCATTTGAACTTTTACTAGCATCGTCTCACCTTGAAATTTAACATTGATTCTATATTACTCCGTTGGTGGAATGTGCAGGGAGAAGTCGAAATCTGCCTCTAAAATGAAACCATGGCAAGGTTATGCTCATGCCGTAGTGGTAGCTGTATCTGTTTGGTTTTGCCGGGAAACAATATTTGATGCTCTACAGTGGTGGAATGGAAGACCTCCATCTGATGGCTTGCTTCTTGGTTTCTGCATCGTGTTAATTGGTCTGGCCTGTATACCAATTGTTGCCCTCCACTTTTCCCATGTCATGGTATGTCTGTTATACTTTTTGCTTATGTTTCGTTTGATGTATTTCTTTCTGATTATCTAGAAAAGGAACCGATCTTCCATTTGTGAGTTAAGCCATTTATTGTTGCTACCTAGGAAAGAGTTCTCCGACAATGTTCTTAGGTGGACCTAAAGTCAGCAACATTTCTTTAGCTCGCCTCTAGTTCTTGGTTCCTATGAGGTCATTTCACATGTTATGAGTGACTTTGTCAATTACTATCAGAGGCTACATCATGGAGCTAAATTAGAGCATGACAAAAAGAATATTTATTGATTATTATATTTAGCTTTATTCTTGAAAGCATTCGTCGTATAATCCTCCACTTAAACTCCATGGTGTAGTAAGACTGTATCTAGTTGTAGTCGTGCTTAAACTAAGGTCTTGATTTTAAGAATTTTCTTATTTTTGCAGTCAGCTAAGAGAAGCTTGGTATTGGTAGTGGCAACTGGATGCATGTTTATTCTGATGCAGCCACCGATGCCTATGACATGGAGTTACCATTCAGACATGATCAAGGCCGCTCGTCAGTCAGCTGATGACATCTCCATCTACGGATTCATGGCATCCAAACCGACTTGGCCGTCTTGGTTGCTAATCGTGGCACTCCTGTTGATTCTTGCTGCTGCCACATCTCTTATCCCAATCAAATACGTGGTAGAACTGAGAGCATTTTACTCTGTTGCGATGGGTTTAGCTCTCGGTGTTTACATATCTGCAGAGTTCTTTCTACAAGCTGCTGTTCTACACGCCCTGATCGTTATAACAATGGTGTGTGTCTCAGTTTTTGTCATCTTCACCCATTTTCCATCTGCCTCAAGCACAAAGCTGCTTCCCTGGGTGTTTGCACTTCTCGTGGCTCTGTTTCCTGTGACATATCTGTTAGAGGGGCAGGTCAGGATTAAAAACGATCTCAGCGATAATGTTGCCTGGGGTTGGGACGCAAGGGAGGAGGATAAGAAAGTCACAACCATGTTGGCCATTGAAGGTGCAAGAACATCTCTTCTAGGTCTCTATGCAGCGATATTTATGCTTATAGCTCTGCTGATTAAGTTTGAGCTTACTTCGCTTTTGCGTGAGAAAGTCTCTGAGAGGAGTGGTCAATCAAAAACCCAAGGCGGCGCAAGGGGGATGTTCCCCACACGAATGAGGTTGATGCAGCAACGTCGAGCCACCTCGATCCAAAGCTTTGCAATAGAGAAAATGTCAGAAGATGGAGCAGCCTGGATGCCAGCGGTTGGTAATGTTGCTACCATCATGTGCTTTGCCATATGCCTAATCCTCAACATCCACATCTCCGGCGGCTCAAGCCAAGCGATCTTCTTCCTGGCTCCTATCTTACTTCTCCTGAACCAAGACTCTGATCTGTTGTCCGGGTTTGGCGACAAACAGAGATACTTCCCGGTTACACTAGCCATATCAACGTATTTGGCGTTATCCTCTCTCTACACTGTATGGGAAGAAGTTTGGTTCGGTGGAAACACAGGTTGGGGAGTAGAGATTGGAGGGCGGGAATGGTTCTTTGCAGTGAAGAACCTCGCTCTCCTTATACTCACAGCACCAGGTCACATTATATTCAACCGATACGTGTGGAGTTACACCACTAAGCACTCAGGCGCATCGCCGATGCTGACCGTGCCACTTAGCTTTGCAGCCGTGGTAATAACCGACGTGTTTCAGGTCCGGCTTCTGGGTGTTTTAGGGATTGTTTACTCTGCGGCCCAATATGTGATATCTAGGCAGCAATATATGAAAGGGCTAAGATACATTTAGACAGTTATAGGATTAGTATGTTTCGGGCCTTTTTGTTGTGTAAGAGAATTTGTGAAACAATGTTTTCATTTTTCCAGACCTTTGTTTTTGCCTTTTGTTTCTCAGTTGATGCATTGGAAATTGCAAAGATACGTATACAGGACTTACTTAATGGTCTTGTTACAAACAAAACAAATCTTACTGGCCCTTTAATTTTAAGTGTTTTGTGTATCAATCGTGAATCATTCATATCATACCTAACTATACCCGTAAACCAGATTGTCCAATGTGAAGCTATAGGAAAACAAAAATAGGAAGATACAATTACTGTTGTTTTCCAAAAATAGTAATATAGGCAGAACAGAACACATATTTGGCGTCTTTAATTAAAGAGATGCTGCTATACTCTTGTCTTCCTCAGATTCAACAGCCCTGTACTTGTACCTATGAGCTGACCAAAGGAAAACACAGAAATTCAAAAGGCTAAGAAGCGTGAGCAACCAGTACAAACAGTCGAATCTCCCCGTGTTTATGTTCTGCGACAACCACGAGTTCCCATCTGAGTTCCTAGTCGCAGCCTTGACGATGTTGTTCAAAATGGTGGCAGCAAAACACCCTAACCCGCCGGCTAGAGCAGCGTAAGCCGAGCCAATACTCTTCATGGCATCAGGTGCTTCCTCGTAAAGGAACTCCAATAGCCCTACGATGCAGAAAACCTCTGCGATTCCGATGAGACAGTACTGGATTAATAACCAGTACGCTGTTAGATCAGGCATTTGGCTCAAGAAGTTGAACTTGAAACCATGTTGTATCGCGTAATGTCTCCTGTAGTTCTCGAATAGTCCAGCCCAAGCTACTGATATGATTGAAACTGCTAGCCCTATGCCCACCTGTATATATAAAAACCAAATTGCAAGTGATGAATGATGATTAGAGAGAGACATAAGAAAACTCAAACTCTTGAGTAATACCCTTTGAAGCTGGGAAGCACCATGGGGATTGCCAGTGATTCTTCTGGTGATAGGGACGAAGACAGAGTAGTAAAGGGAGAGAATGAGGAAAATGCTGAGTCCTGGGAAGACAGGCATGCATGTCACTGGAAGCTTGAGGTGTTGAATGTGTGTATTCAGTGTGTAAGCTTGTTGCACTGAGAGTGTTAGATACTCTGTGAGGACCAGACTCAGCATTACAGTGCATGCTGGGATTGGAATCAGTCTTATCAGAATCTTCACTTCCTCCACTTGTGTTACGGTGCATAGCTTCCATGGAGATGGCTCCATTCCATCTTCTTTCAGCTGAAGCGCCGCCTTGTCTAGCCATCTGCGCCAGACAAAAGGTGTGAGACCAAATACGAATTGAAAAAGACTTGAAACTTTATTTTTACTTATACAAATTGTATAGTTAAAGACTACAAATTGAACCATGCTAAAATCCTAAAAACCAAATAGGTATTCAAAAGAAGAAGAAGAAGACTTACATGAAATCATTGGAATGAGCGATTTTACGACTGCCATTAATAGCAGACTTCAAGCCCGGAAGCTCGTACAGACCGATGAATTCGCTGCTTGTAAAAGCTGCATTTCGTTTGCGGAAAGCAGCAACTAATACCTGAGCAACCCTTGTCAAGGGACTACCACCAGGCAACCTATGCCGATAAAGCGGTGTGCCAGCAAAGAACAAAGCATTAGAAATGGCCATAGCTATGGCCAATGTACCAAAGGCCATACCCCAACCATGTTCCATTTGAACATACACCACCAAAGTGAAGGCAATGATTGCGCCTAGAGTGACGGATAGATAGAAGAAGTTGAAGAAACGGTCTAAATGTGTCTTATAGTCTTTGCTCTTCTCATCAAACTGGTCCGCACCAAATGATGAAACACATGGCCTTATACCAGCAGCTCCGAATCCGGTTATGTAGAGAACCGTGTAGAGATAAATCATTTGCCAAGATTTGGCTGGTTGGCAATTTCCTAAGAGCAACGATAACTGGTCACAGTTGCTCTGCTCTGGTACGAACATCTTCAAACTTGCCCCCACTGTTATTCCTATCAACCCCTTCAATTCTCACACCAGAAAGTTTAAACCATTATTAGATTCCTTTCAACCCAAAACACTGAAAAATCCGGATTTGAAGAGCTCTAATACATACCACAAGATACATGGTAGTGAAGATGGCAATGGTCCAGTATCGACCCAAGTATGCATCGGCCAAGAATCCTCCAAGAACAGAGGAGGCCTGAGAGATGCCAAGGAAGTTGTTGACTGCGTTTGAAGAACTCTCAAAAGGCCTATGCATCACGTAAAACATGAACGCCACCATGTTCACCGATAGTCCGAAATACGCCATTCTCTCTGCCATTTCGTTTCCTAGTATTGCAACCAAACCAAAAGTAAGCTGAAAGTAGAACTATATATTGATATCGATCTTCTAGCTACCGAAACATTAAAAAAAGAAAAAAGTTACCGAAAATGAAGAGAGCAGCGATCCAACCACCGGTTTTGGAAAGATTGGCGATGGGTTTGCCATGGATGTTAACCGGAGTGGTTCCTCCGGTATAGCCACGGCCAAGAGCAAGACGTCTGTTATCCGACTCTATGAAGAACACACTCAACTGCTTCCTATGCACAGGACAACCTCCGGGCGTCGTCTCGGGAACACTCCCGGGGGATTTAATCTCATCAGATACACCCATATTCGATCTTTTCTGATCATAAAACCATGGAAGAGGAATATAAAGGGAATATAATTGATCCAACGAAACAAAAACCGTAAGAAGAAAAGGATGTTTGAGGATTGGTTAGAGAAATGTATAAATGCAGTAGCTTAAAATTGAAAGATGGAATTAAATAGACGGAGCTAGCTGGTAAGTGGTAACAGAAGAGTAGATAAAGACTTGCATTAATTGCACGTGGAGTCCCATATATACTCTGTCCACAGTTTAAACGTTCAAGAGAGAGGAATCATGTTTCTTGATTCTAGATGTGAATTTAAAATCATTGTTCGGTTTGGAACTTGGAAGACATAAATTTCGCTCAAGGGCTTGTTACAATGTGTCACTGCATCTTGTTTTTTTTTAGTCTCCCATTAATGACGACTCTCTGACATTGAACAGAGACATTGGCTATGTAATAAAGTCAAACAACAGAAGCTAACACTGGTTTGTGTTCATATTCAATTATTTTGAGAAAATCTATAAATTATATACAAACCCTATAAAAAGGTTATTATACAAATAAGAAATTAGGTAAACTCTCTCTTTTGGTTTCTATTTTTTTTTTAGTTTAGCAAAATAGTTTTCTGGGACGAAAATGCCCAACTAATTTGTAAGAGAAGTAATAAACACGACACCTCAAGACTACTTGTCTTGCTATTTTTTTTGTTTTAATTCGAAACAGAATCAATATGATAAACCCTTTAGTTTAATATACATATATATAAAGATGACTTCAAAAAAAAAAAAATCAAAGTTTTACTCCATGAATATAAAAGCCGTTTTAGTTGAATAGTACAAAGAACTGGCAGACTTTTGACCTATTTTTAACACCACTAGGTCACAAGAGAATGCTACCAAGTCCTTAAAGCATGTAAAAGGACTTGTGATATAATCATATAAACTGAGCTCAATGTACTGTTGAAGTATACACATCATAAATATATACTGTGGGTGTAGTAGACTGTCATTGTTAATATCAATTGGGTACAATTTTGAGGAGTTCCACATCAAAGAGAAGTGTCTTGTCTATGAGCCCTTGGTTCTTCAGCACAAAATCTAATGCACGTTGTCCCTGCGCGCAACATAAAACAGAAAATATTGAAGATTACGTATTTTTCCATACAATATAATACATAAAACTAACAGAAGGAAGGCTCACAGAGAAAGTTGTCGGCCTCGGCGCACTCTTGTTGTAGTCATTTTCCGGGTATCCTAGTTCTGGCGGTACAACCAACCTGCAATACCATATGGTTATACAAGGATGTAAGTTTTCTATTTACTAAATGAATTTCCCTATGAAGAAAAATCATATGGAGGATGTGTAGAGTGAGAGATATTAGAAAAGATGTCGAACCTTCTGATACCACCAAGAGCCATCCCAGAGACAGCCTCCTCGAAAGCAGGTATCACCTGGAACACCAAAGCCATTCAGCATTCATACCCTCACCAATAGAGTCCATGCTTTAAACCAGTGAAACCAACATAGAAACTAGAAGAACTTAGAATTGCACCCACCTCATGGGATCCCAAGGTAAATTTGAAAAATTCCTTATCGCCCCCCTACAGAATTCACAAAAAGAACACACAGATCAAGATTGTTGCTAGTGAAACCAACAAGAACCAAAACGTGCTCATACCTCAAAGGAACCACCTTTTGTTTTATTGCGTGCTTCAAATATGCGGCCATAGTAACCTATTGTGTATCCGTCCCAGTCAACCTGACATACACAGCTCAATTTTTGTAATTACACTAACAGCTTATGGTCTTTCTCCATGGCAAACTTCAAGTTGAAGTCGAGCCCAAGGATATAAACCAAAGATATGCAGAAATTTCTTTACCACAACTTTTTCTCCCTTTTTCGGTATAGGCCCAGTTCCTACTCGCAAATCCTGCACTCATATAAAATCTCCAAGTTAAAGAGATCAGCGCACAGTCTAAACCAATAAACTATAGAAGTTGGCAACAATAAGGGGTGACCTTATACTGGAGACCAGATTGAGTTTCTGTATAATCCGGATACTTCATTTTTGTTTTGCCGTAATCTTTGCCTCTAATCGCTGGCACTGCACATGTAACGAGAAGAATGTGGATATGAAGAGAGGGCTACAAAAATGTCAACCAACCAAAGAGAAAGTTCACAGGGAACACATCTCTCTCACAACCAAAAGATTGTCTGTGGCCTCAAAAAGAAATTGTAATTCTTACTGTCAGCGAACTGGGAAGCAGCTGCAACCGCTCCTCCATCGTTAGCAAAGGCTCCAATCAACAAACCAACAGAAGAAACCATCAATTTCCTGCGATCAAACTCTCCAGAAATAGCAACACACCCACCTGTTTGTCAAAACAAATTTTCAGCAATACAATTTATAGAAAAAGGAGAATTCAAAAACTTGCAGGAGCCAACCAGAAGAGCGAAGAGGATCTGTTTGGTCGGCTAATCGAGCAGCCACAGTCGTCCGGCATCTCTGAGAATTAAAATTAGAGATTTCAGTAAGCCAAGGAAGAAGAAGAAGAAACAGAGAGATGGTGTAGCATCGTACGGTGGTGGAGGAAGCTCCGGTGAGCGCTGTGGGCTGAGACGGAGACGGAGGGAGGTAGCCAAAGGCTGAAATCGACGCCATTACAGTGAAAAACCGAATTTTGGTACGTTGAGGAGTAGAGAGAGAGAGAGAAGAAAGGTGAGAGATGATTAAAAAGCCCCGGTTTTTTTGTAGAGGCTTCTAGGCCTCTTCTCAAAATTACATTATAAACCAAATTTAGTTGACTGTTTAGTATTTGAATTTTGGGTTAATTTGATAACTATGTAAATGTAAATCAATTTTTCTTTTCTTTCGGCAGCAGAATCGTAAAAAAAAAACCTCCTTTGGAAACAAAATAAGATCCATATTGTGAACATGAAGCAAAAGCCATACAACAAACCATAGTGGGGTTTGGAGAAGAAAGCCAAAAGCCAAAGCTTCTTCTTTTATTTTACTACCACCAAAAACTATAATGATGAGATGACCCGAAGTCCTCAATGACTGGCTAGTTTGAGAGTGTTGGCCTTGTCTTGCAGTGTTCCAAGCAGACTCTCGAAGCTCTTCTTGAACGAATCTACTCCTTCTTCTTCCAACTGCTCTCCTACCTTGTTCCAGTCTATTCCCAGCTTCTCTAGAGCGCTGTAAATCCCTTCCGCTTCCCACACGTTCGCATCTATTGTCCTCTTCACCGTTCCATGATCTATGAATGCCTCCAGGGCTTGATCCGGCATCGTTGACACCTAAAACCGCACACAAAAACATTAACGCTTCAAATCCTATTTGGTACTGAGGCAGTGAAACATGAGACGGCAAACAAAAAGATGACTCACAGTGTCAGGTCCGATGAGAGGAGCCACATATAAGGTGTCGGAGTAAGCTGGGTTCTTAACACTTGTCGATGCCCAGAGAAGCCTCTGCTTCTTGGCACCTTTCTTCACCAGAGCTTCCCATCTTGGGCCTGAGAATTTCTTCTGGTACAGCTTGTATGCTAATGCAGCTTGAGCCACAGCTGCCTGCAAGAGTAACATTATCCTTTGTCATATGCTCATACTCTATTCACAGTATGCTAATGTAAGATTGTCACTGAGCTTTACCTTGCCACGGAGGTCTAGGGCTTCTGGGGTACCAATTTGCTCAAGCATCTTGTCCATAAGAGTATCCACCCGACTGACAAAGAAGGAAGCAACACTGGTAACTCTTGAGAGGTCATCAAGTCCAGATGCCTCGAGGCCATCCAAATATGCATCGATCACTGCTTCATATCTTGCGATGGAGAATATAAGCTGAAACAGAACAGAACAAGGACATATCATATAAGACCATATGAGAAACACTGTATAATAAAATGCATCAAAACAACCAAATTCATTTGACGCTTCAGTTTTAAAACCCGCCTATAAATCCAGTGATCTAGCACACCATCACACTCAACAAGAATTTGAAGTAATTTTAATTTGAAGTTCATCAACAATTGCAATCAAGACATGAATAATGGATACACTTTATGAAAACTTACCGTGACATTGACACTTATTCCAGATGCAATGACATCCCTGATGGAAGGAATGCATGGAGCAGTAGCAGGAATCTTAATGTAGACGTTACGGCGGTTCACAACCTTGTGAAGAAATTTAGCAGCTTCAACAGTCCCATTGGTATCATCAGCAAGTCTAGGTGAAACTTCAACAGAGACGTAGCCATCAGCACCTTCTGTCTGGTCATAGATTGGCTCAAAAAGTTTGCACGCATCCTGAATATCCTTCACCACAAGTTCCCAATATGCGCCTTCAATGTCCTTTCCTGATTCCACAAGTGTCCTAATAAAGAAAGTTTGCATCCAAAATCCAAGATAGAACAAAAAGAAATAATTTTCTGTCAGAGATGCCATAAACAGATGATCCAGCTTTTCACAGAGACAAGAATTCTAAAGTTTAACTAGCATGTGCCTAACACTGCCAAAAAAGCATCACAAAGATACGCAGGAGTACCTGAACTGATCATTATAGGCATTTGAAGTGGAAATGGCTTTCTGGAAGATCTGCAAAGGTTTACACAGTGAAGGAGTAAAGACAAATGAACAAGTACAGAGAAAAGCAAAGCTAAACACACAGAGATGATCAAGAAACTACCGCAGGGTTGCTAGTTACGCCTCGAACGCCACGGGCAATAAACGGGAGAAGATCAGTGACGGGACGGCATAGATTATCATACCAAGGACTCTGACCTTCTTTCTCATATAGATCGTGAAGTGTCGTTCTCTTTGCAGCACTTCCATTTCCACCAGAGGCTGAACACCTCACACTGCAAGTTAGCCGAAGCACACAATCATCACCAAAATCAGATTCTACACACAAAAACAAAGGAACATAAAGTTGCTTTTCTCAAACCATCCTATCAAAAAGTTACATACTTTTGATTAAATTAGCCTACAAAACTAACCAGCATGAGATTCCAGCTAAAAAAAGAAGATCATTTATGGTGACTATACAGAGACAAAAGACATGCATAGATTAAATGGATAGATATACTTACAAGAGAGAAGGTCTCGATTGTTGATAATAACGAAGGGAAAGCTGAGAAGAGGAAAGCTTGGCGCTCAAACTGCGGAGACTGACGAAGGATCTGGGTAAGACGGAGGAGGAAGAAGAAGAAGATCTGGAGTCGACACAAGTGGCGGGTGTAAGATTAGCGAGATTGGAAATGGACGCCATTTTCAGTTGAAAGATCCGTTCTTGGTTTGATCGGAGGATAAAAACAAGAAAAAATGGGGTTGGTGAGTTAGGTCGGGAACGCAAACGACGAATAAATCAAATGATAGATAGAGATGCTAACACTTGACCATTTCCACGTCCTAATGATGTCATATTTTACAATCTTTGCTTAGCTAACACAGTCGATTTGTTAAATTGCCGTATACTAGATGATAAATGTGACCATGTCGGGAAAAAAAAATATAATTTATTTTAGTATTTTAAGAAAACAACATAAAATTTTAATTTAATGTATAATTTTACAAATCTTAGTTTCAGTAAATTCTCGTCTCAAAATTTAGTTTGTACATATCTTATTATATAAAGCAGGATCCCTCAACGTGAGCGCGACACGTATGCAAAATTATAACTCACGAGATCGTGACATTTGTCACGGTTGTTAATTTAGATCTTGACATGTGTCAATTTAATTAAAAAGTAAAAATAAATTAAAGTAAATATTAAAAAGGTTAAACTAAAAAAGACAATCTTAGTAAAAATAAATTAAAGTAAATATTAAAAAAGAAAGTGACAAAAGAAAACTTAAAAATTTATAATCTACAACCACAATCAAACTTAAAAAAGGAAAATTATAAATATACTCTACAGTTAAAATGAAAATGATTAATATAATATTTAAAATCGATTCCTAATCCTAAAAAGTAAATGAAAAAATAGTTATGTTTAGATTAAGAAAAATTAAACAAAAATTATAAATAAAAGCCAAAGTAAAAAAAAAACCATATTTTAAATTAGAATAAATAAATTAAACAATAGATAACAATCCTAAAAAGAAAAGACATAAAAGCCAAATTTTATTTTAAAAAACATATTTCAGTTTAGAATAAGTAAATTAAACAATAGATTGCAATCATAAAAAACTAAAGTTTTTAAAAAGGAAAGAACAATTAGTAATTCTTAAAAAAAACCAAAAACTTAAAATGGAATACAATCATAAATAGAAAAGGAATTATCGTTCCCCACCTCTAGATAACCAAATAGATACCTTCTCAATTTCACATTCATAATTCGAAAAGGTAAAGTTACTAAAATATATATATATATATATATCATATTATATAAAGTTGGATCTCTCAATGTGAGTGTGACACGTAGGATAATTATCACTTACGAGATAATGACATTTGTCAAGGTTAATTTAGATCTTGACATGTGTCAATTTAATTTAAAAATAAATGAATTAAAGTAAATATTAATCAAATTAGTTTTAATCTATAATTTATCGTAGAAGACAAGATTAATATAGTAGGGAAATTTTTTTTGTAGTTTTCCATTTAGATTAAGAAAATTAATCATAAAAGAAAAAGAATTTTAATTTCTCACCTCTATATAAACCACAATTTGGTAGTATATCAATTACACCAAAAAGAAATAAAAGTCCAATAATCGTATCCACAACTATTTACTTCATCTATTCACCAAATTTTTCTTTCAATGTATATATTTATTTTAATGTAAACTTTGTTTCTAAATATATTTATAAGATATTTTCACGGGTGATCTAATTATGTTTTCCATTTTATCGTCTTTCATTTTTTTCACGGGTTATAAAATATTAAATTACAAACCCGCATATATGCGGGTACTTATCTAGTATAATAATATAAAGAAAACACTTTTGTCTGATAAAAGCATGTAAATAGAATAATAATAATAATCCATAGAGCAAATGGTGTCTTATGATAAACATGAGAGGTTGCTTAAGTCTTGTAATGGCTCTTGTTAGTTTGCAAGGGTCGGACTTTGGCTTTTGTGTGTGCAATCAGGCCACCTGAGTAGGGTAAGCGAGGGGTGCTTCGGTCCGGATCCAATCATTAAAAAGGTCAAACGTTTTTTTCTTTCTTAACTTAAATCAACAATGAGTAGACTAATTTCTTCTATATCGATATATTATCAATCAAAGCTAACATTTACAGTGCTTTCTGTAGTTTTGAGATATGTAATTCATTGTTGTAAATACTCCTTTTAATCTGTGATAACGCCTTGAAACTTGAAATACCAACAGGGATCTATCACATACATAGGAAAAATAGGCCTGATAAACAATTAACACAGACTATGAACAGAGTCTTTCACCATCGATGGAAAAAACAAAGCTCGAGTATTAAGTATGACAAGTTTTTATTATTCAGCAAAAACAAGACAATCTTGCTCTAAGTTGCCGAAATATTAATTTTTTAAAAAAAGAAAGAAGATGAAGTTCAATGAGAACCAGACACTGGCTGTTGTGCTTTTATTCATCAACCAATGAGTAACTTATTCTCTTCCAAGAAGCTGTAGGTTGGTACTTCCAGGTTGTACGGTGCAGGACCTTTCCGAATCCTTCCAGAGATATCGTAGTGTGAACCGTGACACGGGCAGAACCAACCCCCATAATCACCAGCATTAGGCAAGGGGATGCACCCCAAATGAGTGCAGACTCCAACCACGACTAACCATTCCGGATTCTTGACCCTCACCGAGTCTTCTTGTGGATCCCTCAGAGATCCAAGATCCACACTATTGGCCAGCTTGATGTCATCTTCTGTTCTTCGCCTGATGAAGACGGGCTTTCCACGCCACTTCACTGTAACAGTGGTTCCCGGTTCGATGCTCCCAAGGTCAACCTCGAGGGATGCCATGGCAAGGACATCCTTACTTGCAGACATGCTCACAACGAGCTTCAGAACAAGAAGGCGGATAACAGAGGCATAAACAAACCTCCCACCCGACAAGACAAAATAGGCGAATGCACGCTTGCTAGGGTCACCAGGTGGGTAACGCTCATGGTTATGGTCATCATAGACAATCTTTGAGTTTGGTGTTTTGACAGCCTCGACTGTGGCTGGGACTTCCGAACCAAAACCTATCTCATTTCCTTGAGTGAGGACTTGAGAAGAGAAACCTGAAAAATAGCATATAACATTAATATATTCACATCAAGGCAAAAAAAACCTTTTTATTCGGTCAAGTATTCTACTACAACAATAAGAATTGAGCGACAGAAGAGCTGCTACCACTAATGAATAGCAGGATTAATGAATAAGCTTCTAAGGAAAAACAAAAGTACATAAAAACAGAATCCATGCAGTAAGAAAAATGCAGGATTATAAGAGATTCATCCAAACAATATTCTACCATAATATAAAATTCAGTGAAAACTAAAGGTACAGTGATCAGAGGCTGTATAATACAGAAATGCTTAAAACACAACAAAACTCCCAAGCTAAGATCTTTTGGTTAACAAGATATAAATTCCAGAATGAAAGTTCCTCAGCAAGTATATAGCTAAAACATCCATCTCGAGATACACAAGATAAAAACTTTAGAAATCAAGAAGCCAGTGTGAATCACAATATGGATAACGCACCCGAAAGATTTGATTTTACAAGAAGGAGACCTATCTCAGAACCGGTCAATTCATATCCGATCAATGAACTCAAATGTCAATTTCTTTCTGGACACGAAAGAAGCAATCATAGAAGTCAAATCCATTTCGGTAATGAGAAGAATGACAAGGAAATGGTACATCATCAAGCTCTAATACACCGTCCTAGTTGACGGGAATCAATACCGATAACACGTTCATCAACGCGCAGATACAATACGAGGAATCTCAATCATTCCCAAGCAAAAAAAATGATTTTTTTTTGTTTTTGTTTTAAATCATTCAATCAATTATACCTACAAACAACACGAGAAATGAAAATCGATCCAGTGAGAGAAAGGGTTGTAGATCGGCAGACCTCTTAGAAGGCTCCGGTGGTCAAAATTGAAACATGAAAGATCGGCAGAGGCGACGGATCTGGGGGATGAAGAGGAGTCGCCGTCATCGGAGAGGGTATGGTCTCGGGAGAGGGCGAAGGAGGTCGCAGTCGAAGATCTCTGCGAAACAGACAAGAGCCTCCTCCCTGCAACTCGCAGCATCTTCGCTTAATGGGTAATGGCCGAATCTAGGGTTTGGCTCTAGCAAGAACGGAGTCCTAAGGTTAGGGACGGCCGATGCAAACAGAACAAGAGTCCCTTAAAATTAGTCTTCGAGAAAGGAAAAGGTCAAAATTTGGTTTTACTATATAATAATATTTTTTTTTTTTCAGTTTGATCTTAGTTAGGATTTTTTGGTTTTACAATATATTTTGGTTTTATTATTTTTCTGGTCTAGTTAAGATAAATTATTATATTTTACCTGACAAAAAATAAAGGAAAAGAAAAATATAGCAAGAAGATATATATAGAAATCCCTTTTCAATAATTGGATTAGATGGATATACTTTCCTATGAAGTATAATCGTAATTAGCGAGATTATTCCAAATGAACATCTTAGACATGCCAACATATGTGTACCGCATGGCGTTTTCACCTCGTATATCCTTATGAGGTTCAAAAGTTAATCATCATTACCCATCATTACTAGTAGTATTATCCAGTTATACCACGCAGAGGGGATTCGAACCCTGGTCGCGCGCGCATGGATGACGCACTTAGAATTCATAACCACTGAGCTACCGTGTTTTTTGTTGTCCCTTTACCGATTTAATTATATTTAACCCTTACGACCCTTCAGAGAGAGAGATTTTCCTTCAGAGAGAGAGATTTTCCTTCAGAGAGAGAGATTTTCTTGGAGATTTGAGAAGAAAATCTCACGAGAGTGCTATCCTAGACGAAGACCCGTACTGCAGGTAAACCGAGAATGTATTGCAAATTTTTGCCAAGATTACTTTCAAGAGATTAGTCTCTAGCATTACCGCGAAAATTGGAGTCACAAGCAACGTCTCTCTGATACTATTCAAGATCCAAAATTCTTTTCAAACAATGAACACAAACTATGAACAGTGTTTTCACCAGATAAGACAGATGCTAAGTCATACAATGACAAGTTTTGTATTATTCAGCAAAACAAGACAATCTTTGCCGAGAGACACAAGTGTGAGGAAAGCCAACTTGCACGCTAAAATTTTAGCCGGAAATTATAAAAAAACAAAAACATATCAAGATCTTCGAGACACAGACACTGTGTCTGTTGTGCTTTTATTCATCAACCAATGAGTAACTTATTCTCTTCCAAGAAGCTGTAGGTTGGTACTTCCAGGTTGTACGGTGCAGGACCTTTCCGGATCCTTCCAGAGATATCGTAATGTGAACCGTGGCACGGGCAAAACCATCCCCCATAATCACCAGCGTTAGGCAAGGGGATGCACCCCAAATGAGTGCAGACTCCAACCACGACTAACCATTCCGGATTCTTGACCCTAACCGAGTCTTCTTGAGGATCCCTCAGAGATCCAAGATCCACACTATTGGCCAGCTTGATGTCATCTTCTGTTCTTCGCCTGATGAAGACGGGCTTTCCACGCCACTTCACTGTAACAGTGGTTCCCGGTTCGATGCTCCCAAGGTCAACCTCGAGGGATGCCATGGCAAGGACATCCTTACTTGCAGACATGCTCACAACGAGCTTCAGAACAAGAAGGCGGATAACAGAGGCATAAACAAACCTCCCACCCGACAAGACAAAATAGGCGAATGCACGCTTGCTAGGGTCACCAGGTGGGTAACGCTCATGGTTATGGTCATCATAGACAATCTTTGAGTTTGGTGTTTTGACAGCCTCGACTGTGGCTGGGACTTCCGAACCAAAACCTATCTCATTTCCTTGAGTGAGGACTTGAGAAGAGAAACCTGAAAAATAGCATATAACATTAATATATATATATATTCACATCAAGGCAAAAACCCTGTTTATTTGGTTGAGTATTTTACAACATTAAGAACTAAGTAACAAACTGTTCAACGAATGACACTGAAGAAAGGATCAAGATTCGATATTAATGTATAAGCTTCTAAAGAAAAGGACAAGTACGTAAATCGGAATCAATGAGGTAACAGAGTATGCAGGAGTATAACAGATTCATCAATCTCCCTGATAAGGAAGAAATACATGGATACACAAGACCGAATCACACTATAGCCAAGGATTTTACATACAAAGGAGAATTATTTGGAAGCTTTTCTCATCAAACAAAGGATTATCCCAGAACTAGTAAATTCACAAGTAATCATAGAAGGGAAAACTATTACAGAGAGAAGCTGCAAGCATTAAGAGAATGAAACGAAATGGACTATTAAACCGTAGAGTTCATGGAAGTCAAAACAGATCATCGCGTAGATAAGAAAACTGGAATCTCCATCATTCCGGGAGCAAAAAAATGATTTTTTGAAAAAACTTTCAATCAACACCTGAAAATGAAAATTGAAATCAATCGAGAGAAGAGAAAGGGTTGTAGATCGGCAGACCTCTTAAAAGGCTCCGGTGGACAGAATTGAAACAAGAGAGATCTGCAGAGGGGACAGATCTGGGGGCGGAAGAGGAATCGCAGCCATCGGAGAGGGTATGATCTCGGGAAAGGGCGAAGGAGGTCGCAGTGGAAGATCTCTGCGAAACAGACAAAAGCCTCCTCCCTGCAACTCGCAGCATCTCTGGTCAAATTGGTAATGGCAGAATCTAGGGTTTCGCTCTAGCAAGAACAGAATCCTAAGGTAAGGAATGGCCGATGAAGACAGAAGATTAGTCCTTTAAAAATAGTGATGGAGAAAACGTCAATTTGGTTTTATACCACTCAGGTTATATATGTAAATGACGGTGTTCTCGCTCGATAAGTATGCAGCTTCGTGGCACCTTAATGTACTTGTGTTTGTTTCAACCTTTATGCCTTGTGACTCATGTTACCAAATTGCCCATCTATTCAAATCTAAACAACAAAACTATAATAAATCTCATTGAAATTTGACGTCTCGAAAAGCTTATTTCGAAGCAAACAACAATTGTAAAACGCAAATGACAAATATCAAGAAACGACAAGAGTGGGCTGTATATTGTTTCCCAGGAGGGTCATATTTATTTGTCAATTGGTGGCAGCATCACAAAACATCATATGTTTCTTTGGAGGAAATTCTCAAGATTTTCAGAGGTTGCTGAGGTCAACAGGTTCACGGAGGAGCCTCTCCATCTGCTGTGCCCTTGTCCTGATAGACATGTCCAACACCTTTTGTTGGAACTCTACTATTAGCCCACCATAGATACTCGGATCAATCTGCCCAAAAAAACATCCATCTTTAGATTCCGGCCTTAATAATCACAAGCATGTGATGTGGCCACATCACATTACATACCTTCTGTTCCACAGTCACTTTCTTCCCTTCTCCAATGATCTCCTGGAGTGTCTCCTTCAGTTCCTTCTCCTCAGCAGGGGGAAGCGGCTGTTGGTCAAAAACATTTGTGGTTACGGTTTCTTAAGAGATTAAGAGTATTCAAACTAGAGCTTACCATGACTGTGGTAACCAAAACTTTGACGTCTCCCCTATGTGCTGTTGTCAGCTGCATGAATTTCTTCACAATCACATCTAGGTTCTTCAGCTTTCCATTCTCTGCTAACAGAGCTGTTTTAGAAAAGAAAACAACTTTTGATCACTACAACAGCATGGTCAACCAAAATCATAAACTTTCAAATATTTCATTTACATACAGAGGAAGTTCTTGGTGGGTTCCGCAAACTTTGCTCGATCACAAACATCCATAATAGCAGCCAGTCTTGTCCCTCTAGGAACAGAGGGATCCTTTGTAAACTGTGCAAAGATAGGGCTTGTCTTCATTGCCTCAACCATTTCAGAGAGATCCAACTCAATCTTTTCCAAGGAATTCATTTTCACAGCTGCAATGTACAGCCACGAAGCAAAGTTCCCAGATTCACCGACTAAAGCCACAGGCACCTGAAAAAGCATACACATTGTAACTAAACTATACAACAAGTATACACTTCAAGGGGATATGAATGCACATCACTACAAAATCCAGCTATCCATCGGTTCATTTCATGCCTATCCAACAATCCAAGCCAACTAAGAAAAAGAGTTATCCTCCTAAGAATAGTAAAAATGAGAACATATAAGGGTGTGTACCTTAACATTGCCGGTTCTCTGAGCCGAAGCTGTTGCATAATCTCTCAACTGCAAATACAAAAAAAAAAACATACAAAGAGTAGAGATTAATTGATGAGATTCTCTGAAAAACTTCAGGACCATAACAGATACGACTAAGGACTTCAAAAACATCGAATGCCGAGCATTGTAAACGCGAAATTACGACAATTTCATTATCTGCTGCTATCAAGCCAATCAAACGATCGGATCAACTGATTTTGTAAAAATCGATTCCGAACAAAACATTGGACTTGAGATTCGATTCGATTACCGCAGGGATAAGCGGCCCTCCACGAGGATAGGATCTAGCAGAGGAGACGGAATCTGACACGGATACGTTTTTGAAGAAGGAGATCCCCGATCTGATGCGACCAGCCAGAGCCATTTTGTTGCAGATATCTGATTGGAACCCTAGAAATGATCAGCTGCTTTGTCGAGCAAAGAGAAGAAGAATGGTCAGATGAGGAAGTGAAATGGGCTTCACTGGGCTCACGCTTATTTAATTGGGCTTATTACTAAGTTCTATATCTTGTATGGAATGTGGTAATAATGTATGGTTTAGGACCATATTTTTATAGATTTTTATCTTGTTCTTGTCATATATGGATTCAAATTCAAGAAGTGTGTGAATTTAGGACCATATTTTTATAGATTTTTATAGATTCAAATTCAAATTCAAGTTCAAGAAGTGTGTGAATTTAGGACCATATTTTTATAGATTTTTATAGATTCAAATTCAAATTCAAATTCAAATTCAAATTCAAATACATTTTTATAGATTTTAATTACAAATTCAAGTTTATTGAATTTAAATTCAAATTCAAATTCAAATTCAAATTATAATTTAGGACCATATTTTTATAGATTTTTATAGATACATATTTTACATATTTTTATAGATTCAAATTCAAGAAGTGTGTAATAATGTATGGTTTAGGACCATATTTTTATAGATTTTTATCTTGTTCTTGTCATATATGGATTCAAATTCAAGAAGTGTGTGAATTTTATACGACAAAATATATATATATGTATATGAGCTCTAAAGAATTGTTTGTGGTCTATTGTCTCCTTTTCGATTGTCTCTTATTCTTTATGTCTTTGTTTCGTTTTCGTTGGAACTCTTCTGGTCATTGCTTTATATAATTTGTAATTATTCTTAATAATGCTAAAAAAAGAAGAAGTGGGAAATGTTTATTTATAGAAAGATGCAATTAGATTTGTACCGAAGACTCTTGAGAGCGATAGTTTTTTTTTTTTGCCATCTGAACAAATATGCAGTGCGTTGTCACTGTCATTTGACCAATTTTTAAAGTCTTCAAATTTGACTTATAAATCAGTGTCGAAAGACACAAAAACACGGTAGCCGAAGCTCTTAATCCCCATGCCCGAAACAACAGCATGTGATATTTGTTTCGTCCTAAACGTTATTCGATTATGTGATTTATAAACTATGAGACTGTTTGGCGTTAGGTTTTGATGACTTTTAAAGTATTTAAAAGTTCTCAAAGCTATTTTTTAACCAAACATATTTTTTATTTATTTTTAATTCTAATTTCTACAGCCAAACTTTTGGACTGTTTGTGATAATGTGATGAGAGATAAATTGGAAGAATTGTATTGGCTCTCATATATTTTTTGATATACATAAGATATATATATATAAAGATGGACATCATCTAAGACTCTAAGTAATTACAAGAAGATATTATATGGTAGAGAAATTATAGGGATTGATGGAAGTGATCATAGGGATTGATAGGAGAAATCATCATAAGGATATTTTTTTCTTAATATGCCCCCTCAAGATGGAGAAGCTTTAGACACTCCAATCTTGACGGTGAGCTGGTGGAGTGGAACAAAGGCGAAATGGCTCGGCGTTGAGAGAGAAGAGTGGCGGCGACACCAACAAAGGAAGGCGCGACATATATCTCGATGATGGGAGTGGAACACAACATATGCGGTGGTGACGGTCAGATGGAGACCGACGTGGTGGAAGCTATTGAAGTTCCTTCACTTTGTTTTGGGGAAGGAGAAANTTCGTTTTTTTTTTTTTTTTTTTTTAATGAGAAAATTTTGAAAAAACATCGATGGTTTGGAAATTTAGAAAGTGAATTTTTTTTTTTTGTTGTAATCGAATTTTTTTTCATAAAAACAAGAAGCACAATGGCTTGAAGCGCTATAACTTAGTAAAAAAAAAATTGGCGAATAAATATTAGAGATTAAAGAAGCAGAGAAGTTTTGAAAACGATTAAGAAGCTTGATGGTTTGGATTCAGAGGCTCATGATGAACTTAAATGGATAAGCACTTGGCTTAAAAGAAAAACGAAAAAGAAAAAAAAACGGAGTCGATCGTTAGATCATTGTGACTCGGATTCAGAGGTCCATGATAGACTTGAATAATGGAAACATTTTGGCTTAAGAGAAAATAAAAAAATGAGGAACGGAGCCGATCGTTAGATCATTGTGGCTCGGATTCAGAGGTCCATGATAGATTTGAATAATGAAAGCATTTTGGCTTACAAGAAAATAAAAACGAGGAATGGAGCCGATCGTTAGATCATTGTGACTCTGATACCATGATAATGTGATGAGAGATAGATTGGAAGAATTGTATTGGCTCTCATATATTTTTTGATATACATAAGANGATGGACATCATCTAAGACTCTAAGACCAACCACAATGGAGATCTATGTCTCAAACAATAAAAAAATAATTTTTAATATTTTAGTATTTTTTTAAGTTGAGACATGTGTCTCTCTTTGTCTCAGGGAAGACATTGTGTCTCTTTTTCTCTTTCTTTCTCTTACTTTTAATATTTTTTTAATGTGAGACACACCTTGAGACACAAACATTTTAAACCAATGTGGGTACTCTAAGTAATTACAAGAAGATATTATATGGTAGAGAAATTATAGGGATTGATGGAAGTGATCATAGGGATTGATAGGAAAAATCATCAAAAGGATATTTTTTCCATAATAGTTTGGTGTTTGGCTGTAAGGACTTTATTATTTTTTAAAGTTTTTAAAGTCAAAAAAATTCCAAACATGTTTTTACTTCTTTTTTTCTCTTTAAAGTAGATTTAAAGCCTCAACTGCCCACTTCTCTTTTTTACACTGTAAACTTCTTTTTTTTATAAGATACGTTGGTGAAACCTTTATTTTTTTTAAAGTCACAGTTTTTATTTTAAAAGCAAAAGTTTTTAGAGTATAATTTTTAAGTAAAAATCTAAAATAGAATTTTCTCTAAAAACTAAAGAAAATAAATAAATTTACTTTATCTTTCTTTTTCTTTTTCCCCAAAACTATTCAAAACCTTTTTATAGATTTATATATAATTTATCACCAATAAATTTTAATTGATTAAGAATTATACTTTTTCTTGTTATTTTGAGATCCATTTTTTTATTTTTTTCAAAGTTTCACTTAATATTTCTAAATTGAACAAATATTTTATTTCAATAAAAAAAAAATCTACTAACAGACACATTTTAACAGCATAAGTTTCTACAGCCAAAAACCTACAGTAAAAGTTCACAGTCAAAAGGTCTGTTTGGTAAGAGCTGTTACTTTTGGCTTTGACTGTAGACTTTTGGCTTTAAAAACTTTTAGCTGTTAAAGTTGTAGTTGTTACTTAAAAAAATTGATAAAAATCTGTTTGGTAATAAAAGCTGTAGAAACTGACTGTTATTTTAAAAAGTATCGATAATTTTTTTTTGTAAAGAATATAGTTTACGTCGGATTTAAATTATTAAAAAAATATTAATAGTGGTCAACATATATAAAAAAATAGTGTGTTAGTTTTAGATTGGTCAACATATATAAAAATGAATAAAAGAAATAAGGTAGATAAAGAGATAGAAGAATAATAAATGGTTGAAGTTGTAAACTTTATTTTTAATAATTATTAACTTCATATTATTCGACAATTAATCAATTAAAACAAAAAGAAAATGCCTACAAAAATTAAAACATCTAGTGATCTTCTAATAATAGTATTTGAATATTTCAAAGATTTTTTACTTTGAATATTTCTTCGTTGTACAACAAACTATGGTCTACAACAATCATTAGGACTTAATAATAGTAATTATTTAAAAAGTTTTGTTCAAAGTGAAACTTATTCAATAGAGAAGCATTCAAGACTTTATGAAAAAAAATTAAAGAAATGGATCTCAAAATAAAATAAAATAATTAATCAATTAAATTTAGTTAGTAATTACCTATATATAAATCTATAAAGTATTTTGAATGATTTTGGGAGAAGAAGAAAGAGAAAAAGAAATTAAAGTATTTACTTTTTTTAGTTTTTTTTGTGTAAAAGCTCATCTCAAGTAGCTTTTAGAAATTATGACAAAAAAGAAAAAATCTTGCTTTTGAAACTTTAAAATTAATAAATCAGTAAATGTCCGTTTGGAAAAAAAAAGACTTTAAAAACTGTTAAATGCTTAAAAATTCTCAAAGGTACTTACCAAGCAGTGCCTTTGCCTAATGTACTTTTTCAATGGAGTTAATGACACTTGGTTAAAAAAAAATTATATTCCTGTTAAAGTGTTTTAAGCTTATCGTTGGATGGTCACAAAACCTCATCTTGACATTTATAAAGTAGTTTATGAGTGGGGATTTGTCTGAGAATATGGTATGTAGAATCCATAGCGATGCAGATCTTAAAACATATTTACGCAAATGCGCGGTTTAAAACCTTAAATATAATGAGAACAAGATTAGGAGTTTGGAGGAGATGGAGGGGTAAAAGAATAATTTCGAGTGCAAAATGAAGTGGCACGTTAACTTGTCGGCACAGTGGAGAAGAGAGCAACCTTCTCTCTTGTTCTCACATACATAATTTGATGAACAGTCATCTTCGCTGTCTGAATCTTGCTTCTGTTGATTCTCCGCAATTTCAATTTTACCAAACGTTTTGAGATATCAGGCCTGACACCACCAAGGCACCCCAAGTAAGTTTTTTTGGTTTTCCTTTCTTATGTGTGTTGTTTCAAATCTTGGAGACAGACTTCAATCTTGTGATGTACCTTCGTTTCATTGTGACTTATTTCCTTGTAATTAATTAACTACTTTGTTTCGGTTTTGGTGTCTTGTGTGATCCGATTTTCTAGGGAGATCTTTATCAGTTATTTTTCCAGGAATTATTTGCGGCTTTTATTTCTCCTGGAATCAAAACTAATTGTAGAATATTGATCTGGAGTCAAATCTAGGTTTTCAGAGCAATATGTATCCGTAGTGATTTGATTTACTCATTGTTTGAATAATTATTAGTTTCGATTCTTGGAGAATTTTCAGAGCAGTATCTTCAGGTGATGGTTGTGCAACGATGGCAAAGAAGAAGGGATTGTTCACTATATTGAAAAGGATTTTTATTTCAGAAGCCAACTCAGAAAAGGTAAAAACTAAAAACAAGAACAAGAACAAAATTCTCATTCTTCTTGTTTCTGCTTCTTGTTTCATTCATTTTATGTATTTCTGCAGAAAGAGAAGAGAAGAAAATGGACATTTTGGAAGCTCAGGGTTAAAAAAAGATTACCTTCCATTACAGCACCTCCAGAGAACGGGACAAGAAACGAATCACAAGAGGAACAAAAGGCGGAGATTGTGTCAGATGTGGGCGAGGTCAGCCAAGTATCATGTAGTCGACAGTTAGATTCCATAGAAAAGTTACAAGGTTCAACATCCCCAGAAACTGCTGATCTGGTAGTCCAATATCAAATGTTTCTAAATAGAGAGGAAGAAGTTCTTTCTGCTACTCGGATTCAGACAGCTTTTCGGGGTCATCTTGTAAGATTCTGTACCTTCTTTTCTTATGTGATTCCTGGCTCATTTTCATGAAAGCCTTGTGTTTAGTCTTGTATTGGAGGTATGTAATTTACCTTGTAGCTGTGTTGACGTTCGGCAACTAACTATAGTTGAGTTGGGGATTTCTGGATAGGTTTAGGATCATGGTTGTGGTTGAGAGTTAGAGACTTCTCTCTTTGATTAAGTCTCTTCTATGGTGTCTTCTCCTTTTTTTGGAGGGGTTTATCGGTTTGTTTTTCAGGTGATAATGTTTTTGAACTTGATTGCAGGCAAGGAAAGCTCTACGTGCCTTGAAGGGAATAGTGAAGCTCCAAGCATATATAAGAGGTCGTGCAGTGAGACGCCAAGCAATGACTACACTAAAATGCTTGCAATCTGTTGTGAACATTCAGTCACAGGTATGCGGTAAGAGAACACAAATTCCCGGAGGTGCTCAAAGAGATTATGAAGAGAAGAATAAATTTCAGATATTCAGCGAGAACATACTCAAGGTACGTATTCTGATTCAAATAGAAGGTAATCCTTTGAAACCGGTGCACTACTTTTATTAGCATGTAAGAAAATCTTAATGTTTTCAGGTGGACACAAACGGTCAGAAGAGATGGGACGATAGTCTTTTAACAAAGGAAGAGGCGAAAGCTGTGGTCATGAGCAAGAAAGAAGCTTCGCTGAGAAGAGAAAGGATAAAAGAATATGCAGTCACCCACCGGGTATTCCATACGCTTTTTTCTAATTAGACTTCTTTTATTACAAGTTTCATAAATGACCTGAAGAAGTGTTTCTTTGTGAACCAACATCAGAAATCCGCGGAGTCATACCAGAAACGAAGTAACACGAAATGGAAGTACTGGTTAGACGAATGGGTAGATACCCAACGAACCAAGAGCAAGGAGCTCGAAGATCTCGACTTGTCTTTGAAAACAAAACCTAAAGACGAGAGTTTGAATAAGACTCCGAGGAACTCGTCGCCAAGAAGATTGGCGAATAATCATAGAAGACAAGTTTCAATAAGCGAAGAGGAAGAACAGAACCCCGCGGGGGCGGTCACTACACCAACTTATATGGTTGCAACAGAGTCAGCAAAGGCAAAGTCAAGATCTTTGAGCTCCCCAAGGATAAGACCGAGAAGTTTCGACACGCAGTCAGAGAGTAACTCGCCGTATAAAAACAAGCTATGCCTGACGACATCGGTAATGAGTGAAGCACCAAGCAAAGTGAGGGTTGGCATTAGTAATGGCAGTAACAGTAGGGCAAGTGCATACCAGCAACGTTCTCCAGGGCTAAGGGGATTTAACATAGGCCCTTTGAAATCATGCAATAATACTACTCTATTGAACGATCTCAGCATTAACTCGGAACGATCTCTACCCAGCTGGAACAAACAGAGCAGCTTGAGATGAGTGGGATTTTTGAGCCCTGTATATACACTTTACATACGTTCCAATGTTTCTTGTTGGAGGGTCACACACTCACATGTGTATCATCAAATCTTCTTTCGTTTTTTTTTTTTTGTTTACACTTGTTTGTTTCACTCAAATTCATTTGATTAATTTGGTCATTTGGTTAAGTGTACTAGACATTCAACATCTATATATATAAAGAAAGCTTTTCTCTCTTCTCATGCTGCCACCTCAGCATCCTAAAAATTTAATACACATACTAAATACATATATTAATTATAAATTTGGTTTTAACATTATGAAAAGAATTTGAAAATGTATTACACTATTACTCATATTCTAAATAAAACCAGAAAATAATAAACTTATATGAATATTGTTCTTTGAAATAATAACAGGTTTAATAAATTTGGTTATCATAATATATTTCAACTTTTATAAATATTTAATTAGGTTAAGTTGTATCGCAAATATTATAAAAAAACTAAAATATCAAACAAATCCTAACAATTAAACAAATAAGTTAAATATGTAACTAAATTCATAAAGCAAAATATAGGTTGGCAAGTTTTACATCTAATAAAGAGACAAATAAATAAAATTAAGGTATACTTAACATAATAATTGCAATTATACATAACTATGAAAAAGAGAGTAAGAGCCAAAAAAATTAAGAAACATATTAAAAGTATTTACACGAAAATATAAATTAAGTTTGAAAATTTAAGATCGTTGTGTTTGGTGATATTATTTTTAACAAAAAAAATAAAATAATGAATAAAAGCTTTGTATATGCAAAATATATATCATGTGATGTAAATATATTTCAATTCTCATAATAATTACCATCCATTAATACAATAATTTTTCCTAGAATTTGAAAACACATGTACTTAATAGAAGATAGATTATATTGAATTAATCTAAACAAATTTCAATTTAATAATTTACTTTTATCCGTTTATTTATATAGTTTAGAAAAACTATAGAATTTAGTGTTTATAAATTATGGATTATATTTTTTCTAAATAAAATCAAACAAATGTTGTGACTTCAAACAATCAGTTATATATGGAAATCATTTTCAACAAAAATAAAAGAAATATAGATTTAGGAATCACAAACATATTGCACACATAAATAGGGTTAAAATTATACATGAAACACTCGAAAAATAACAACTTCACATGAAACAAAATAAAAAAATTATTATGCAACTTTAAAATGTAAATATCTTCCTTTTAAAAAACTCAACTAATTGCATAAAATTGATCACCAAAGAAAAAAAAAGGTAAAAATGTGTACCATCGAATAAATAAACACATAGATGATCATAAATTAAAAAAATAAAACAAATACACAGATCTTAAGCTGATAGAGATAATTAAATTAACTACGAGACCAAATAAAATAAAATACCATTAGATTAAAAAATTGTTTATCACGTCCGCGCGGATCACACCCTTTCTGATTGAAATTGAAAGTGAAATCTCACCGGCGATGGGGGAAGATATCAGAGAAGACGAGGGTTTTAGAACAGTGGGTAATGTTCTTTACATGATAATCCTATTCACAAGAACTCTCTCTCTCTCTCTATCTCTCTCTAAATGTTTGAATCGACGCTCGACCCCATATTTCTTATATTTTTTCAAATCGGCCCATATTATCTCAAATGTTCTCATTAATCTATACATCTACGATGATTTTGATAGTAAATTAGTGATAGAAATTAAATCATTTTTCAAATAAAGTTAGATTCATTTTGTAGTCACCAACACTGGATCATCGAAGATGAATAATAGTAAATTCTGAACATTTTATTAGTATTCGGTTTTAGGTAAAAATAGATAAAAATACAGTGACTTATTTCGAAGTTTTTTTTTTAAAAGTTCGGAGAATTCTAAATTCACAAAACTAACTTTCCTTTTATTAGTATTCGAAGTAACTTTCGGAGTATACAAAACTAACCCTATTTCGAAGTATTTATTTTATTAGTATTCACTTGGGTTAAAAAAATATACAATTTCCTAAATTTTAAAATGACAAAACTGGACTTTTAAAAACCAACTAATTGAATAAATAGTCAACCAAAGAAAAAAAAATTCAAATTGTGGATCACTCACTAAACAAATACATAAATAAACATAAAATTAAGAAAACAAAACAAAACAAAACAAAACTTAAGAGTAAACAATATACATTTCTTAAGCTAATAGAGACAAATCCATTAACAATAATACTAATAAAACTAAAATAATATTATACCAAATTTTTTAAAAACAAAATTGTGTTCACGTCCGCGCGTAGCGCGGATCACACACTAGTAGGATATAAATTTGCTTTAATCAATCGACATTACTAATCAAGTTTGGATTAGTGTTGTTGTCGTACGATAAAGTGGACTTCAAATCCGATTATGTGCATATGTGAGTTATAGACGACAAAAATTATTAGTAATTGTTTTTATATATACAATTAGGACTTAACACACACGTTAATTATAGCGCAATTGTCAAACGAAATAATTTGTCTATTTAGCTCGTTTTGCAATTAACTAAAATATTATTCGGGTTAATCCGCAAAACATATAATTTTGAAAACAAAACTCTAATATGCACCGTTTAATGACTCTAGTTTTGTGGTTAATTCACGAATTCTTTAAAAAAAAAATCAATTTTTTGTGTCTAACTTTTTATTAAATTAATAAAATATTTTTAAATATTTTAATTTAATATATATTCAAATAAAATATAATAAGTTTTTTTTTAACACTGAACAAATTAATTATAAGAACTATTACAAAGACAATTCTACAATGGACAATGCTACTGGAAATTGGGAATCGAAACCTGGGAATCTGCAGATATTGCGTCCACTGGGAATTGAAACTCGGATCTCATGGTGTAGAAGCAATAATGAACCATTTAGTCAACCACTGGACTAAAAGGGCTTCCACAATAAAATATAATAAGTTATATAGTTAAAATTAAGTAAGATTTTGAATAATTTTTTTTTTTTGAATATATATGGATTAATTATTATTAAAAAATAATATATAATATTAAAAAATAATTAAGAAATTAAATAATATTATAATATTTAAATAACATTTTTAATGATAAATAAATATTTTTATATTTTTATCAATAATTTTTATAAATAATTTTAAAAAACAATTATATTATTTTTTTATTTCAAAAAATATTTCTTAAATAATAGTATAGAGATGGATTTTTAGACCTCTTCATAGTTGTTACATCTTACATAGGGACAAGCACGGCTCGAGCGACACCGTTTCGGGGAAAGCGCAAAGGTGGGGGAAGAAGGTATGTCACTGGTAGACTACGACGATTCTTCATCCGACGACGATGTCTTAGCCGCCGATCAGAAGGAACCTCTGCCTCAACCGCAACAAAAACCCTCTGCAACTCAACCTTTTCGTCCAAATACACAGTGAGTGATTTTAGGGTTTCCCAATCTTGGATTTTCGATGTATAATCTGTTTTTTTTTTTCTTCTAAATTTGCAATTAAAGCGCTCTAAATTGTGTAGGTAGTGAGTGTTTATGGAACCAAATCTCAAACACCTATGACGATTTGATTCACATTGCTTAGTTTCTCATGCCTAGTCTTTGTATGTGTATGTTGAAGCAGAGTATTTTTTTTTTCCCCTTTGTATATGTGTGTACAAGAATATGATATTTTCTTAGGTTTCCAAATGTGAATTCCTTTTGTTGATTCCGATCTCACTCAAGTATATTGAACTCGATTAAGCTGCTCAAAACATTCTTGTGTCAGGTTTGGGTATTACAGTCCAAGTTGGTGAAGTTTTTAATTGACCCTTTTGTGGGTTTTTTTGTCTAGGAGATCTTTAAATAAGCAGGAAGGAAGTGATGAACTTCCTCAGCTACCAGATGCTTTGCTTCTTCTGGAGTCACCGATGCTGACACAGTTGAGCGGCGGTGACCATGCTTCCGTTGTTGCAGCTGCAATGGCCGAGAGTGCATTACGGAAAAGAGACTTAAATGTTAAATCTTCTTCTCTTCCTCGTCGTCCAAAGCTACCAAGAGGAAATTTGCCTCATTCCAAGAATATTCCAGAAACTTTGGGTAATGTGCTTGTGCCTCCTCAGCTTAAGGGAAGGTTAGTTGATATATGCCTTGTTTCATCTCTTTTTTTCACTTTTATTTGGAATTTTGCTTAGGAAAAGAATAAATGCTCCCTGAAATGTGTTTTTAGGCAGCTAAAGAATTGTTGACATTCCGGGCATCTTCGTGAGAATACCGAAATTATATATGCAATATCTTGTTGAAAACACTTTTGATCCCATAACGTGAGATTATATATCTGCAGGAGCAATGTTGCCACAGAAGATATGAGCAGGCTTTTTGTGAAAAAACGGCAAGAGTCCTCCAAGGCAAGATCTCCAAATCAGGAATAGTTTCGTCAAATTTGAATGGCTTTGTTTCTCTGACTAATTTCGTAATATATTTGGTGCAACCTAAACGTGGTGGTATCTTAGTGGGGGGAAATAAAACAGAGTACATGTAATTTAACGTTTTGTCATTTATTTGCTACTACAGACAGTATTTATACATGATTCCTTCAAATACATTTCATTTCAAACATAAACAAAATCTTTCTCTTAAACCATTATGCTGAGTAGCGAGTAATAGAGTCATCTTTGGACTTGATTGTTAATGTTTTAGAGTGATATTTGGTGACTTCTTCGATTAGGCTGTGATAAATGCTTAGTGTTATATTTGGCTTGATCACGTATATATATATATATATATATATATATATATTTGCACACTAAATTTAACAAGAGTATAAAACATAAGGGTAAAGACTAATTTTGCATAAAGCATCAATCTTTATTATTAAAAGAAAATAAAAACTCTGAAACAAGAGTAGTTTTCCGCAAGTTTGTTTACGAAACCAAACTGGAGTATTTGACATGTGAAGTGAAGCCACTAAAACTTCCGTACAGTTAACTTGTTCAGCTAAAGCATCAAAACATTAACAGCAAAATCATATCACAGAGTTGAATAATCTTAGAACCAATTCCTGGCCAAGTTTAAAAAAACAGAATATGTACTGTTACAACGGTGGTCTACTGATGTTGCTGATTGGTGTTCGGTGGAGGACCTGCAGGTAAAGGCGGTAGCGGCTGCTGCTGCACGAAGTAAAATAGGATTAGTCGACAAATTTTTCATTCAGCTCTACATTTTCAACATCTAATCATGCCATAGAAACTAGCTCGTATGTTCGAACGAGCCCATTTTATACATATATATTTATGTCAAAATGTAACGGGTATACTAAATAACAGTAGAAGAGGGACCTGTTGGAAAGGGTTGTTGTACCCTGGCATCATTTGTGGACGGTTGAAACCACGTCCTTGGGGATACATTTGGGGTCCACCACTGCTTGGTGGTCCTTGAAATACTCCCGAAGGAGCACCCATATAATGACTTTGCGACATCTGAGGATTCATGCCCCCTTGCATTCCCTGCTCCAGCAACAAGGGAAGATAGAATAGTATATGAGCACACAAATATCACTATGGAAATAAAACAAAGAGGGATCCAACTCATGGGGTAGCCACAAAAGACAGGCTTAAGTTGTGGTCGAATTACAAGAGATCTGAGAGCCATACCATTGATCCGGGCATCTGATGAGACATAGGCATTGAGGAAGGTGGCATGTGACCGTGAGCAGGCATTTGCATAGGCCAGGGATGATGAGGATGAGGGTGCAATGGCATATGAGATGATGGTGGTAGCTGAAGATGAGGCATATTGGCCATTGGAGGCATCTGCTGGGGATGACCTTGGTGTTGTTGTTGCTGCTGATACCCTTGCTGCTGGCTACTTCCAAGAAGCGAAGGGTGGGGACCTGGTGGCAGCGGAGGAGCCCCCAATGCCATTGAACCTGGAAGAGCCTGTTTATGTTCCCCTTGAGAGGATGCATCGAATGGCATTGCAATTCCGATTCCTGGGATGGTCCCCTCATTCCGTGTCAGCCCAGGAACAAATGCTCCAGGAGTTGGTGATGCCTCAGATGGTTGGAAATTATCAGACAGGCGATTGCCAAAACCTTGTTCATTATAGCCTGATACAAATTACGCTAATTAGGACACACCTCTTGAATTCCTTCATAAGAAAAAAAGAAAAAGAAAAAAAAAACACTAGTTTCTGACCATAATACAACTTGAAAGTACGAGCCCGACCCTATCACAACGTCCTTACTATTTACTCATATGGATAAGGGCATAATATCATGCACTACCCACACCTTTTCCATCGGGTTGCCTACTAAAAAAATCAGATATAAATAGCCAAAAAAACCTTGATTCTGCATAGTAAGGACATCTCGAGGATTATCTGCAGGCCTGTTTCTGGACCAAAACTTGGTTGTGTGGTCATTGCTACCACTGCACATATTTGGGTAAAATATCAATACCAATATCTGAAACATTATTTATTCAAGAACATAGCTCACAACAGACAATCATAAAATAAAACTGTTAAAGAACTCTAGCACCAGATTATCGTAATTGCTACCTGCAAAGAAGATATCCAATAGGATGCCAAGCAAGATCCCATACACTGTTATCATGAGCATTTGGGATTTCAATCTGCGGGTTTTCATGCCTGAAAATTAAGAAAATTTCATAATTAGACACACCTCAAACAAAACCACAAATTAAAAGGTAGAGTAAGATCCTACTAGCATGTAGATGCCTCATGACTGGATATAAAATGTAGACAAGAAACATGATTTGAAAAATTTCTATAAGTGATTAAAGCAATAGCAGCATGAATGAAAAAATATAATAGCATATTGCTTCATAACGGTACCTACCCCACAATCCAATGACAAATGGATCCGTCAGCGCTCCCACTTACAAAGTATTCTTCATGGAAGGGATGCCACGCCAAAGCTTTAAAAAGAGTTCGACAACATTTGATAAGAAATGTCGAAGAAACCAGTTGAGATTCGTCATGGGATAATAACAAAAGAATGGGTACAATGAGAATCTATTGAATGCATATACTTTAGAGTCCTAGCCAATGTACAGAAAAGCAATTTATACAGGCAGTTTGTCTGCTTTCTCGTGGTTGAAGACATGGTCATTACAGAATTTGACAGCTTACATGTTACATCTTTCTTGTGCCCACGAAAGGATTCAAGCTCCTTCATAGTCCTTATATCATACAGCTGCAGATTACATGAATAAGTGTCACACAAATGCTTCCATAATGCACTGAAAAAATCTTGTTTACAAATCAGTACACCCAAAGAATGTGAGCCTTACCTTAATTATTTGATCTTTCGAGGCTGTTAAAAGCCAATTGCCGTTTTGGTTCCACTTCACACTAAGCACCATGTTTTTGTGACCATGACTGCAAAAGTGAGAATAGGCCATCAAATTCGTCAAAGCTTTGAAGTTCAAATTATTAATAGGATATAGATTACGTTTTTTATCACTTACAGTGAGCAAAGCTCTCTCCCAGTTCTAGCATCCCAGAGTTTGACAAGTTGGTCTTTTCCACCTGACAACACAAATTAAAATGGTTAATAATTGATAAGTCATAGAGAGACGCTCTGAAGTATACAACTGTTTCCATCTTACAGCATTATTCGAAATCAGAAGTCTATAAAAGATGTACCCGAAACTAGTAGGGACTTCGTGGGGTGCCAGTCGACGCTCTTGACATCCCAACCATGGCCTGCCTGAGTTTAAAATATATAAAGAACCCTCTGGTCACTTCGATAATTCTCAGAACATAAAAATATGAAGAAAAAAAAATAGAAAGCATGCCTTCAAAAGGAAAGAAAAATTGTCTTAAGCACCAATTTGGAGCCTCTAAAACCAACTACTTTTCGCATGGCATGACAGTATGACACCTAACCGAATCTCAATAACACCTTTTTCTATGTAGCCTAAGGGTCCACTTCTAATAACATACAGCTAAAACACATATCTAATCATCAGAATTAGTAACAGAAGAGCAAGCAACTAAGAAGTCCGCTATCTGCCGCCAATCTGTTCAAATCACATTACCGGTTAATGACCTTTCTTCTTGGCACTTCGCAAAATCCCAGACTTTAACAGTTGTATCATCAGAACACGAGCAAAACTTCAAATCTGTTTGACAGAAACTGTATGATACATGATGTTAAAATTTGAAGAGATTCATTGAATGCAATTTAACATATCGAACATTTTTACCTTAAATCACGAATGGATTCCTTGTGAGCAGTTTTATTTGCTTTCACATTGTTCATATTGTTCTGCCAATACCTGATACATAAGAGACAATTGATACTTATTGTCACAGCAAAAACTAATTTCGAATCATAGAATTCTCAATTCTGAGCTTCTCATTTATATGGCACAAATTAGGGTTGAAAGAAAAAAAAATTATACTTTATCGTGCCTCCATCATCACCAGAAACCATATAACTGTCATTGTGGCTCCATATCATCGACCTTATAGGTTGATCATGTGCCTGATATTGACAGCAGATTTCAACAGTCAATACCAGGAGCAACAGCTATAGAGGAAACAAACAAAAAAAGTCCCCAAAGACTAATATATACACAATCTGAAAAGTGAACCTGAAGAATCATTTCAAAATTGAAAGATTGCCCATTCCAAAGAGTAAACTCCCCACTTTGGGATCCTGTGATAAGACGTCTTCCTGAAGGTGTCCACTAAATACAAGAAATCCAATCAGCAATGATCGCATTAAGTACGCATAACAGAGTTAAAAAAAAAAAAAAGAATAATGTTGCTTTCTTCCATAGATAAACATGGCAATTCAGGCAAAGGGTGTTGGAGGGATATACCACTACACAATTGATTGAACAGCGGTTCTTGTTTAGAGACGTGTGAACAAACTTTGCAGCAAAGCTTGTCGAAGGATTGTCTGAATAGGCAACTGGGGGAAGCATCTGAAACATTGATATAAAAAGTTAAGAGAAGTGAATTACTCAAAAACTGGAAACAGTGATCCTAAGATGAACAAAAGAAACTATTGCATAATCCAGAAAACGAAAGAAATCCAACATCAACTGCTGCAGCTGGGGTTGGTTGCAAAGAGGTCCTGTCCCTTGAGTCTCGCTGCCATGTTCGAGCCTGAACAAAAATATATATGGAGTAAATTCACTCTGTATTTTTATTTCCACATAAAGTATGAGCTAGCTAAACCACATATCCATATCAGTTGCATGACATAAAGACAATGCTATCTAAATAAGATGCTATGAGTATAGATGTAGACAAGTAAAAAAGGGTCTAACGAAGAATTTGTCAACAGGCGATGGGAATAACATTACCTGAATATATCTCACGACGGTGCTCGTGTAATCAACAGCCCTTCTCTGTGTGTGTTTTCTCATTCGTTTCGCCCCAAAACTGTCAACATGTGCTGCAACATCAGACGAGAGACAGTCCCGGCTCTTACTCATGGCTAGAGGAGCGACCGTCCTAGTCTTAAAGCCCAGTTTTTTTTTATGTTCTAAAACTTTATTAAAAAAAGGCCCATGATATTATTTTTTTACAGCCAGCTTTTGATCTATTAGTATATACATCAAGCCGTTGATCATGAGAATCGGGTTCAGACTCTCAAGTAAAACTAAAATCTGAAATTGGTTTAGCCAAGGCAACAGAAATCGGCTAAAGAGGATTCACCAGACGATTTTATTTTTTGGAGGTTGGTCGAGACAAGTTACGATCGCCGGAATTTGTCGAAGCAGAGTGGAGTTCGCCGGAGTTTCAGAGGAAGTCACCGGAGGGTGATGAAGCTGATCACCTGAGAAGCATCGAAACAGGAATCAGGTTTCGATCCTTCTGGAAAATCAGGTACACCTAATCTAAAACCGTGACAGTCAGAGGAATGAGGGAGATTAGAGATACCTGATCTATTGGAGGTGACGGCGGCGGTTCCGGTTTGCCGGAGAAGACAGAAAAGGTCCGATCTGGTGGAGACGGCCAAGGATCTGCAACTCTCACACCAAACGAGTAGATGGAGAGGTGTTTTCGATTTGAAAATTCGGAGCCCTTGAAAGAAGGCGTTGACCGCCAGAGAAGTGAGAGCTCTAGGAGGAAGAGGCGGCTCGCCGGAGAAGATGGGTGACCCGTCGGAGTAACCTGCCGGTGGAGTTTTGGACTCGGCGACTGCTAGTTTCACGAGCAGAGTAAGAGGAGAGGTTGATGTCTAGGTTTCGACATCACAGGTCCGTGTTTTGTCAAAAGGTGGAGTTTGTTGTTGGGCTGCGTATTGTTTGACAATTCACAGTGAAGATGGGCCTTCATGGGCCAGACGAAAGTTGACAGAAAAATAACTGGGCCCAAACAGAGACATTATTTGCTAAGTTACAGAAGATCGTATTTGGACAGGACACTAAGCAGAGTATTCTAAAAAGAGGAAAAGAATAGACAATACAATATGGGAGAAGTCTAAAGAATACAAGTCTAGAAAGAAGAGAAAACATAAGTTTACAGAATGTTTTCTCTTGTCTTTTGACGTTGTAGTTCATTCCTCCTTTTTCTCTGCTTAGTTGTTGTAACTCTCTTTGTAACTCCTTTGAGATAGTGAAGCTTTGGCAGCAAGAGTACTCTTCGAGATGTACCGATTAGAGGCTGAGAACTCGGTGATCAAATTTTGTGTTGTCTCTTTAGCTAATAATCCACAAACGATTTTCTCAACAGTATGAATCACTGGTCTTTCAATCGACTAGAAATTCGCAGTGGAATTGGAGTTTCGTTCTGGCACGATCACTGGTCTTCTTACGGGAGATTGCTGGATCTTTTAGGACCCCGCGGATGCATTGATTTGGGAATCAATATCAACGCAATTGTGGAAGAAGTTCTTCACGGTCACAGACGTATAAGGCATCGAGTGGTCTTGCTAAACAAAGTGGAAGGTGAGATAGAGAAAATCAGAGCAAAGGTAACTGCAAATTCTCGGGAAGAAGTCAAGTGGAAGTGAAAGGCCGACACATTTAAATCGAGATTCAGGTCCAAAGAAACTTGGTCTTTAATAAGTAATGTTCGTATCTATATCTATGTGAATAACAAAAGCAACTCATAATCTAAACTTATTTTGCTTTCTAAAATATCACATATTTACGGTTTATTAGATTTTTGTGTTTTTAAAAGATAACACATCATAAAAAATATTAAATGAAAAACCAGTAAAAACAAAACACTAATACACATTAACTTATTTTTTACTATGTCATTACTTTCCACACAATATTTTGACAAGCTAATATTTCTCAATCCACAAAAGCTTTTTATGTCTTTCATCCGTATTAATTTTTTTGTTCACACTCTATTAGCGCCATGTATACACTTCGCATTTTTCTTTCTCTAAAACTATAGGGTTGACTATGGTACACTAGCCCTAATATATAACTTTTTCGATATACATCCTAAAATTTTCGCCTCTTTTCTACACACCAAAAAAAAAAAATTATTTACTAAACATCGTCAACTTTGTATTCTCTTATAATTACAACATAGCGATTAGAAATTGTGATTGAGTTTAATAAACCGGTAATCGCGTTTAAAAACCACGTTTAAGATAATCCAACCCTTTTAACCCCTAACCCGACTCCCTAACCCAAACTTATTGTAAAAACAAAATCAATTTGGGGACAGAATTAGTTAGGCCTGCGAATTCGGTTACTTCGGGTAATTCGGTTCGGGTTTTTTGGTTTTTCGGTTAGTTCGGTTTTCAAAAATGCTGCCGAAAATAACCGAATAAAATTTCGGTTCGGTTTGGTTATCGGGTAGTTCGGTTATTTTTTTTAATAACCGAAAATAACCGAAATTTTGGGAAATTTAGTTTAATTCGGATAGTTTCGGTTATTTCGGTTATTTTCGGTTATTTTCGGGTATTTTTCGGATATTTTCGGTTATTTCGGGTATTTTTGGTTATTTCGGATATTTTCGGTTACTTCGGGTAATTCGGTTCGGGTATTTTCGGTTATTGTTGGGTATTTTCGGTTATTTTAGAAAAAAAATTCAAAAAAAATTTTTTTTTTTTTTTTTAAATTTCGGTTAACCGATCGGTTCGGCCGAACCGATAACCGAAATTAATTTTGAAATGTTGCCGAAAATAACCGAACCTTAACCGAACCATAACCGAAATTACAAAATGTCGGTTCGGTTCGGTTAGCTCGGTTCGGTTAGCTCGGTTCGGTTATTTGTCGCTGGGCTAGAATTAGTGTTGTAAAGACGAGAGAAAAAAAGAAGAGAAAAAAGAGATTTCATCAATATTTTCTCCTAGCAAAATCTCAAAGTTTATATGAGAAAAAAATAAATCCAAGAATCTAATTGTGTCATGCTATGTGGATTAAAAGAAAATATTGATTCCAAAACACAATTAAATTTGAAAACACAATTAAAGGAAAATATTGATTCGATTTAGTTTTTTCATTACGTTTGGGTTAGGGAGTCGGGTCAGGTTAGAGGTTAACGGGTCTGATTATCTTAATCATGGTTTTTTAAACACGATTACCGGTTTATTAAACTCAACCATAATTTTTAGTCGTTATGTTGTAATTATAAGAGAATACAAAGTTCATGATGTTTAGTAAAGAATAAATTTGTTTGGGGTGTGTAGAAAAGAAACGAAAAGTATATGATGTATATCGAAGAAGTTGTATATTAGGGGTAGTGTACCAGAGTCAACCCAAAACTATATTGCCTCCTAGAGTCCCAACTACCGCTTTTGACTACATAAACTTTATCTTGCAAATTTAAGAAAGAGACATAACACATACTTATGAAAAAATTTCCAATTTAGTATCTCTTTTGTTACGTTTTACTTCTCTTATCTGGTAGCTTCATTTTCTTTTTGCTCAAGTATTGTTCTCTCATCCTAAATAGATCGTTCTAAAATTAGAAAACTTGAGCATTTGAATTTCTTACAAATGCAAAGTGTTTTGCATAACCAATTATATCCAATGCGTCTCTAATTTTACTATGGAATCAGTTGTTTTGATCAAACGTATGAGTTTTTATAGAGAAAAAATGATCACTTCGTCTTTAGCTTTGTTGTAGACTATGTTCCCGAAATTTTTTAGATTTAAACTTTTTATGAGAAAGATTGAGATTTTGTAAAATGAGTTATGGGTAAAATACAATATTATCTTATGTGTAATTGACTATAAATAAAATAATGTATAGTCAATCTTTCTCTTCTAGGCTTAAATATGTTAATTGATTCTTTAATTGCTGTTTTGCAGAAAAGAAAAGGCACATAAGTTTTTCTCCAAATACTTCATGAGTTGGTTCTCCATAATGAATCTATCAAACATGAGAAAAAATTATCTCCCAATGTAAAAGTCCAAAGCATGTATCAATATTTTGGTTGTATTATGAACTTGTAGTTAATATTCATGGCGAAAATGTGTTTGTCATTGAGATTTTTCGGTTTGTGTAAGGAGTTATTAATTATGAGAGGTTTGAAGTTTCTAACTTGGGTAATAAAATGTAGAAATGTAAATCACATGCTTGAAATTGATCTTGAAATAAAAACATGTCTAAAACTTGCACGAATGAATAATGATAGTAAAAACGTATACGAATACGATCCGCGCATAATCATTAATATTTAAAAATTTGTTATCTTTTTATGATATAAATAAAAGATATATATTTCATATTTTGCCTAAGGTCGTCAATATTATTAAGACGGGTCTGACGAGAGACATCAGACCTCATAGTCATCACTAATTGAAAACAAAAGCAAACGTATTTTTTAAACAAATAGTTACAGTCGAAGGGATTTGGGGCAGATGAATGGTGGTAGTCGGGATTGATATTAGTGGAAGAGGCTGAAGGCTGCCGCATCATCGACGGGGGGGTGCATCGGTGAACCCCAGTGCAAATCGCCGCCGGCGCCCACCAGGTGTTGGTTCTGTACCAGTGGGAGCTGCTGCTGCATCGCATCGCCGTACATTATTGCCCACGGAGATGAAAGGTGATTTATACGAATCGAAGGAAACTGGGAAAGCGTCCGAATGTTGTGCCTCGTCGTTTATCAATTGACAACCAAATGCAAAAAAAAAAGTTAGGATTTTCTTTTCGGCAAGCCAAACCCTCGACTCGAGCCTATCTGGGTACTAAAACAAACCGGGTGAAACCATGACCATGTTTTTTTACCCGCCGAAAAGATAAAAAAAAATTATGGCTAGGTTTAATGTCCAACGAGTACTTTATTGGTTTAGCATTAATCTCCACAAATGTCACGTTATACGTATAGGTGGGCACAAATCAGTTTTTTTCGTCTGTTGTATCTTAAATAATATTTGATCAATCGATTGAATTCATTTGCTGGTAGTACATGCGAATCTTTGCAATACATGGATTAACGATTCTACATGTACTATATCCACAATCTCTATAATATTATTTAAGAAGACATTTTTAAAAATAAACTTTGTTTTGTAAGTTATTACATGAAATGACATTACAAATAACAAAAAAAATTGAAATAGGAAATGATATAATAGTCTTTTAAAATTATTGATTAAAATATGAAAAATATATATTTTGCATGAAAAAGTTATTTATTATTTAATTTCTGAATTATTTTTAATGATTTATATTTTAAAATAATAATCAATTCATATATATTCAAAATCTTGCTATATTTTTTACTATAATTTATTATATTTTATTTGAATATATATCAAAACAAAAGTTGAAAAATATTTTACTAATTTTATCCCTAAAAAGTTAGACACAAGAAAACTACTTTTTTTAAGAGTTTGTAAACTAACCACAAAAACTAGAGTTATTTAACGGTGCATATTAAAGTTATGTTTTCAAGATTATAAGTTTTTGCGGTTTAACTCGAATAATATTTTAGTTCAGTGCAAAACGGGTTAGATAGACAAATTATTACAAATTGACAACTTTATCTATAATCATTAGTTAGATATATTGTAAACTTCAGATAAAAACAATTTTCTTAAATTTATTTTTAAAAAAATTACTCCGCACTATAATTAGCGCGGATTAAATTCTAGTAAATAGTTATTTCTTCAACACACGAAACCACGACAAATAAATTTACTTACAACGCTGAATCTTCGATAAGTTATACTTTTGTACTTTCAACTCTTTGATAAACTTTACAAATATTAATTTGCAGAAAGTGCATTTTATAGGTAATCGAACCTTACGTGTAAAAAGCTTTTAAATCTTTGATTTCCAATATACTTCTTTTTTTGTTTACCTATTTGTAAATAACCAAATATAACAGTGGAACATATTGAAATACTTTGATCCAAATATAGTTCTGAATCGTGATGCTTCCATTGGTTTGACTTCGTAATTTGGATTTTTCTTACAAACCAGATTCAGATTTAAAATCTTTTTAAAAAAAGTAAAACGCAATTGAGAGTGAGCATGACATCAAAACTTACTAAAACCTTAGCCTATGAAAGCTTTAAATCTCCCAAATAAAAAGTTAACTTTTGATCCTCACGCAGCAAACACTCATACTGTACCACAATCTTGCTCAAAACATGCGTAACAAAGAAGATACGAGTACGAATATTCAGCAAACAAGTAATTTTCGCACACATATTAACGAATAAATCAATCAAAAATAATCAAAGCTGCGATACGATCACACACATTGTCGGCCGCTAGCGGCTGGACCAGCGACCAGACGCAACGGTTGTTGTTCGTTTGGCAGTCGCACAACTGATCATTGTGACTGATCGCAACAATTCCAGATACAACACTGATTTTTTTCAGCTACCAAAAATTTCAGACACAACGTTTAGCCGCAAGAGATTGCGTCAGGTAAACGAACACCGATTAGTCGCAGCCGCAACCTCGACAAACGGACATACCTATAGTCGGATAGTCCATACTCTCACATAGTCTTATACGCATTACATTCATACGTAGATTTGGCATGATTCATAATCACATAGTCTCAATCAAAAATAATGATGAACATAATTTAATCTTCTCAACCACACAGATCTCACTATTCCAACACGCGATCAAACAATACATCGGAAACACATTCCTCAGTATGATCGGATAGAGCGTCCCAGCACAATCCCCAAAATCCATACACACATCCCCCTAATTTCAATATTCTAAATCCTAATGTAATAGAGATGGAAAATAGAGTTTCCTGGTGGTCAAAACTTGTGCTGTTAGGGCATCTCTAACCCAGCTCCATTTTTGGTTCCAAACTCTATTTTGGAGTCAATTCTTTTCCAACCCAACTCTATTTTAGAGCCAAAAATGAAGTTTTTAATATTTGGCTCCATATTTGGAGTTCATTTCATTTTTTTTTGGTTCATGACTCCATTTTTAACTCCAAAATGGAGTGGTATTGGAGTAAAACTAAACTCCATTTTGGAGAAAAAAATAGAGCAATACATTGGAGATTCTCTTTTAATTGTAGTTTTAAAAAAATTTCAAAAATAATATTCCAGAAAATGCTTAAACGTCACCGTGTAGACAGTTGACTAACAAATCCGGCAATCGCCAATAACGTTCCAGATTTCCGGCGCTACAAAGCTGGCAAGATCGAGGGCCAATAACGGAGTCGTATATTTTATTCCCATATTAAACCTATCATTTCCTTCAGTAATCATAATCAACGGCTTTAAATCCATCTCTATTTCAATCTCGTTGATCTAACGGACCAAGAGTTTCTGAGTGCATAGTGAGGGCGTTGTACCTGATTATGTCTGGTCACTACTTGCGGCCCTATTTCTCGAGCCAATAAAAGGCCAACAAAAATACTCGCCTCTTCGCCACAAAGAAAATTCTCTCATTCTTCTTCTTCTTCGCTCACCTCCGACAAGAAAGGGCGAAGAATCTCGCTCCTTGAATTTCGCTTTGCCATCGATTCTCTTTGGTAAGTTTAGGTTACTCTCAGATCTCTGATCTCTTTAAATCTCGTTGGTTCTCATTTTTGTTCATCTGATTTTATTGATCTGTTTCAGTCTTATACATCTATCAACAAGGTAAAATGATATAGATTCGTGTTGTAGATCTGATGGTTTTTCCTGGGTTGGATTGAATCTAGATCGCGGGTCGTGTGATAATGTTTTGATAGAATAGATCTGTTTTATGTTTCTTCGATCTGCTTTTGGAATCCTCGAAATGATTCGTCTCTGTTGCTTTTATTTTATACCATTTTGTTACTGATGTATGGATCTGTCGTGCGGACCTCATTAACGAAAATTTCATGCTTCTGAATATTATCATGTTTTTGTTTCTGCCTCGCATCATTTCACAGTGTAAGTATTGGATTGATCTGTTACTAGATCTCATTTACAGCTCATACGTGAAAGTCGTATTTGTATAGCTCTGATTTATTAGAAATACCAATCCAATGTTTCCTGTCATGGCTTTTGTGTGTTTTCACATTTTTGTTATGCCTGTAGCTTCTCTTATGTTTATGCATAAATGCTTTTGCTTCAGTCGTATAGTTCACTGAGTGCTGTTTACTTTTGCAGAGGTCAAAATGGTTGATCAGACTCAGCACCCCACGATTCTGCAGAAGGCTTCTGGCCAATTCTTGCGTTCGAGTGTTTCTCAGGACATTGTTGGTTATTCATCGGCTTTTCAAAGGCCTGCTACATACCAAAGGTGTGCAACATACGGAAACTACTCGAATGCTGCATTTCAATATCCTCTTGCGTCCGCATCTAGGATTGCAACACCTGCTTCTCCTGTGTTTGTCCAAGCCCCAGGAGAGAAAGGGTTCACTAGCTTTGCTATTGATTTCCTGATGGGTGGTGTTTCCGCTGCTGTGTCAAAGACTGCTGCTGCTCCCATTGAGCGCGTCAAGCTCTTGATTCAAAACCAGGATGAGATGCTCAAGGCTGGCAGGCTCTCTGAGCCCTACAAGGGTATTGGTGACTGTTTCGGCAGGACTATTAAGGATGAGGGATTTGGTTCTTTGTGGAGAGGAAACACAGCTAATGTTATCCGTTATTTCCCCACTCAGGTTGGTTAAGTTTCAGATCATTGCTCCTAAAAAAATGTCTACTACTATATGATGCATTGGTTACTGATATGCATTGGTTACTGATATATCTCACTTGCTAGGCCTTGAACTTTGCATTCAAAGATTACTTCAAGAGGCTTTTCAACTTCAAGAAAGACAAGGATGGCTACTGGAAGTGGTTTGCTGGTAACTTGGCATCTGGAGGTGCTGCCGGTGCCTCATCCCTTCTCTTTGTGTATTCTCTTGACTATGCACGTACCCGTCTTGCCAATGACTCTAAGGCTGCCAAGAAGGGAGGTGAAAGGCAGTTCAATGGTCTTGTTGATGTCTACAAGAAGACCCTCAAGTCGGATGGTATCGCTGGACTTTACCGTGGATTCAACATCTCCTGTGTTGGTATCATTGTCTACCGTGGTCTGTACTTTGGACTGTACGACTCTTTGAAGCCACTTCTCCCCGGAGACATGCAGGTTTGTTTGTGATTTATCTCTTATGTCCATAAACCGACAAAACTAGAGATCCTATCCTGCCTTGTTTGTTTCTAATGTTGTATTCTCTCTTTCCTTTCTGGAAATTTCAGGACAGCTTCTTTGCTAGCTTTGCGCTTGGATGGCTCATCACCAATGGTGCGGGTCTTGCATCCTACCCAATTGACACAGTTCGTAGAAGAATGATGATGACATCAGGTGAAGCCGTCAAGTACAAGAGTTCGATGGATGCCTTCCAACAGATTCTCAAGAAGGAAGGACCCAAGTCTCTGTTCAAGGGTGCTGGTGCCAACATCCTGCGTGCCATTGCAGGTGCTGGTGTGCTCTCTGGCTACGACAAGCTGCAGTTACTTCTTCTCGGCAAGAAGTTTGGATCTGGAGGTGCCTAAGTACTAATCACTAGTCACCACCATAAAGCTTGGGCTTTTTTTTCTTTCTTGATTTATTGCAGTTTCAGACTTATAAAAAAATCAAAGATGTTGATGAAATCTTTTTCCATAAAACTAGAGAGGAGCAAGGGGAAATTTATCATTTCGACGATAAGTTTTTTCTTATTGAATAAATTTTGTATGGGGAGGAGATTGACTCCTTGGAACCAATTTACGATTTTTTTTGTTTTGTTTTGATTTATATGATTGAGGATCTTTTTCTGAGTTAACTTATATATATCTCTTTGTGATTTGGAAAATTGTTACCAGCGTTGAATATGGAACCGTCATAATGTGCACATACATAGTTAATTGTCGGTTCGTTGCTTGAAAAGCCCGGCCACTCGTCACCTTGGTTCATGACTCTTTGATTCCTTGTGAATTCTCTATTGCTATGAAATAAATATGCGAGATAGTGTCAAAATGTCTTTGTAACGTAGTGAATAGCGTAAAGCGATAGATACAATCAGATGCAGACAAGTTCAATAACGAGGAGCACGTTGAGATATAGAATGAAAGCAAACCATAAGTCATATTGCCCATCTTTAGAGCATGTACGTGGTCAAAGACGTGCCTGCACACACACAGCACTTGTTGAACCTATTATCCATCAGTCAAGTTTTTGTTGTTGTCTAAATAGTTTTCATTGGCACGATCCTAACACCATTTTGTCATATGCGGAAAATAAAATCGTTAATAGTCAACTCCGCTTCGCATTAATTACTCGTTGCATCGGTCATTCGTCTCCGGCAACTTCCCTTCTTTCTCCTCCATAGGTTAGGTATCTCTACGAATCTGTAAGCTTCATATTTTACTCCCTTTCTTATGTCATACTCCGAAATTCGCTTCTGAGGTTTCTGCTTCTCCAGATCTTTCGTTTTTTTTTTCTTTTGTCTGCGGTGGATCAAATTGATCTGCGTTTTTCGAACTTGGCCGATTTCATACTGTTTACTCTTTTCCTCGATTGATTCTCATAAACTCGAGATAATTTTGATTGCTTGATCTTACGTGTGGTTCTCAATTTGCAAAGTTGCATTGGCTTTGCTTCTGACGATTCACTTTTCGTTGCCTTTGCAGGGATAAATTCGTTAGTGGAGGGGGTCCTCTGCCATGTATGTGGCTGATAATCGCCAATATCTGAGCATAAGTTTTGCTTTGTATTTGTAGTTTTTTCTATAGTTTCGATCGAGAGAATAAACAATGGGAAAAGCATCGGGCTTGCTTCTGTTTCTGTTGGGTTTCGGGTTCTTTGTAGTCACATATAATCTTCTGACACTTATAGTCCACAATAGATCTGGTGTGAGTAATTCAGATGGAAGTCCACTTCTAGATCCTGTTGTTCAGATGCCTCACAGAAAGGCCAAGAACTCCCCAGCACCACGCTTTCATGTTGCCTTAACAGCCACAGATGCACCTTACAATAAATGGCAGTGTCGTATTATGTATTATTGGTATAATCAGAAGAAAGCTCTTCCTGGTTCTGATATGGGAGGCTTTACCCGCATTTTGCATTCCGGTAATCCCGATAACTTGATGGATGAAATGCCCACTTTTGTCGTCGACCCTCTTCCCCCAGGTCTTGATCGGGTGAGAATTTTTCACTTCTCTTGCACTCAGTTCTGTGCTATTTTCTAAACTGAATCACTCTTTTGTGTTTTAGGGGTATGTTGTCTTGAATAGACCATGGGCATTCGTGCAATGGCTTGAAAGAGCTACCATCAAGGAAGAGTAAGTCCTGTCTCCCTTCCTTCCAACAAACATTTTACTGTTTGCTAAATCTCCTGCTTGTTAATTTCGGTGCAGCTATGTGCTGATGGCAGAGCCTGATCATATATTTGTTAATCCCCTTCCCAATTTGGCTGTTGGAGGGTACCCAGCCGCTTTTCCGTTTTTCTATATTACACCTCAAAAGTACGAAAACATAGTCAGAAAGTACTATCCAGTGGAGATGGGCCCGGTAACAAATATCGACCCCATTGGCAATTCTCCTGTTATCATAAGCAAGGTGAGATTGATTATCTGTGCTAGAAATGATTGTATGTGCTCATCACTGTCTCACACACATTTGACTTTGTCCCCCAAGATTTCTAGAGGCGTTTAGCCTAGATGTGATGTTGGTGTCCCGGAATATGTGGTTTGTTCTGTTTATGCATTATACTTGATGTTGACTTGCATTGTCTTTCTTATGCAGGAATCACTTGAAAAGATTGCTCCTACATGGATGAATGTCTCGCTCACAATGAAAAACGATCCAGATACTGATAAGGCATTTGGATGGGTGCTGGAAATGTTAGCACCGGAAACAAAAATCTCTACTCATAATTTGGCTCCTCGCCTTTTGATTCCCATCATGGTTTTCTGACAGCTTGCCTCTTCTCTTTTCTGTTCGATAAGGTATGGTTACGCAATTGCCTCTGCTCTGCATGGGGTGCGGCACATACTTCGGAAGGATTTCATGCTTCAGGTAGGAATCAACCATGCGTGTGCTGATTACTGTTAATGTTCCATGTCGAAGTTATTTTTGTTAATTTGTCTTGTCAAAGTTACAAAATTATTCTCTTTGCGATCTGTGTTCCTAAGTGCTCTTACCATATCTGTCAGCCTCCGTGGGATATTTCTACCAAGGGGAAGTTTATCATCCATTACACTTATGGATGCGACTACAACATGAAGGTGATTTCTGTTTGACACGATTGTTTAATTTATTCTTGGCAGATAAATTAGAGAACAAAATTTGCATCTTGAGTAATTTGTTTCAAGTATTCTCTCTCAATACTTATGCAATCTTGTGGTCATTCGTTTTGGCTTAGTTAATTTAAGTTTTCTTATTAGACGCTCGTGAAACTACTGAGTTTTGTTGCAACCTTATACAAGGTCCTTAAAGTAGAGTGTTTCAGTGATTACGACATGTTGGTTTTACTTATATCAGTTTCATATGTATTCTAAATAAGAACATTACCGACTGTTAAATACAGGGTGAGCTGACATATGGCAAAATAGGAGAGTGGCGATTCGATAAGAGATCACATCTGCGAGGTCCTCCTCCGAGGAACATTTCCATGCCGCCTCGTGGTGCTCCGGAAAGTGTGGTACGTTATATACTTACCACTCAATGTAATCCTATATACACAACGAGATACTGCTGTAAGGTCCATCCATAGCTCATAGGGGAACTTATTCGCATCATGTGTATTGAGACTATATAGCAACTTTATACACAAATGATTATCCTAAGTCTGATGTAGTTTGTCAATTTCCAAGACTTAGATGCATTAGTCTGTAAATCATTGACAAGAAGTGTGAGAGTGAGAGGCCAAACTGTGAATGACTTGCCTAAATACATATGTGTGTTGTGTTTTGTGGTGGTGGTGATGCAGGTGACTCTTGTGAAGATGGTGAATGAAGCTACTTCAAATATCCCTAATTGGGACACTCTCTAACTCACACATCCACAAGACACAAACCATAGGGACGACCCTAACGAATCCAATACAGCATATTTTGCCATATGGAAAGTTTTTTTTTTTTTTACTTTTACATCCTTTTTTCAGTTAAATGATGAACTCAGTATAAATTATGAAATCTGGTTTGAGATAATGTTTAAGAGAAATCGTTAGGTGAAGACGCAACTTCCATAATCACTCCTAGAAAGAGAGCAGAAGTATTTCTTTTGGTTCTAGTAAATAAATTTTAGTTTAACAATGAATAGTGTGGTAACTAGACTAACGGACTAAGTGTGACGGAGTTAATAGTTCCGTCAATCAGACCTTTTTATCCATTAAAAAAAAACAAGAGAGAGAGAGAGTCTTTGTCTTTGGTCATCTATCTCCTCCCTCGACCCCAGACACAACAACAGTCTCCTCATCTTCTTTGAGCAAAAATGGAAGTCGCTCTTCTCTCCTTCTCTTCATCCTTGTCTCCTCTCTGCCACAACCGAACTTTAACCTTAAAACCCAGAATCTCGGAATCCTCAAACTACCCTCGTCTCCCGATCATCAGATCCGCCGTGTCTCGTACCAAAAAGGAAGAAACCGTCGAGACAGTCAAGTCCCATCTCGAAAACTGCCACCTCCTCGCCGCCATCAACTACAAAGGCCTCACCGTGAAGCAGTTCCAAGACCTCCGGAGAACTCTCCCCGACACCACTAAGCTCGTCGTCGCCAAGAACACTTTGGTCTTCAAGGCTATCGAAGGCACCAAATGGGAAGTTCTCAAGCCTTGTATGAAAGGCATGAACGCTTGGCTCTTTGTCCAAACCGATGAAATCCCTTCCGCCATCAAACCCTACCGGAGTTTCCAAAAGGAACGCAAGCTCGAAGACAATGACTTCGCCGGCGCCGTCTTCGAAGGTAAGTTCTACGCTCCCGACAATTTCAAGGTTCTCGAGACCATGCCTACTCGCGCTGAGATCTACGCTAAGATGCTCGGAGCTCTGCAAAGCCCTGCCATTAATCTCGTCTCTACTTTACAAGCACCAGCAATTGAGGTTATCATGGTGCTCAAGGCTTATGTCAAAAAGTTGGAAGACGAGAGTAATGCATAGTTAAGTACGCTGTACTATAAATCTCAGAGAATGTAATGTACCCGCAAAGCAATTCAGTTTTTGTTTATGACTCGAGCAGCAACTATTATTACAGTCATTGGGTTTTATTGAAATGTTGTTTTTTTGGAGTGCTCACACGGGTCGTGTTCAGATGTATTTAGAAAGGATAGACTCAACCACTCCCTGAGCTATGGGGTGGTAAGTTTCTCGAGCTTCTGCAAAGACCTGTTTCGCCAGCTGCTTCTCTTCGGTTCCACCAGCTTGTGCAAGAGCAGTGAAGAGTGTACGCAGGTACTTCATCCTTCCTACCGCTTTTAGAGTTTTCTCCACTTCCCCATGGTACTCTCTACACTTGGATGAGATTGCAAGTTGCAAAAACGACACCTTCACTTCGTAGTCCTTTGATTCTGCTAGTCTGTACCGCTTGTCCAAGGCCATCACCTGTTTCACCAATAAACAAACTGGGTGTTAGTCATAAAATTGGAACTTGATTCCTGATCTTTCCTTTTTTGATCTTGCATTGTCGATTACAAACAACAAGACAAGACAAAATCCTAGGAAATTGTTGAAGAGATCTACAAACTCTTCCAAAGCTAAGAGGCTTTTTCCACAGACATTCAATCGCCAAATACACCAACAGCCTGTTTCTCCTCTACTTTTACTAATCCAAGACTAACTATTAAGCTAACCGACTGTTAGTTAGTCTGTCAATAATGCACAGTGGCTGAATCTCTTTTTCTCTTCAATGCACTTGCCATTATCTTAGAGGAAGTAAAAAGACTACCTGAGAAGGTTCACATGATTTAGGAAGATTCTCCAAGTACAGCTCCCATTCCTGTCCGTTCCACTCAGCAACCTCATCCTCACTTGGCATCTTTCCTTGCTTAAACTCTTCTGCGAGGGATATGATCTTTGTGTAAATGGTTGAGACTGGTTCATATGCATCTTCAGGTATACCAACGCCCTCAGTCCACAGATGTAGGTTGATCTCTTTCTCTATGCCAGGGATGTTTGCTTTCAGGAATTCAAGAAATGTATCTGTATCGATGGACTTGAACTTGAAAGTAGCAATGTATTTCTTGAGGAAATCGTCAAAAGCGGTCCTTCCAACCTGAAAGATTTCCAGTAAATAGATGACCGCTATTGGTAACATTACATAAGAAAACAGCCAAGTAGAGGTGTGATACGGTATTCTGACAAGGTGGCTAACCTGGCGTTCAATTCGCAACACAAATTGGAAGCCTTTTTCATATGGGACCTGAGAATATACATCATCTGGATCAACACCTTCTTGGTTGTTCTTCAGTTTTGTGCACTCCAAGTTGTCTTTAAACCGTTCCATTTCGTCGTTTAAACCCCTCCAACCAATGCCAATGTTCAAAGTAGCTCTATCCGCCCCTTGAACAACCTCCACAATTCTCCTCTCTGCGTATGTTGTAAATCCCTATGGCCATATCAACAAGGCAAACTCTAAATACGGATACACACATGAATCCCTAAACCTAACTCTCAATCAAGCGAATACCTCATTCAACCAGAAATGTTCGTTGTTGATGTTGGTGATCAAATTCCCAGTCCAGCTATGTGCGAGCTCGTGGGCTACAACTTGAGCTCCAGTGGCGTCCCCTTTGATTACAGTGGGCGTCAGGAAAACCATCCTTGGATTTTCCATGCCTCCATAAGGAAAACTCGGAGGCAGCACCAGCAAGTCAAATCGTTCCCACTCGTAATCGCCAAACAGCTTCTCCCCTTGCGTGATCATCTCCTCCGTCCCTGCAAACTCCAGGGCAGCCGCATCTAGGACTTGGCTGGCAGCAGACTCTGCATATACCCGAGTCCTAGGCCCCACTTCACGAAACCCTAGCTCGCCTACCGCGAACGCAAAAAGATACGGCGGTATAGGCTGTTCCATTACGAACTCTTCGACGACTCTGTCCTCGGCACACCACAGCGACGAACCCAGCGACCCCGCCTCGAGATGTTTGGCCTCCTCGAGGACCGGAAGCCTACGGCGGACGTGGCGGGCCGACATGACGGCGGAGAGCGAAGTCGGTATGTTCATGACGACGTGGTAGCGGATCCTGGCGGCAGGCGTGTCCTGGCAAGGGAAAATGGATCTGGCGTGAATGGCTTGGCACTGAGTGTAGACATAGGGGTGCGTTTTGGAGAAGGTTTGGAGCGGAGATAGCCACTGGAGAGCGGAGGCGGAAGGAGAAGTGGAGTAGAGGAGCAGCACTGAAGAGTGACCAGAGAGGACGATGAGTATTTCGGTGCCTCGGATTCGATCAGGGTTTGTGGAGACGCTGTAAGGGAGAGGTCGGAGGGTTTGGGGATCAAGGACCATATCGATGGAAATGCAGCGGGAATCAAGGGACAGGTTGCCGGAGAAGGCGGAGGAGAGAGAGAGGAGGGCGGAGCCATGGATGATGGAGGTGTTGAAATCGAGGTAAAGGGAGAGAGCGACATGGGTGGTCAGAGGATGAGAGGAATTGGTGAAAGAGTGGGGATCAATGGGTGCCATAGCTAATCGAAGATTTACGCTTGCTTAGGGTTTTCAGAGGAATTGAAGGAGGAAGAGCATCAAGCGGGAGAAAATAAAAAGGGTTTCTTTTGCTCTCAATCCAACATTTTAAGCCAAAATATATTATTAATGGAGAATCATAATACAAAGTGGGAGTGTTAAAGAAACCGTTTACTATTATGAATACAAATTGCAAGTGTTAATGGAGAATCATAATACAAAGTGGGAGTGTTAAAGAATCATTCTCAATAGTTTATATGATTTATGGATGACTGACTATTCCATTGAATCGGTTATAATATACCCGAACATAACTGAACTTGTTAAAATACCTGAAACCAATCCGATTTACCTGAAAATCAGACATTTTGTATTTTAAAATTTTCAATAAACATAATCCGAACCAACTCGAATCCGATTGGGAAACTGAAAAACCATAAACTCGGGTTTGGTAATATATAGGTTTTGTTATTTCGGTTACTACTTCGGGTATCGGGTATTATTTGAACCGAACCGATACCCGAAGTTACTCAGCCTACATACACATTCGAATATTATTATAGATCCGAATTCGAACCGAATCAATTTTTTCGGAACGTTTTTTCGGGTTTGGATATTATGCCCAGGGGGCTATACTAGGTGACTTTTGTTTGCCTCGATTGTTGTTTACGTCATCAACATGTCACCATTAGTCTCCATGCCCGATTTTGGACAAGGTCCAACGAAATTTGAGGTCCATTTTCTTATCATAGAATTGTTGACCAAAACCTTTTCTGTGTCTTTTTTTTTATAGATCATAAGCCCAAAATATTTGTATGGCAATAAAAACTTTGAACGAAAGCCCATTTTATATGATAGCTCTTGGCTTTGTGTACCAATTGAGTGGAATCTGATTGATTGTGAAGTTTCTAAGCAGGTTTTGAGAAGCAAAAAAATAACCATAAGGACTAAAAGCAAGAGATCTTCATATGGAATGATGAAATAAATGAAGTTTTGAAATAAATAAAAGCAAGAGATCTTCATATGAAATATATAACCATTCCACGTTTTCCTCCTCGCGCGACCTCTCCTTTAGTTCTGTTTCATGTTGTGTTGATAGGCTGTTTTTTCTAGTCTTGCCTGTTATTTTCGTTTGTCGTAGTTGCTTATGTTGTTTTTGGTCTTTTCTGTTTCTTGTTCCCCTTGTATTTCTGTCAAAATTTGAAAACCGGTAATATAATCTTAACGTGTTTACCNAAAAAAAAAAAAAAAGTTTTGTGATGTGGAGACAAAAATTTACAAAGATATACTATTAAAGGCAAAGAAGAGATATCAGGAGGAAAAGTCAAGAAAATCAGTCTCTCAACACATGAAATCAAGTGCAAATTAACAAGAAGATGATGAATGTTTTCAGAAAGTAAGAAGAGGCTATTTCCGCAATAAAAATATTTCATATAAAATCTGATGGTTGACAATTTAGTCTTTGGACAGGTCAGAAAACGGGTTCTGGCTCAACGCCAAAGGCACCAACCCGTCAAAACCGACGAACCAGAACTCGACTCACCAACTAGACAGTAAAAAACCATCCTTTAGTATAAAAGCCTGAAGAAGAACCTTTTTCACATTTTCTTACATTTCTTTTTTTTTTCTTGCTCGACTCAAACGTGTCTGATTTCCCAGCAATTTTTTTGATCGAATTCTCCTTTTCTACTCCATGGATCTGTTCTTCTCCTCTTGATCTGGATCGACTTTGTTTCTTCCGGATATGTTCTGAGGAACTCTCTCTCTCTCTCTCTCTCCTTCTCTTCAAGTGATTGTCTTTCACACTCCTTCTACTCTCTGATCTCGTGACCTTTCCCAGGATTTTTTTTTAGGGCTTTCTCTTTTGAGCTCTAATGGTGGGGAGAATGAAGGTGCCTTGTTGTTCCGTGTGCCACACGCGGTATAATGAGGACGAGAGAGTTCCCCTATTGCTTCAATGCGGCCATGGCTTCTGCAAGGATTGCTTGTCCAAGATGTTCTCCACCTCTTCCGACACCACCCTCACTTGTCCCCGCTGCCGCCACGTGTCCGTTGTCGGGAACTCTGTCCAGGGCCTGCGGAAGAACTACGCTATGCTTGCTCTCATCCACGCCGCATCCGGCGGCGGAAACTTCGATTGTGATTACACGGACGATGAGGACGAAGACGGCGAGGATGGCGGAAGCGACGATGATGGAGCTGCTCGTTCCGCCCGCGGATTCCATGCCTCCAGCTCGCATAATAGCTCCTGTGGTCCGGTGATCGAGGTCGGAGCTCACCCGGAGATGAAGCTGGTGAGGCAGATTGGGGATGAGAGCAGTGGTCCCGGAGGGGTTGAGATGTGGGATGCGACTGTTGCAGGCGGCGGTGGAAGGTGTAAGCACCGTGTGGCGGTGAAGAAGATGTCTTTGACGGAGGAAATGGATGTAGAGTGGATGCAGGGACAGCTTGAGAGCTTGCGGAAGGCATCGATGTGGTGTCGGAATGTTTGTACTTTCCATGGGGTTGTCAAGATGGAGGGATCTCTTTGTCTCTTGATGGATAGATGCTATGGGTCTGTTCAGTCTGAGATGCAACGCAATGAAGGCAGGCTCACTTTGGAGCAGATCTTAAGGTTCCTCTTTTGCTTATACTTCATGCCTAATCTCTTGCTTCATTTCTGTGCATAAAGTTTCAAACTTTGTTATCCTGCCTCCTAATTGGAAATTACTAGACTGAACCCGACTTGGTTTTTCGTGATTGCTGTTAGAAATATCTAGGAATTGCGCAGATTTTCAGATTCTAATGAAATAAAAGCCAACCAAAACCTGGCGTCACTTGCTAAGATAGCTTTAGTTTTGGATATCCTTGTGCTGAGCTCTCCGATTCTAGTAGAGTAGGAGAGAACATGAAGTAGCTGTCATCTCTCTTTGTCATTACCAGCTGCGGCCACTATTCATTTGTCAGTGGAGAAACATTTTTATTTGTACTAGTCCTTGCCTTTTTTAGTAGCGGAAGCCTTGAGTCTTGTTGTTGGAAGTCATCTCCATGGTAGGATCATATGTAGATTATACTATGTATTAGCGTTCAAATAAATTTGTTTGTCTTTCCTCCCGTTTTCTGGTTTTTCAATTGAATACTGTCATTTTGGGATTGTTAAGTGAAAGCATTAGTGAGTAAATGAATGATCTTTGTATTCTCCTTTTATATGGTACTCATGTTGCTTTCCTTTTTCAACTTAGAAAATCCCTCCAGTGACCAACCTATGTATTATTCCATTGCTCTTGTTGTGATATTAATTTTTTTACCAACTGTAGATATGGGGCTGATGTTGCTCGAGGGGTTGCAGAACTCCATGCAGCAGGTGTTATATGTATGAATATAAAACCTTCCAATCTTCTTTTGGATGCAAATGGCAATGCTGTGGTTTCTGATTATGGGCTCGCTCCCATCCTGAAGAAGCCAACATGCCAGAAAACTCGACCAGAGTTTGATTCCTCGAAAATCACTCTATTCACAGACTGTATAACACTCAGTCCACACTACACTGCGCCAGAGGCTTGGGGGCCAGTGAAAAAACTTTTTTGGGAGGATGCAAGTGGTGTATCTCCAGAGTCAGATGCATGGAGTTTTGGTTGTACGTTGGTAGAGATGTGCACTGGTTCCACTCCGTACGTGAAGCCTCTTCCTACTGCATATTACACTTGTGTTTTGTGTCCGCCATTGTGCTAACTATCACTTAATTTTGCAGGTGGGATGGTCTTAGTAGAGAAGAAATTTTTCAAGCTGTTGTGAAAGCCCGGAAAGTACCACCACAGTATGAACGTATAGTAGGTGCGGGAATTCCTCGAGAATTATGGAAAATGATTGGTGAATGTCTTCATTTTAAACCGTCAAAAAGACCAACTTTTAATGCAATGCTTGCTACATTTCTTCGTCATCTACAAGAGATACCACGTAGCCCTTCAGCAAGCCCTGATAAGTAAGAGTTATAAGTCTTTTCATTGCTTTACAGTAAAGAAGACCCTTTCACTTCTATTGAACAATTCTAAATTAATATAGCATAAATGGCTAAAATTGCTTGTGTCATCCCGCCTATATTCTTTCGCCTAACGATTTCATAAATCGTGTATGATGTAGTGGGTTTATCAAAATATGTGGAGTAAACATTGTAGAAGAAACTCGCGCGACTAACATGGGGGTCTTACAGGATAACCCTAACAACCTACATCGGGTTGTTTTGGAGGGAGACTTTGAGGGTGTAAGGTTGGTATCTGTTAGGAATTTTTAGCTAATCCTTTTGATTTGACTAGCTATAAACAACCTTTTCTCAACTACATTGGTTTGATTTTTGTTTTGGAGTAGAAATATACTAGCAAAGGCTGCAGCTGGAAGCGGTGGAAGCTCTGTGCGATTTCTATTAGAGGCGCAAAATGCTGATGGTCAATCTGCTCTTCACTTAGCTTGCAGACGTGGCAGTGCCGAACTTGTGGAGGCTATATTGGAGTATGGGGAGGCGAATGTAGATATTGTGGACAAAGATGGGGATCCTCCTCTTGTCTTTGCTTTAGCAGCTGGTTCTCCACAATGTGTTCATGTTCTCATTGAAAAGGGGGCTAATGTCAGGTCCAGACTGCGGGAAGGATCAGGCCCATCTGTTGCTCATGTGTGTTCGTACCATGGCCAACCTGATTGTATGCGTGTAATTCTCTGCTCCCGAGGAAGTTATCAGTCACTTTAAAGCTTCCACCGCATGTTCACAAATCCTCCTCTTTTCTGAAGTATATTGGAACTTAGGCTAGTCTTATATCGATTATCATGTTAATGGTTACACTCTGCTTAATGATACTATTAATAGGAATTGCTGGTAGCTGGAGCTGATCCAAATGCAGTGGATGATGAAAGTGAAACTGTGCTTCATCGAGCTGTTGCCAAGAAATACACAGATTGTGCCATTGTTATATTGGAAAATGGGGGATCTAGATCAATGGCCGTTTCAAATGCAAAGGGCCTAACGTAAGTACAGAACTGAACTCTTGTATGCTAGGTATACGCCACCATAAGATCTGACACTGAATAGTTTACTACTGCGCCTTTTTAGAGCCAGTTCGGATTACAGAAACTGACTCTATTTGTTTTTTTCTTTCTTAGTTCTTATTCTCCTATTTTGCATCTACGTTAGAACTTATCTTGATTAGTTGCATTGTTCCCGTACTCCTTAAACTGACTCTATTTGTTTTCTTAGTTCTTATTCTGCTCAAACATGTCCATTACGTTCACCTGTTTAGATAAGCCATAATGATGTAGCTGCCCTCGCACTCCTTAAAGTGATTTATATGTGTTGTTATTCATGGTTCTTCTCTTTCTTAGGAAAACATTTTCCATTTGTAAACGTATGTTTCTGTTGTTTATGCTATAGATCTTAAACTTTGATGTTTTTTTCAGACCGTTACATATGTGTATAACAACATGGAATGTTACTGTTATCAAGAGATGGGTGGAAGTTTCCAGTCCAGAAGAAATTTCTCAGGCAATTAATATCCCAAGTCCAGTTGGCACTGCTCTGTGTATGGCTGCTGCTATAAGGAAAGATCATGAAAAGGGTAATGATGAAATCATAGTATCTTTTGGTTGGTAAATTGCTTCATATATGACGATATCTATGTTGTCCTGTGCTTTTTTTGCAATGCCAATTTTAGCAAATAAGATTTTTGCATTATGAATATCTGATCTTCTGTGCGTGGACGTCTACGAAGTTTTATCTTTTATTGGTTAGACACGATGGTTACTGCCATCCATATACGATACAAATGTTTTCAAGCTACATTTCCAATGGGTTTTTATGTAGTAAATCTAAAAGACCAGTTACTTGTAGTTTTGTACACTACGAAAAAAGAATATTATGTGAACTGTTTCCTGCTATTTCTTACAATTGTGTCGCGTCAAAGTTGAATTTATTGGATGTTATGTATTTATTTTATTTCTTATATAAATCAGTTTACTTAGCATGTATACTGCTGCAGAAGGTAGAGAGCTAGTCCAGATATTGCTTGCGGCTGGGGCAGATCCGACTGCGCAAGATGCTCAGCATGGACGAACAGCGTTGCATACTGCTGCTATGGCTAACAATGTGGAACTTGTGAGAGTAAGAGGCTTTCCTACCAATAATGTGTTAAAGTTGATGTTTTAAAGAGGAAGAATAGTATTATGTTTTGTCAGTGTTGATAGATGTGCTGTTGCGGAGCACCAAACATTTCTTAAATCTAAGAATTACATGCGTTCCCTATCAACGAAGTAAATAATATATGGTGTGAATCGAAAATTGTTGGTAGTTATTGAGGGAAAAGACGAAGAATGCAGTGCCAAATATTTTTAGTGTTGATAGACTTTCGTACATTTCACTCATATCTTTCATTTGAATTATTATATTCTGCCTTACAGCCAACTACGTTTGTCTGATGTAATAGGTCATTCTCGATGCTGGTGTGAATGCGAACATCCGGAATGTTCACAATACAATTCCCCTTCATATGGCTTTGGCCAGAGGGGCGAATGCCTGTGTTAGCCTACTTCTAGAGTCTGGTTCGGACTGCAATATACAGGTAATAGTGCAGGCTTCCCTAGGTTTTATGAGTTATTTGTTATCAACAGTCTCCTTTACTGCCAAGACTGTATTTTCTTATCCTGGAGGCATTGAGTATTCAAAACATGGAGAGGCTAAGCTTACCATATCCCAAGGCTTGAATTTTGTCAATTTGAACGAGATTTTTTTTTCTTGTTTTTTTTTTTTTTTTGTGGTTGGAAAATTTTACAGAGGAAACTTACATAGTGATGATCAATTACTTTAATGTACAGTCATTAATTCAATAGGGGAACTGGTTTCAACATCCAAACCAAATTCAAGTGTGAACGTATGTTTTGGATTTCAATACTAATTTTATTCTTTAGTCATAGAGGGCTAAGCTGAATAATATGCTATTGCTTGAATCTCTTGTCAATCTGCATGAGAATGTTGACTTGTTGATACAAATACAAATGGTTCTTTCGGTCTATCGTTTCTTATTGCTATATAATGATGACCAGTTTCTTGAATATATGTTAATAGTAAATAAGTTATTTTAATTTACAGTCATTACTGTTCCAATCTGTGTTTAACTAGCGTTTGATATGAATATCATGGTTTGGAAAATATGTTCTCTGCATAACTAGTGGCAAGGCTTTGTGCATATGATGTTTGTAGGTTCCACATTGGGTAACGTCCTCATGCAGTCAGAGCTGGCTTTCAACATGTGCTGTTTTTACCTTGTCACTTGACTTGTCTTCTTCTTTTTTCATTATCATAAGGATGATGAAGGAGACAACGCATTCCATATAGCAGCAGATGCGGCAAAGATGATACGTGAAAACCTTGATTGGTTAATTGTGATGCTTAGGATTCCTGATGCTGCTGTGGACGTCAGAAACCACAGGCAAGCACTAATTTTATGCTATTTTAAATATTAAATAGTTGAAATGAAGGGGTATACTCATTGCACTGGGGTAATGTCAGTTTCCTGTCAGTGGTTGTGAAATCCACTCATACAAAATTTACTTCAGAAGCTAGCATTTTGAAGTGCCATTACCTTTTCCTTCTATGATCATAATTAATATAGTTTTTGAATAACAGTGGCAAGACAGTACGTGACTTCTTAGAAGCCCTTCCAAGAGAATGGATTTCAGAGGATCTGATGGAGGCACTATTAAAAAGGGGAGTTCATCTATCACCTACAATGTGAGGACTCTTCTGAAATCTTTCTGCTGATATGCACCTCTACGCAGTTAACTGACGCTGGTTTCAAATTCTCAGCTATGAGGTAGGGGATTGGGTGAAGTTCAAGAGAGGCATAACAACACCCTTACATGGATGGCAAGGTGCTAAGCCTAAGAGTGTTGGGTTTGTGCAAACCATTCTTGAGGAGGACATGATTGTCGCATTTTGTTCTGGTGAAGCTCGTGTGTTAGCAAATGAAGTTGTTAAGTTGATTCCATTGGACAGGGGCCAGCATGTAAGACTCAGAACAGATGTCAAAGAGCCAAGGTTTGTAAGTGCTTTCCTTGTGTATGCACATTTTCTAGGCCCGATATCTTGGATGAACATTTTCTACTGTGAAACTTTCTCGGACTTGTAAAAGCTTCCTCTTTGTCCTGTTTGTCTTCCTGAATAATTAATTAAGCTTTGGTCTAATTAATCCAAAACTATCAAGTTGGAGCTACAAAAGCTGTTAGAAATTATGGTGTAATTCATTTACCGGATTCATAACCATATATGGTGTTGATTGATTTTATTTTAGGTTTGGTTGGCGTGGCCAATCACGTGATAGTGTCGGCACTGTTTTATGTGTTGATGAGGATGGGATCTTACGAGTTGGGTTTCCTGGAGCATCTCGAGGCTGGAAAGCTGATCCTGCCGAAATGGAGCGCGTGGAAGAGTTCAAAGTCGGGGACTGGGTCCGTATCCGTCAGAATCTGACTTCAGCAAAACATGGTTTTGGATCTGTTGTCCCAGGGAGTATGGGGATTGTTTATTGTGTAAGGCCAGATAGCAGCCTCCTGGTGGAGTTAAGTTATCTTCCAAATCCCTGGCATTGTGAACCCGAGGAAGTTGAACCCGTTGCTCCCTTTAGGGTAATAAAGTATTATGTAGATTTCTTACAAACAGTTCTTACTTCATATCAGAAGTTCTATCCAACAATTTTCTTAATATTATAGATTGGTGATCGGGTGTGCGTAAAGCGGTCAGTTGCAGAACCTCGATATGCCTGGGGTGGTGAGACACACCACAGTGTTGGCAAAATTAGTGAGATAGAGAATGATGGTCTCCTTATAATTGAAATACCAAACCGACCTATACCGTGGCAGGCAGATCCTTCGGACATGGAAAAGATTGATGATTTCAAGGTAAAGCTGGTTTTCTCATGGAGTCACAAGGATGAGAAAATTTGGTTGTTTTTTTTTAAAATGCATCTCAGTTAGATCTGCAGCCTCTCAAGAGCTTTCATTCTCTTAACACTGAGCCTTTGTACCACGAGCAGGTTGGTGATTGGGTCAGAGTGAAGGCGTCAGTGTCTTCCCCGAAATATGGATGGGAAGACATTACTCGAAACAGTGTTGGCGTGATGCACAGCTTAGACGAAGATGGTGATGTGGGCATAGCTTTCTGTTTCAGGAGCAAGCCTTTTTCATGTTCTGTGACAGATGTTGAAAAGGTTGTACCCTTTCATGTGGGGCAAGAGATTCATATGATACCATCTATCACCCAACCACGACTTGGATGGTCAAATGAAACTCCAGCAACTATTGGTAAAATAATGAGAATCGACATGGATGGGACATTGAGTGTAAGTTTCTGAAATGGATCATTTCCCAAATTGATTGGGCTGTCCTCAGCTTTTTGTTTTCAGCAGTACTTCATAATCGAGGGTTGGATTATTTTTGTTCTCCTGTAGGCGCAGGTGACTGGTAGACAGACATTGTGGAGAGTCTCACCTGGGGATGCAGAGCTGCTCTCAGGTTTTGAAGTCGGTGATTGGGTGCGCTCAAAACCAAGCCTAGGAAACAGACCAAGCTATGATTGGTTTAGTGTAGGAAGGGAGAGTATTGCCATTGTTCATAGCATACAGGAAACAGGTTACGTGGAGCTGGCTTGTTGTTTCCGGAAAGGAAGATGGAGTACTCATTACACAGATTTAGAGAAGATTCCAGCTTTGAAAGTTGGCCAGTTTGTGCATTTCCAGAAGGGCTTAACAGAACCAAGATGGGGCTGGAGAGGAGCTAAGCCCGATTCACAAGGCATCATAACAACTGTTCATGCTGATGGAGAGGTAAGGGTTGCTTTCTTTGGATTGCCTGGGTTGTGGAGAGGAGATCCAGCAGACTTAGAAGTGGAGCGTATGTTTGAGGTTGGAGAATGGGTAAGACTTAAAGAAGGTGTTCCTAGTTGGAAGTCCATTGGACCAGGAAGTGTTGGTGTAGTGCATGGAGTAGGATATGAGGGAGACGAGTGGGACGGAACCACTTCAGTTTCGTTTTGTGGCGAGCAAGAAAGATGGGCGGGGTCCTCTTCGCATCTAGAGAAAGCAAAGAAGCTTGCAGTCGGACAAAAAACTCGGGTCAAACTGGCAGTGAAACAGCCTCGGTTTGGGTGGTCAGGTCATAGCCACGGGAGTGTAGGGACCATAGCAGCCATTGATGCGGATGGTAAGCTACGGATATACACACCTGCCGGCTCTAAAACGTGGATGCTAGACCCATCGGAAGTGGAAACCATAGAAGAAGAAGAGCTCAAGATTGGGGACTGGGTTAGGGTAAAGCCGAGCATCACTACACCCACTTACCAGTGGGGAGAGGTGAACCCTTCAAGCATAGGGGTGGTTCACAGAATGGAGGATGGGGACTTATGGGTATCTATCTGTTTCCTAGACAGGCTATGGCTTTGCAAAGCCGGGGAAATGGAACGTATAAGGCCGTTTGGAATTGGAGACCGGGTAAAGATAAAGAACGGACTGGTTGCACCTCGGTGGGGTTGGGGAATGGAGACACATGCAAGTAAAGGACATGTTGTGGGAGTGGATGCAAATGGGAAATTGAGAATAAAATTCCTGTGGAGAGAAGGCCGGCCATGGATCGGTGATCCTGCTGATATCGCTCTAGATGAACCTTCTGGCTGAATCTCCCAGTGTATGATTATGTTTTGAATCTGGAAGATTGATCATTAGGCTATGCATGAGGCTGCTATAGTGCTATGTGCATTACAAAGACATAAAGCTCCCCTAAGCCCTTGTGCCAACAGGTAATCTATCTATCTATCTCTTTGTCTCTCTCATGATGATTTATTAATATTTTTGTTAATAAAGTTAAACTATAGAGTGGTAGGAGATATATAGGCCGCATCATCTATTATGTCTAGACTTTCGAATCTCACATCTCTTTTTGTTTATATTCTCGTTTATATGTTCTCTTTTTTTTTTGGTTTTGTATAAAATAATGAATCGCATGTACGGACGGCTTTCTTTAGTATTAACAAGTCTTTTTGAGTGGCTTGGCCCAAAGTATTACTGTGTGAGGATGTAACAGTATACAACGTTTTCCAGCAGTAACCTCAATTTTCAAAACATACAAAGTCCTGATTGTTTCTGTAGAGACGACATCCATCTGAGTATATTGTATGTGGATACAATTGTATATAATGCATCAACATTCTTTTTTCGTTATTATTATTATTTTTTTGTATTGTTTGCTTATGTTTTGGTTAGTTAAAAATATGAGAATTTAAGAGTCATTTCTCAGTATCTTAACTGAGAATTTTTACGCTTCATGCTTCTACCAACATAACTATTTTTTTAAAAGAAGTTAATAGCTATTAGCCTATTACCGACCGTAAAGGTAATGGCATAAACAAAAGCATGAGAGATGCGTATTAAATAGTGTTCAGTCCAACTTTCTAGTAACAAGTTCAAAAAGCCTATGCGTTTTAATCATCAAAAAGCCTATGCGTATTAAATACTTTGTGATTTTAGACACATTTTCTAGAATTTTTGGGTGTGTCTATTGACCTTATTACCCATCTACCAAGAGGTAAATATTATTCCCCTATTTTCTCTTTATTTTTCATTTCATACATCCTACACATTTTGTTTTCTTTATATTCTTCTCATAAAAAAATAAACTAACAATTATTTTTTCACTATCAATTATATTTTGTTTTTCCTCTATATTTTGATACACATTTTACAATTTTTTATTTACATGTGAAAACTGGCGGTCATTTCCGACGGAACTAAATTCGTCAGTTACAGCTCGTCGAAAATCAATTTTGGTCAGATTTCCGTCCGTCGGAAAATGATCGGAACTTTTCCGATAGACTACTGAAGAGGATTTTTCGATGCATTTCCGACAAACAGTCCCCGTCGGAGGGAATTCCGATGATTTTCCGACGAAGTTATTGTTGGAATGCCCCGTATTAGTATTAGTTTTTCCAGCGACCAGTGTTTAGTTGTGTACACATGTACAATATTCGTGTCAATACACATGCATATCCATGTAGTTGTGTACACGTGGATGATATGCGAGTGGATTCATGCATATCCATGTCGTTGCGTACACATGGAAAAGAATAATAATAAAAAAAAATGTTTTGTATTTTGAGAATAATGATAAAATGGTATTTTCAGGATTTCACATGTCATAAAATAGAGAAAATGTGTCTAAAATCAGAATGTGTCATTTTTGTAAACTGAAAGTTGAAAAGTGTCTATAAATCACTCTTTTATCATCAAAAGAAAGTGAAAAAGTCACAGGTTTGGCGGACTAAGTCCAGCCGGCCTGTGGTGGGCTTAGCCCTGATTTTTCAAAAAATATATGGGCTGATTCACCATTAAAATCCCCCAAACTCCTCTGCTTCTTCAACAGCTTCCCTGGCTGTCTCATCATTCTCCCAAGTCCCACCTTCCCTATATTAAGAAAGAAGAGAAGGTGACTGGCACAACTGCAATGATTCTAAGCAAACCAATCGCGAAAGCTTTGTGTTCCTTCTCCTTGGGAAACAAAAGTCCAGGTCCAAAAACAAAAAAAAAGCAACAATTTTTATTTAGTTGTTTATAACGCCATCAAATAAAACGTTTCAAACCAAAAACTCTTTATTTTTTGTTTTTTTTTAGTGACTGTCTGTTGTCGTATCATACGGTTGAATGAAAGAATAATATTGACTTCCTTTGAGAGATACAATGTCACCAAGGTCTATTTTTTATTTGGATAAATTTTTCTTATCCGGTAAAAGTAGAGTAAGAATGCTTTTAGGTGATACAATGTAGATTGTAATGTATACAAAATCGCAACAATACAAAATCGCAACAACTATACACAGAGAGAGCTACTTACATTACATGATTCCTTATTTGTCCACAGACAACAATGGCTCCTTCAACAGATTGTTGGAGGATTGAAGATCAGTGTACGATGAATTGTTGTTATTACCATACCTTCTAAAGAAACTTGGTTTCTTGTCTTCCAAGTTAGAGCTCTGTACGTAACTAAGACACACCTGTACGGCGTCGTGTACTCTCACAAAGTACCATTCTTTTCCAACAAGCTCCACCATTCCTGATCTTGCTATTGTCATGTGAACATCTTTGTTCGGATTTGAAATCGCTAGCTGAATGTCCCTTGTTTTGTACTCCTGATACAATTCTTTCAAGGCTTCCACCGCGCTCGAGTCTATGTGAGTAACAGCTGCCATTGTTTGTATTTTGTTCAGGGATTCTGTTTTCTCTTCAATAACATGAATAATTGAGAGATTTTCAACATTAAATTACAGGGCCTTACGAGACATTTCCAGGATAACAAATGAGATTCTCTCCACCTCTGGTCCCCGGGTTGTGTATTTGTCAACAGCAACTTCATATTCTCGTAGTCTGCACATTACCATAAAAAAAAACGGCTTGTTATTCTTTCTATTGATTCACACCACAAGGAATAAAATTGCCACTCGCACCTGTCCTTGATGTAGCTTATGTTGGCAAAGTAAATAGGAGAATCGATTCGGACAATCACTATGCCGTTGTATGTGTAAGCCTCTGGATACTGCTTTATGTTTCTGTACACAGTGGTGCCTGGAAGACGGCCCAAGACAGCTACCAGGAGAACAATCAAGATACGAAATGAAACCAAGTTAGAAAATAGGCACTCTCAAAACGCATGTGACCGAGAGGCAATTGAACAGAATTCCTCTTACCAATATGAGGGTTTGCAGACTCGTGGATAACGAATGCTAGTGAAAAACCAACCTAAAATTGAAAGTATTGCAACTGCGTGAGTACTTAGAAGGCTTTGCAGAATTCACATATATATACGTGAAAATGATATAAACACTAGTTAGGTGAATCTGAACATACTAAGAGTCTCTAAATACTCACACCAACAAGGACACCGATCTCTATTCCGAAGAACAAAGTAGTGGTGCTAGTGATGGTCCAAAGAGTAAAATCCCTCTTGTCCACACGCCACAGGAAGATAGCTTCATCATAGTCCACCTATAGGTAAACATCCGGAAAGTTTAAATGAGAAACCAGAAGCAAAATTCATCTTCGCTCCTTGGCAGGTGGGTTTATTTGAACTTACCAAGCCACTAACAGCAGAGATCACTATTGCTGCCAAAGCACACTGTGAATTCGAGAGAGATAAGCAACAGAGTGAAAGTTAGAATCCAGCAGCTAGTTTCGCAATTCTCCAAAGTTTCAGAAAGAGCAGCAAGTAGTAGAAACTGAAATATTCATCACAGGCAAACAGACCTGTGGTATGTATTTAAACACCGGTGTCAAAAACAGTAGAGAACATCCAATGATGATTCCCGTTATAAGTCCTGATAGGCCAGTCTTAGCTTCACTTTCATTATTCACAGCTGACCTAGAAAAGGATCCTAAATTTTGCATTCAGGACATTCACATATTCGTCAAATTCAGGTTATTAAACGAACTGTATAACACTAATTTATTTTGGAAAAATTATATACGTATTCGTCAATTGTTAATGGCTTTTATCATCTGTAGATAACGTACCTGTAGCTGGGTATGCTGAAAATAATGACCCCAATATATTTGCAACACCAAGACCAAACAACTGTCAATTGAGGGGAGAAACAGTTGAGCTTTCAATGAAACGGCCGTAAAAGAAGACAAAAAAAAAGAAACAGCAATATTGTCTACACAAATGGATCTTCAGTCAAGCAGAATACCTCTGAATTTGAATCCAACTCATATCTGTTTTTTGCTGCAAGTGCTTTGGCAATACCCACAGATTCCTGGAAAAAAAAATGTAGAGCTAATTCATTAGGGAAAAACAAATCATAATATCAATTGACATGCGTTACTGCATCTTCTTTCTTTTTTTTCCTTCGGAAGCCAGATAGCCATCTCCATCCATTTATTGACATGCTTTACTGCATTCGAATCTAAACAAGAAATTATCTTCTTCTTCTTTTTTTCCTTAGGAATTCAGATAGCCATCTCCATCCATTTATAGTTTCACATGATTAGGTTCAGCTGCAGTTCCCATATGCCCACCCGGATAAAAGTAATGATATTGATGTCTCACCAAGATGGCAACACCAGTAATGAGAGCTGATGTTGGAAGCAATGTTTTTGCATGATCAAAACTTCTTGGGAAAGAAAATGTTGGAAGGCCCTGAGGTATTTCTCCCACCTGAAACATAGTAGATTTTGCTATTACTGCAAACACTTAACCACTATGTAGCTCAAAAAGGAAACTACAGTATATATAGTTTCGTTCTTCAGTGATCTGACCAGAGAGATGGAAGGTGGATGGAAGACTTTTGCAATGGTTGTACCGAGCACGATCCCTGTGAGTGGCGCTGCTGCTCGTAAGAACTGAAGTTCCTTCCTTGCTTTTCCCTGCCATGAAACACCATGACCTTACTATCACACTAATAAAGGAAAGTACTGTTTCCCTGGTAACACTGGAAAGAACAAGGCTCATACCACATGCTTCATCACTTGAAGGATCACTAGAATGAGAGATCCCATCAAGAAAGGTGGCCACTGAAACTACAAAAGGGAAAAAAGATCCATCTAAATAAAATGTGAATAAGAAAAAACAAAAGGCTTTCTTAGCCAAACTGATTCACCAGTAAAAGTAAAATCTTGATAACATGACATGAGGATATAGGGAAAGCCAGATATAGTAAAAGTTATAAAGAGGTAGAGAAAGAATATGCAGATCAAAATATAAAGAGATGAAAAAACCAAATTCTCGATCCCGATTAAAAGACCTTAGCCAAAGAGAGGAGAATTTTGTTTTGTTTTGTTCTCACTGTTAAAAGATGGAAAAGGAAGTTTCACCTTATCAGCTCCAGCTATAATGCTCTCTACTAGCGGCACAATCTTGCTGCTCCTGGCAATGCTATACCCCAGGAAATATTTGACTTGAGATAATCCAATCACAATGGCCGAAGCACTTGTAAATCCAGATATGACGGAGTGACTTATGAAACGAATAAGCCATCCAAGCCTGGATTGAAAATAGAGGAGTTTTGATTGCACAATAAAGATAATATTGTCTGATTTCCAAAGAAAGTAATCTTATTACCTTAAGAGCCCCATGATGCACTCCAAGATTCCAACCAAAAGAGCCAACAAAATGGCAAGTTCGATATGCAATTCCTCGGAAGAATCAGCGATTCCGCCCAGAGCATTAGAGACAAGAAGAGACACCAATGCTACAGGTCCAATTGCAAGCTGACGGGATGAGCCGAATATGGCATAAACAAATATGGGCACAAATGATGAGTCTGCATCAAAAGTTATAAAACTGAAATCAAAATTAGGCGTTTCTTGAAATCAAGACCTCAAGCAAGAGTTTGTATCACAAAAAAAAAAAAAAAAAACTCACATAGACCGTAAATCGGTGGAAGGCCAGCTAGTTTAGCATACGACATTGCCTGGTGAAATCCATCAAAAGAGTTAATTCAAATCGAAACATTTTGAGTGAAAAATTCAATTATGGAGCACAAGATGGTAATACCTGGGGAACAAGCATTATACCGACGGTGACACCGGCCATGAGATCGAGCTTAAAATAGTGGTTCCATCGGTAAGTTCGAATCCATCGGAAGCAAGGGAAGAGAGTATCAATCCAATCGAGGAGGGTCATGCGCTTGATCTTGGCCGTCCATCCGGAGAGGATATCGTCGAAAGGGATGGAAGGAGGACGAGCGTCATTGGAGGTGTCGGGATGCTGGAGCGGGATGACCTTGACGGGTCGGGTCTGACCGGGAGGCTTGGCGGAAGAAGACGAACCGTTTCCGACGGATCTTGAAACAAGGCTGGTCAGGTCCTTGACGCTCAGGGATGCGTCGTAGGACATGGCTTCGGCGAAACCGTTGATGATGAAATATATCTCTGTGAAACTGCAATCGTTTCATTTATTCCATTCAACAAAGGGAAAAGCCTTTACTCTACTTTGTGTTGTGGTCAATCTCTTTTTTTGTTTTTTTTTTAATAACCAGCGAAAACGTTTCTTTGAAAAAATAAATAAATAGAAAATTGAAGGAATAGATTGCATTATAGTAAAAATAAGTATTTGATTTAGATAAATATAGTATGAAGCCTAACAGAGATCTAGTCTTACGATAACTTACTCAAATAATTTTGTTATCACAATACATTTTTAAAGTAGTTGTAAACAAACCAAACTAGTGGTCGCCTGGTGGTAGGGATCGATTTGGGAATCTATGAACAATGGTCTTCCGAGTTCGATTCTTGCTGGAAACTAAGTTTTTATTAGTTTGGTCAAATGGGATATGAGGCTAATATCTAGGCCCCATTTACAAACCCGGTGTACGTTTAGCCCGTTAGTGGTACACCTCCAAAACATTAGTCTGGAAAAAAAAAAAAAAAAAAAAAGTAGTTGTAAATTGCATGGTGCAATTGTTACTTGTTAGTTTCGTCACGTTTCAATAATACTAGAAAAACAGTCATCCAATACAAGTGGCTTGCGTGCCATTTTTGACGACTTTTTTTTAATGATGGATGGATGATTTAATACTACCGAAATTGAGAGGGAATAAAAACATGTGTTGGAAGCAAAAAAAACAAGATCATCTTGTGGGTGATGAAGATGGACGTGAAGTCGTCTAGATCCATGATGTTGATGAGTAGGGTCAACTCACGTTCCATACAACTTTCAACACACAAGAAAAACCAAAAACATCATTCCAACGCTTTGTTTAATTGCTTGGGATTTAATCTCAACTTGATTTTAATGACTTTATTATTTTTGGAGAACATAATCTACTCTTAACTTTTTTTGTATAGTGTTTCTTTTTAAAGGAGAAACCTGTAACAATTTCTAAAAACTGATAAAAAAACATATCTTATGCTATCAAAAACACTTCCAATTAATGCTTCAAAATATGTGTCCTTAGACAGAGGTTTCAAAGGTCACTTTTAGTGCTTTCATTTGTTCCACGTAGCACACAACAAGCACTTTACCATACAGATTAGGAAAGGAACTTGGGAGTTACGCCCAAAGAAGAAGGTGACATATATCAGTGTATGTGAGCATGCGTGTGATGATCATATTATTCTCAGTTGCTGGACTACTACTGCACTTCTTTCTCAAGTTCATCGAATTCCCATCCATCAACCTCATCTGCCGAGTAATCACGAGCCACCTTACCAAATTCAGATTCAAGCTCGGCTAGCTCGGCTTCAGGGTTGAATTCCTGGCTGGAACCCGCACTAGTAGTCGGTGCCTCCACAGGATTGCTCAACTCTGCCTTTTGGGTCAGAGTAGTATATTCAGTTGGAGCATCCAAGCTACTGCTGGGCTTGGGAGATTTGGGTGATGAAGCACTGCTTTTAGGTGATGGAATCTCTATCTCTAACGTTGGCCTCGCTATGGATTCAAATTCCTGCCTCATTTTCTCCATGTCATCAAACAGCTCTTTCACACGCCGGTCGTCCTTCCTGGTATAATTGTAGGAATTCAGAACTTAGTTGTATAATCAAACCTCTACCGATTCGGAGAGTAATGTTTCCACTCACTTTTCCAGTTTGTTTTGGAGAACCTGGAAATGCTCTTTCATGTTATCCACAATGCTGAAGGTGGTAATGATCTAATTTTTTCCCATAAAACCAGATCAGTGACGAGGAAGAGCAACCAGAAAAAAGAAAGAAATAACCAATGCACAACCGTGTAGAGTCAATTTTGGGTGCTATTAATTAGGTCTCAATGAAAAATCAATCGCGACCTGTTAAGCAGTGATTCTTACCTTGGTCTCATAGTCTAGATACTCCTGCTCCAGACTTTTCCTCGGGGTTGAAACCTGAATGTCCCCCTGATCTGCATTTGGTGGCTTCTCCGACCTGTCACCCCCACATACAAAAACTGTCACCACTACTACTAGGAGCAATTCAACTCCAACTAGAGGTATTAGCCAGAAACCAAGCAATCATAGTAGCAATCCAATTCATTAAGAGGCATTTACCCAGGACCCAGATTCTTCAGATTTTCCACATAATTTTCTATACGACTTATTAAAGGTGCCACCTCCTTCTGTACAATATGAATTTTTGTGTTAGCTCTGTCATTTATCAATTACTAGTTTAAAGTTTCCATAACATACAGAGGTTACCTTGTAAGCAGAGAGTATATTAAAAGCCACATCCGAGAAGTAATCCTCATGCTTCTCCAATTCTCCCCTAAGACATACATCCCACTGGATTATTCATTGTCGTTGTGCAGCAAAGCAAAATATATATATGGCGAGAAACAGCTGAGTTGATAGAAATACAAAGTCTGCTTATCCTTCGTTTCTGTATATGAGCATTGAAGAAGCCATGTATCCTCAAGAAAATTAATCCATGTCTTGATAACTTCTGCCTCTTTCTTACAGGCTACAACTGATTTGGACAGGTCATCCTCCTGCATTAAGAAGGAAATTATTTCGCGTGGATATTATTAACATGAGAGCTACTCGTCTAATGAAAGCGCCACCTTTGTTTTCAGGTGAGCGATTATCTGATTGTTAGCTTCACCAAATTGATCCCTCTCCTCCGTCGCATTGCGGAACCGAGCTTGAGCAGCAGCTAATGATATATTAACCTACATGGAAGAATATTTGGTATTGACAATACCTTCCATACCACAATAATCACACGGAGAAGCAAAAATAAAAATAAAAATAGAAGTGCTTCACAGAATCAATGAAATTTATTATTTTTCTTCTCAAACAACATGACAAGCTTACGTTTGTATATGTGACAAAATTTTCATCTGTTTAAGTGTGTGTATGTAAACCTCCAGGATAAAGCAGGAAACCATATAGATAAACGCAGATTAAATTACCCTCTTCAGTTCGGCTTCCAGCTCATCTCTTTGTTTCTCAAGTTGTGCAATTTCCGCACCCAATTCCTGTACACAATAAATAATAGCAAAGAACCTCAATACTGGCAGCTGATGAACATGGCGAAGAATGCTGCTACTATTAATGTTTTTTTTTGTTTTTTTTTTGGCATTGAATAACCCAAAAGAAGAAATAAAAAGGGAAGAAAAAAACCTTTTCTTTTTCACCAGTTTCATTTGCTTTCACCACACGAGCTTTTAGTGCTTCTTCTTTCTGAAGTCTGCAAAAAGACATTTGGACAATTGTTATCCATTGATAGTGTTTTTGCTTCAACTGACTAATCATCCGCTCAATAGGACTAAGATGCATCTAAATACAGCAAGACAAGCTTTGAAGAAAACCAAAGTTGTCTTGATGGTCCCATCGCTCAAATTTGATACGCAAATAGAAGGAAAACATTTTAAAGTATGCATAAAATAGCAAGGAATGAACTGCGCATTGTCTCAGCAGTATTTGCTGAACATGATATAGAAGTGTACAAGAACTTAATACCTATTCATCTGGTCTGGGGAATTTACCATGTCATACTAAAATTAAACAAAAAATAAGTCTTAACTAGAGATATATAAGAAAACTAACTGGAGTTGGTGATAAGCTTAACCTGTTCTCTGTTATTCGTTTCTCGGCTTTGGAAGTTGAATTTGCTAAAGATTCCAATAACACCTTGAGCTTGTCGACCTGGTTCAAAAACAAATTATCCATCATTAACATTCTCCCTATCATCCAGAAGTCTTGAAACGTATATGGTGTCATGGAATACACAAAACGCTTAATACTCCGTATCAGCACTAACAAGTAGAACAAGATGGTGATAACAATACCAATCACCATGTAAGGTGATTATGATTGAGAATAATAAAGCTCACAAACTTACTTTCTGAGCATGTATATCTGGTGAATCCCCGTTGCTTAGTTGTCTCTTTCTAATTAGCAGCCCTTCTAATCTGGAGCAAAGACGAATCTTTGCAAGTGTTTCTTTGAGAGCCTGCAAAATGAGAAGTCTCTCACATGGAGCTACCTAAATGAGCTTAGGGAGGGAAAAGAGGGTTTGGAGATACTGCACGTCACCTCTATTGTTAAAGGAGACTCTTTAAGTTCCTTTTCTTCACTCTCCTGTGGAAATTGAGAGGCGTTCATCTTTTCGAGTTTTTTTCTAAGATCAGAAGCTTCAGCATCAATTCTGAAAAGATAAATTCAATCAACAGTGATGCAAGATAAGCAATGCTCTATGACTCAGTCATCATGAAGAGAAACGAGGCAAAAGGCACATTAATATCTTCATTTATCACCTCAGCATTTCAGCACTAATCTTCAACCCTGTGATAGCATTTTGCGCAAACTGAAGCAATTCGTCCTGCTTAACCTGTACAAGAGCAACAAAAGCAACATAGAAGTTTAAACACGTAAGGAGAAAATCCCAACGCCCATACATTAACACAAATGCAGAATTTTATTGCTCAAGCGCATACCAAAACTTCATCCTTGTAACTCGAAAAGACTGTAGCAAGATCTTGCATACTGCTGACTATGGCATCATGAACTTCCTTTCCTCCATTCAGACAAAGCCTGAAAACAATATTAAGCTCTATAAATAGTCACATTTGGTATGAAAATAGCAATGAATTGTGTCAGGTTTCCAGTAAAAAAATTTCGAAGACTCTTTTTGGAACCAAATTTTCGCAAGGCAACTCACCCAAACATCTCCAGAAGTAGAGTAATTTCTTCGTCATGTGGTGGTTCAATAATCTGTAATAGAACAGTCAAAATTAGAGTTAACCCCCATAGATGATACCATATTTTTCATATAACCCAAAAATATAGGTATATCAAAACATTCCGAGAAAAAGATAAGTGACTGGCTCTCACAACATATAAGAGTCTACTTAATTTGGTTTGTTCTTTATTTTCAGCCAAGCTATATATTGTCTTTAAATTTCAATTATCTCGAATTAACACTGAGAAATCGAATCAAAGATGATGCATGTCAAACTTTTGGAAATTTTAGACTTTAGAGAAAGGGGACTGTTTGTTATCAGTTACCACTTATCAGATAGCCATCAAGTTTAGGTTGCGAAAGAATACCATGGACAGAACGATGCCCTCCAGGGCTTGACTTTGCAGAAAAACATCACGAAAGTTTAGTGGCTCACCTCCTATATCTGGATCGTAATACAAAACCTACACATGGAAAGGGATATTCTGGAAGATTTCTCTTGGAAAAATGGTCATAAATCCACATATGAAATTAGAAGCAGGATATTACTAAGAAAGTCACTGTTAATCAAACCCTGTAACAGAAAAATTTACCCTAAATCAATAAGGATAACAATGATATCTCCTTAAGTAATATTCTTGATATTGTAAAATGGAGGATGACATCTTCATAGGCTTATTTCTCTTCCTCTTTGAAAAAATCAATTCAGGAACATATAAGATTCTTAACCCAAGTACCCAACACCACTAAGGATCACAATCATTTATGCTTAAGTAGTATTCTTGATATTTAAGGCTTTGCAAACATCTTCCTTTCCTTTTATACAAAAAAAAAAAAAAGAGAGAAGAGAAACAATACCCATTCACGTCTCTTTGCTTCATCAGAAGCAAGTATTTCCTCTGAACTAATTTGTTTATCATTGACGGGACGTACACTAGCTCTATCGATCTCCTTAAGCACAGATAGCCATCTGGTAATCAGCAATGCTCTTTCGTGACCCCTGTATGAGACTGCAGCTTCTTCCAATCTCTGAATCGTCTGACTAACACTCTTATAGGCCCCAACACCCTGCAAAGGGATTATTCATGCAAGTCTTGATTAGTAAAAAACGGTGAAATGAAATGTAGCAGCAGACTTAGGAGTCAAAAGTAAATTCCTTAATAGCAGCAGAATCAAAACTAGAATCTAAGAAGACCTAAATACCAATTAAAAAGGGGGAAAATTACAATGCGGTCTTGGAACAATTTGGCTCCTTCAGCGACGGCTTGGCCAGCCTGCTGGACGACGGAGTCAGCATAGTTCCTGACGGTTCGTGTGATATTTTTCCGGTTTCCGACCTCCACCGCCTTACTCACGGCCGTTCGCAGCCACGACATATCCTCGTCGATCCTTGTGGTCTACTACGGAACAAAATAAATCTCCTCTCGGGAAAGGAAAAATCGATTTCAGAGACTAATTTACCCAAAATGAGAAGCTCGGACACGGTCAATTTGTTTTTTTTTTTTTGTTTTTTATTTACTCGGTGAGCGACTAAAATATTTTTTTTTTTTCTCTGAAATGTATCCAGCTAGCAAATTCAATTGGGTTAGGATATCCAGTACAAACTTGGATCGGATCTCGGATATATTATCCACCCTAATAACTCTCCATGAGAGCGATAAAGCCGAAGAGGGCCCCACCTTTACACACCCTCAGATTCTCATCTTCTCCGGAGCGATCAGATTTCACCGACGACGACGAGGGCTTAGTAGCCTTCTCTTTCAATCGGATAAGCAAAAAGCTTAGAGATATATAGACAGTAGATATAGAGAGAGAGAGAGCACTCCTTTTCTCATCCAGTATTAGGGTTTTAACTAGGAGAGAAGAACCACTACTACACAAGAAAGGTGAAAAAATGTCGGGTCTCCACCGATCATCTAGTTCATCAAAGAACATAGGAAACTGCCTCCCTTCAAAGGAACTTCTCGACGATCTTTGCAGGTATTTTTTATCAATCGAGTGTTTTTTTTTTATCCCGTAGAAAGTGAAGCGATGGGCTCGAATCGGTAACTGATGTTTGGTGATGGGGTTTACGGATGGCTTTTGTTTCAGTCGGTTTGTTTTGAATGTCCCGGAAGAAGATCAACAGTCATTCGAGAGAATTTTGTTTCTGGTGGAGTATGCTTATTGGTACTATGAAGATAATGCTGTAGAAAATGATCCAACGCTTAAGTCTCTCTCCTTGAAGGAGTTTACTTCGCTCTGTATCCTTTCTCATTATGATCTCATATGCTTGGAACATAATGTCGAAATAAGCTGATTTTTTTTGTTAACCTGTGGATTTTTTTCCCTTGACGTGAGCTAGTATTCAACAGCTGTGATGTGTTGCGACCTTATGTTGCTAACATTGATGACATATTCAAAGACTTCACTTCTTACAAGTGTCGAGTTCCGGTCACTGGGGCAATCATCCTGGATGAAACTTATGAACGGGTTAGACCCCTTGGGTGATATTTACGAGTTTCAGATCTTTTTTTTTGTTAGCATTTAAGTTTACTTGTTAGTTCATGCTTACACATTTCTCTTTTTTCTTGGAATTTTCAGTGTTTGTTGGTGAAGGGATGGAAAGGATCAAGCTGGAGCTTTCCCCGAGGGAAGAAAAGTAAGGATGAAGAAGACTATGCGTGTGCTATACGTGAGGTTAGTATCGATTCTATTGTTTTCCTGTCTCTTGCGTGGTTCATTTGTTTTGTTCTTTTGTAGCAAATTTGATAGCTCCAACAACCGCCACTCATTATCATAAGTGCATACTAAAAATGAATACTACGTAATTAGAATAATAGCGGTTATTAGATTAAATCTATTCTGTAGTCGTTGTATCTTATGAGTTTGGCTGTCACATATTAACCTCGAGTAGTGCGTTGGTTCTACTTTATTGGCTGTTGACATTTGAAGATGTGTCAACATTATGTGCGCATGAAAGAATAGAAGAGAGAACGTCTTTTATATATTCTGTTCTGGGTTACAGGTTATCTCATTATTCATACTAATATAACAGCTTGATCATGGCACATGCTCCTTACATACCGGAAATAAACTCTCCTACTTAAAAATATAGTTGAGCAAGGAAATGTTGTTCTTAGGTCACCATTTTACAGGATCTTTTGCAAATGAGAATAGCTGCTGCTGTCAATGGTCAACTATAGAGGCTCTCTGGTCCATTTTACTATTTCATTCGTATAGAAATGGTCAAAGCCCAAAAGGTTTACTTGTAGCTCTCTCACTGCTATTCTACTTGCAGCAGTTTAGGTGTAATTGTCCTGCTGATTGTTTGTATAAACTTGGATTATGGATTAATGATGAAAAAGCTGAATGTTTTGTCACACTTGGTTTGGCCGTGTTATGTACTTTTTTTTTTTGGTTTTTTATTCTTCTGTACTGTTCTTCTATGCTAAACATAGGTGTTAGAAGAAACTGGATTTGATGTCTCAAAGCTACTGAAGAAAGAAGAATATATTGAGTTTACATTCAGGCAGCAAAGAGTGCGACTTTACATAGTTGCTGGGGTGACTGATGATACAGCTTTTGCACCACTAACAAAGAAGGAAATCAGTGTATGTGCTTAACAATCAACCTTGTTGGTGTGGTCTTGTCTGCGTATGTATGATGAGTCTCTTACATTGAGAGTTGTTGTGGAATACTTGTAGGAAATTGCATGGCATCGGCTGGATGATCTTCAGCCAGCAAGTAATGAGGTGATAACTCATGGAGTTGCTGGTCTCAAGTTGTATATGGTGGCACCTTTTCTTGCGTGAGTAGTGCCTTTCTATTTGTCCACATAGATTCTTGGGTGATTTTCATTATTGGTGCATAGCATTAGAGATTACAAACATGTGCAGATCGTTGAAGTCGTGGATATCAAAGCATCCGGCTCCTGTAGCACGGAGACCTGACAAGCCCCGTAAAGGTTTGACATCTTCTTTTTCAGCAAGCATTCATAAAAGGAGAGCTTTTTGGCAGAGATCTAATTCATATTTTTTTGTATAGCACTCTGCGTGTGGAATGCAAAGGCTAGTAGTGGTGGAGGAAACTGGACAGCACCAACAACAGCAACGACAACAGAAAGCTACAATAAAAAGCATGAACTCGTCCATCCTCAGGACACAAGACCTGTAAACAGTCTAAGAAGCTTCAAGTTCAACATGTCAGCAATCTTGCAGTCGATGGAATCAAGTTTTTCAGCTTGACTAGTCAGTCATGTATGGGTGGTCGGTATTTGGAATTGATGTGGTTTTTGTATAGCAAAACCGTTGGATATGTTCATACGCTTTTACCTTTTTTTATTTGCTCGGTATTTGGTTTATGCCTCTCGTTTCTTTAAGAAAGAATAGTTTGTTTGTACATGATGGTTCCATTTAAATTGAATTTACCTACAACAACAAAAAAAAAAACTTACCTAATTAAGTGAAAGTTTATATAATACCATAAATAAATATAAATATCCTCTTAATTTTGGAGTTTAAGGGTTGGTGAAGGAATGGTGGCCTAAATTCGGCAAGGGTGGGCTACAAAATATAGTTGAATGCTACACGAAAACATCTTAAAGGAAGAGAGAATCGGACATGTGGCAAATTGTGTAATACACTTTTACTTGTTGAGTTTAGGTTTGGGGGTTCATCTACACTAGCGTCACCATTGTGACTTTGAGTCTTCTTCTTCTAATCTCTTATTCATCAAACTGATCATAAAAATCAAAGCATATTAAACGGCCCAACCACATTTTCTTGATAAATTATTAGGTCTATAAATAGAAATAGAAATTAAATCGTTGGTATACACAGAAACTCTTCTTTGCCGCCGTTTATTGATTTTCCCGCTTCACACAAACCCAAAGTATGTCCCGTGTGGTTGCAGCAGACGACAATATGTCGCTGCCGTTCTTCTCGCCGGAGCCTAACCATCTCTCCAGCTGCTCAGGCGCTTCTTCTCCAACGTTCGCACAGCTCTTGAAGAATGTCGGCGACACAACGAACGGTGGCAACCATCAGCATCACGTTGATGTGGATCTTTCCTCGCCGGACCAATCCGTACCGTTCGTTCTCTCGTTCACCGATCTCACTTACAGCGTGAAAGTTCGCCGGAAGTTCGCGTGGAGGCGCGTCCCTTCAGATCCCATCGTCGGAGCTCCGTCGGGCGGGCTCTTGTCTTCCAAGACGAAGACGCTCCTCAACGGAATCTCCGGCGAGGCTAGAGACGGAGAGATACTGGCTGTGCTCGGGGCAAGTGGCTCTGGGAAATCGACGCTGATCGATGCACTAGCCAATCGAATCGCCAAAGGAAGCTTGAAAGGAAACGTAACTCTAAACGGCGAAGTTCTCAATTCGAAAATGCAGAAAGCGATCTCAGCTTATGTGATGCAGGACGATCTTCTTTTCCCGATGCTCACAGTTGAAGAAACCCTAATGTTCGCCGCCGAGTTTCGTCTCCCGCGAAGCCTTTCCAAGTCAAAGAAGAATCTCCGCGTCCAAGCCTTGATGGACCAATTGGGACTTAGAAACGCGGCCAAAACGATAATCGGAGATGAAGGCCACCGTGGAATCTCCGGAGGAGAGCGGCGGCGAGTATCCATCGGAATCGATATCATCCACGACCCGATTCTGCTTTTCCTAGACGAGCCAACCTCTGGTCTTGACTCGACAAGCGCCCTCAGTGTCATTAAGGTTCTCAAACGAATCGCACAGAGCGGTAGCATGGTGATCATGACTCTTCATCAACCTAGTTACCGTCTCCTTCGATTGCTCGACCGTCTTCTCTTCTTGTCCCGTGGCCAAACCGTCTTCAGCGGATCACCCGCGATGCTACCGCGCTTCTTCGCCGAGTTTGGCCACCCGATTCCCGAACACGAGAATCGCACCGAGTTTGCCTTAGATTTGATCCGAGAGCTCGAAGGATCCGCTGGTGGAACAAGAAGCTTGGTGGAATTCAACAAAGGGTTTAGACAGAGGAAAGCAGAGCCAAGAACTCAGACCGGCTTGTCCCTTAAAGAAGCCATAAGCGCAAGCATTTCCAAAGGAAAGCTCGTCTCCGGAGCGACCACCACTACTACTCCTCGCTCGGGCTCGAGCCCTGTTTTCACCATTCCAACATTCGCAAACCCGTTTTGGGTCGAACTTGCGGTTCTAGCCAAACGGTCCATGACTAATTATCGCAGACAGCCTGAACTGTTCGGGATACGCCTAGGAGCTGTTCTAGTCACTGGATTCATCTTAGCCACCATGTTTTGGCAGCTAGATAACTCCCCCAAAGGAGTCCAAGAGCGTCTCGGATTCTTCGCCTTTGCAATGTCCACAACGTTCTACACTTGCGCAGACGCTCTACCCGTTTTCCTCCAAGAACGCTTCATTTTCATGAGAGAAACCGCTTACAACGCTTACCGAAGATCCTCCTATGTACTATCTCACTCTCTCGTTGCACTTCCTTCCTTGATCATCCTCTCGCTTGCTTTCGCAGCAACTACGTTCTGGGGCGTGGGATTAGATGGAGGCCTCATGGGCTTCCTCTTCTACTTCCTAATAGTCTTAGCCGCTTTCTGGGCAGGAAGCTCATTCGTCACCTTCTTATCAGGCGTTGTCCCACATGTGATGCTCGGTTACACCATTGTGGTAGCTATCTTAGCCTATTTCTTGCTTTTCAGTGGGTTCTTCATCAGCCGAGATCGAATCCCTTCCTATTGGATCTGGTTCCATTACATCTCCTTAGTCAAGTACCCTTACGAAGCTGTTCTCATAAACGAATTCAGCGACCCGACAAAGTGTTTCGTCAGAGGAGTTCAGATATTCGACAACACACCTCTCGCCGCGGTGCCTCGGGGGATGAAAGTTAGGCTTCTGGCAACCATGAGCAAATCACTTGGGATGAGGATCACTAGCTCCACTTGCTTGACAACAGGATACGACATTTTGCAGCAGCAAGGCGTTACGGATCTCAGCAAATGGAATTGCTTGTGGGTCACGGTCGCTTGGGGCTTCTTCTTTCGAATCTTGTTCTACTTTTCTCTGCTTTTGGGCAGCAAGAACAAGAGGAGGTAAAACAACAAAACTCAGTTTGATCTCAAGGTGGAGGACTCATTTGAGACTTTGGTTTACTTTTGTTTGTATCCTGTATTTTTCTTGTGATTCTTTGTTGTATATCTTTCATTATTTTGTTGATAAACTTGTTGAATTGAAGGTCAACTACTTGATATTATAAATTGAGAAATTATGAAAAGTAGCTTACTTTGATGTTTTGTTCAAAGGGAAACTAATAAATGCCTAAAACACGAAAAGTTATTTGCAAAGTAACCATGAGTATTCTAGCTGCCAATCGCATACTTTTCCTTGCGTCCCTGTTTCTCATATTTGAGTATTTGGCCTAAAGAGTAAAGACTGAATAACACACATCACAAACTTGGAGAACGTTTTATCTTGTGGATGAGATGTGTATAAGAATATTTGGCATGTTTGGTTTGATAAACACAGGACATAAGATCATGCTACACAAATTTGACAAATAAATCATGCCTACTTTTTAGCATGTTGCTTTGGGCTGATCCATAACGTTCTAATTAGTTCAAATGCAACTTTTCCCCATTCCATAAAAGATCATGACATGTTTGCTGACAGATGGTTAGCATACATGTCGAGGTTAAGCCATGGCCCATCACTCTTATAATATCATCCTCTAAAAACTTCAATCTCTTGCCTCAGAAACACCAACTAAATACAAACTCAGACACATTCCCAAATCAGAATGCTGGACTCTCTCCTAGTTCCCAACAATTTATGCCCTCATTCTACTGATTAAACCAGGTGACATTGCATGGCATGAATCTTTCACATGACTAAACTGGAGAAGCTACTACATCAAACAGAAATATTCCTTTCCCTACGGTGAGATGTACCTTCGAAGTTGGAACTCACTTGCAATGAGATAAAGTAGAAGGAGCCATTAACCATACCAATAGGTCCAAATGGTTGGTGCACCTTTGGCTGTTTCCAGTGTGTTTTGCCATGGCCGGTAAACCCAGTTCTACCTACAGATAATCAGTGGCTGTTTCAACATTTCAAGCAAGCTTGGTGTAGCTTATACTTCAAGTTCCACAAAGATGTGTACTCGTTAACCATCTTGGGCGTACCTAAAGTTAAATTGATGACATGTTAAAAGAATTCATTATCTGGTTATTCACAGATGAAAGTGAATGTTCTAAATGCCAAAAACAGTCATGGCTCAACCATATAGTGGGGGTTGTTATCGTCTTGGCAGGCCCAACTTCGAGTAGAGCACTCTAGAGCTTTGGCAAAGAGACTTATTCATCAAAGCTTTCTCCAGTCCAAATAATTGTATCGGGGGAAAAGTCCAGCCTGTATTTTAACGAGGAAAGTCTCTTCTAACACCCTAGTCATTCCTCGCCTCATATCTGTTAGACCAGTCACGTTCTACCCAAGCCGGCTGAGGATTACCGAGTGTGGAGAAGCCTGACAAATTCCCACATGTATTTATACCATCTTGCTTCAGTTGTATGTCCATTCCAAGTTTATCACGGACAGTGCTACAGTGCAGAGGACAACACCGAAATCAGAATCACAGCACGAAAGGCAACAAAGTCTAGATGATACCACAAGAGAGGTGCCGTATATACACAGCCAAGCAATGACCAATTTCGCAACTTTTTAACATAATATAGCAGAGTGTCCCTTCACATCAGTTATTGGAATGCCCACAGTAATCAGCCACTAACTGGTCTCGGCCGTGGCAAAATCACAGAACTTCCGTTTGATACCTGATTCACTATCACTTAATATCTTCATGGTCCTAGAAGGTTCACGCATATTGAATAGTAACCTTTCTCTAGACCCCGTCACCACCAAGCTCTTCCCGTTGCCAAATTTCACTGTGCTTCGAAGTTTCCTCCTCTTCCATATTCTTAGTTCTTCCAGATGCATTCTCAGTTGAGTTCTTATTTTTTCCATCAATTTCCATCAATATCCCCTGTTCTTCTACTATCTCAATATCAGGGTCCTGTCCAAATCTCACAGCATCAGGGCCATTCTCTACATTAGTAGGTGCACAACTATCATTGTTAAAAGATGGTCTAAAAGAGCTGGTACCATCATGTCTATAACCAAATTGTCTTCTCTCAACATTAACATCAACACCAAATCGTTCAGAATGAATAGGTCCTTCAAAGAAATCATCACTGTAGTCGACCCTTTCTCGAGGATCCAAGTTGTTTAAGTTTCCATGGTTTCTATGTACAACACGGTCAGATGGTTTCCTAAAAGAGATGCCATCTCTTCCATAACCTCTGCCCCTTGCATAACCTCTACCCCTTGCATAACCCCGGCCCCTTCCAGCATTTGATGATCTATACGAGTAAGGTGGAGAATTTTGCCTCCTGACAACCATTTCCCTTGGATAACCAGAATGGTCAGGCGAGCTTATCCTCCCCATTCTGTAACCTGAGGGTGATCTCCGATGAGAAAATTCTGTATGCCCACTGAAGTCTTCCTGTGATCTGTTCCTGAAAGACGAGGATGGACCAGCTGATCGTTCTCTTGACCTAATCGGAGATCGCGAACGAAATCCAGGAAAACCTCGTTTGGGGTTGTTTGAAAAATTTGTTTGTCCTCGGGCAAAACCATTCCGACCTTGATACGGACGTGGCTGACTCATAAACATTGGCTCCGTGTTGTTGGATTGTAATCCCCTTGTGAATTTTTCACCATCTCTAAATCCGTGAAATGCAGCAGATGCGTCCTCTTTATTTGTGGATCCTCTTTGAGTAAATGAAAAGCTAGGGGTTCTTCTTGTAAAGGAGTGGGATTCATCATTTGCAGACCGTCTCCCTCTATGAAAATTACTCATAAAAGCACCACCCCGACGAGTGTTTCCATGATTATCGAACTCAAAATCTGCATTCATAAGATGAGTCATATTGACTTTTAGAAATAATGAGCTTCGTTCTTCCATCGAAAAACTTAGATATGAATTTACTTTTTGTATGCAGATTGCTTTCTGTTTTATAAGAAAATCTCCTTTTGTCAGGCATGAAATTTAGCCTTGGGCTTCTCATAAGTTTGCCATGGTACCTCTCACGCGAGAATTTGCAGGATTCATCACTAGCAAAAAAAAAATGAAAAAATTCAAGGAAATCCACAAAGATCTCAAAAAGGAATGAGGCAAGGAAAGGATAGAGATAATAAACAGAAATATCACCTCCCTCTCATGAGATATTTCCGCGGTTCAAGTGGGAAATCAGGCAATCTATCTCTTTCCATTCGCAATGGCACAAAACTGTCTGAGGCATCTAGTGTCTTAATTGGAGATTTATTAGAAGCCTGAGCTAGGTTTAAAACTCGACTCTGACTACCTTCACTGTACTCCGCAGGAGGATCATTGTCAATATTAGAATTTTCTGCCTTGTATGAAACTGGACTGCTGTTATATACTATTTCAGGGTTTTCAACATTCCCGCCTGACACTGTAGACACACCCGACACTCCTTCACTTGCATGAATGATTTGATGGGATGACTTTTCACCTTCCTGAACTATCCGGCCTTCATTTTCACCTGATTCATCAAATATTCCACTCTGAATTTCTGGAGTAAACCTCTTAATCTGAACTTCAGTGCTTGCCATTTCGACTAATTTCAAACATGATTCATCAACAGTATATTTCTTAAATTTATTAGTAGATGATGAGGCAGAGGATTCTTTAATATGTTTATTACCTGTGTTACCAAGAAGTGCAGGTTGACTCTCTTTTTCTTCCACATGGTTAGAATTTTGAAAGCCACCATGAAATGGAACATTACCTTCTGCAAAAACGCCAGCTGGTCTTTGGAACTTCCCGTCATCGTACAAATTTCTTTTTCCAACTTGCTTCTTTGATACTCTAGATAGATCATAACCACAATCTGATTCAAACCCATAACTGTATAACTCTTCCTCTAGCTCCTTACCAGATAAAATAACCTTTTCTTCATCACTTATAGAAAGTTCACCAGTTCCACGAGAATTACGAGGGAGTTCTTTCGATATACAGGTCTTGCAATCATCTAAAATTTTCTCTTCAGTCAAGGAAACATTCACAACTGATGCATTGTGGTTATGATCTCCATGACCAGAACATGAATCAGTCATGTGAACTACACCATGTTTCAGCGCTTCACATGGTTTCTCAATAGCTGCACTGCTACTCTGGCCTGGATTTTCATTTAATGTATAGTCAGGATAACTCTTGACGCATGGATTTCTTGTCATTCCATCAAAGGACATTGGCGCATTGCTGATGCCACTAGGATAAGGAATATGTTTATCCTTCTGATTTGGCGTAGAACTTGTAGGTAAATCAAGGATCTGAATTGATTGCATTATTGGTGTATGGGGATGAATCAACGTCCCATCTTGCCTAGTGAAAACTTCAGATTGAGTGAAGTTATTTGGCTCAGCCTTTATTGATATAGGATCCACTGGCTTCAAACTGCCAGATGATGAACTATTTTCTTGGCTGAATCTGCCGACAACCTCCTGTTTCACCCTTTTAATAGATAGCCCGATTGGACAAACTTGAGCACTCTCTTCAATGACTTCTGACTTTACAGTCCTAAGATTTACCGAGTTCACATTACCAGCAGTCATTATTGGTCTGGAAAAACTTGTACTAGCAGCTCTTGCCTCCGATGTGGTAGCTGATAGAGAAGGGGATTTCTCAATAGGAGGATATGAGCTGAGGCCTAGACTAAGTGAACATGTGGGATTAACCTGATGATCAAACTGCGTCAAAGTCTCCGTAGGAGATTTAAATCCTACACTTTCCTTGTGTTTATCAGAAACAGACTTTGCAATAACATTTGTATCACGACAACTTGATGGCTCCATGTCATGAAGACTTGTGTTACTGTTTAAAAATGCACCAGTTGTCTTAACTCTAGTCTTGCGATCTAGAGCATCTTCCCAAGCATCCATGGTAGTATTTAAATCCCAATTTGATCTGTTCACACCACTGTGATGGCCAGATTTGGTAAAAATGGAAACAGAATCTGTGTTATGAGGAGCACAAACTCCCTTGCTTGAAGACAAATTCAGTGCTGTAGGCTCTTCATTCTCCCAAGATGGAGAATTGGTTTTAGTTGTACAACCTAGCCGCATGGAAACAGTACCTGCACTAGAAGATGCTTCTGTTTGACACTCTCCTCTGAGATTTACCTGTCCACATGTCTCCCTAGCAACGTCACGGGTCTTAAGAAGAGGTTGTTCTAGTTTCAACCCAGAGGTGACAAGTAGACGAGGATGTTGAGCACCCGCAGGAAGCTTTCCCAGAGAAGAATGGAGTGAAGTGGAAGGGATCTCCAAAGGACTGGATTGAAATGGAAAATTAGGCTCCTCAACTTTGACTCTAATATGGTCAAGAATGCTCTCTGGTTGATCAGCATAAACAGAGGGAAATGAAGGGATTGGTTCTCCAGTAATTTTCCTAGGTCCACCGATGATTTTCTGATTCTGATCAGCATCAGATGAATCCAAAGCACTCCTACCAACACTAGTATCACCTTGCTCGTTAGGCTGTGGATTATTTCCCAAACGTAGTTCTTCCATTGCCGGGTGCACAAAGTACTTCCTCTTCTTGATTGGAATAGCAGCACTGAAATCGCTGCACCGCCAGGTAGGCAGGCTGATCCGAGGCTGATAGATACCAACCAGACCAGACAGGGAAACAAAAAAAAAACATTAATCAACATGAGAGACTCGAGTATTTCTAAAAATGTTGAATGCATTAGTTTGGGATAAACACCTCTTGGTTTCCAGACATAGTGGTAGCTCGAAATAAATATCCAACTAGTACAGGCTGATTCCACCTAACACCTACAGATCAATAACAATTAGGTCGTCTATAAAAGGTAAAAGAGAATTCAAATTAGATCAAATAAACATAAATCCCACAAGTATCTAAACCCTAATTCACGCAACTAACAGTGAATCCAGACAACAACACCAAGTCCCAAGACCGGATGAGAAAGGGAAAAAACAAAAAAAAAGTCAACTATAAATTATACAAAACAGAACCAGAGAGTATTAAAAAAACTGATTAAGTATCCAAAAAGATTGAATCCAGAGAGTAAGAAACAAGATCGACCCTTTGATTGTCAGAAGGAACACGATGAAGATGCGTAAAATCACTTGTGACGAGAGAAAGAGTAGCCAAAGGATTGGAGGATAGCAATCAACCGAGAAATGGAGAGACAAGTAGAAGTGCAGATTGAGAATAATATTGGGATTGGGAGGGAAAGAAGAATCTACCAAAAAAAGGAAGAGTGATGGCGAGGTCTGAGTAGCAAGCACTTTCCAGGAAAGTACAGAGCTCAAGAAAATGGAAAATTGAGATGCAAAACTTGACTAGGGCCACTCCTTTTTTTATATTATCTCACACTTTGACCGCTATTAAAATTTGGGATTTGACCTAGTCTATTTACTACTCATTCCATTTCACCAAGAGTATCACATTTCAAATATATATATTTTTTAAAAAAAATTTATTAATATATCCATAATTAATTCAAAATAATTTAAATACAAAAGTTATTAGTTTTAGGTAAAAAGCAATTTACAGAATTAGTTGAAAAAAATATATTGAAAGTATTTTTGAAACAAAAAAAATTAATTCTAAAACAACACTTTTTATGAAACTGAATGAATAGTTAATTTTAACGGTTTAACCTAACTTTTAAAAATAAATTCTAAAAAATTATAATATTTGTTTCTTAAAAATAATCATTTAAAAATCATAATATAGCTACATGGTAGAAAGAAATTTCAACCCAATCTAATCTATGAACTCTATTGAGTTGGAAATTTGAGTGTTAATGAGTTAATGAAGCGAAGGAAGTGGGATAAAATGAGAGGTATCCATAACCAAACCAACATAAATTTAATATATATGATGTGAAAATATAATCTAACCAAGATGAGTTTTAAGATTTGATGGCGGTTGGCTCAAAATCCCCAAATTATCTCTGCTAGCTAAGGGTGCTTAAGGGCCCGATTGCTATGGGTCTCTATAATGGGCCTTATGAGTTTATCTCGTAATGGAATATTTTTTTACCAACATGCATTTAAAGAGATTAACTAAGTTGACCAGTCAAATATTTTCTGCATTTATTGCTGTGGAATAATAAAATTGAAGAATTTACCAAAAGAAAGAGAGAGCCAGATATTTTAACTAAAATAAGTTACAGAGAGAGATGAATGAGAGAGAGAGAGAGGAGGCGTTACAGAAAATAAAGGGAAAACGAAAGTTGCAAAAATTTAGTGTAACTGGAAAAAGCTTCGTCTGTATATTCTTATCTCTCCACAAGACTCGGTCTCACCGGAAAGGGAAAACTAACAAAATTAAAATAAAATTTCCCATATCAAAAATGTATTAATCTCATTCTGCAACTATTTTGGACAAAGTCAAGGTGAAGAGAAGATGGCTTGCTTGAAACTGGGTTCCAAATCTGAAGTCTTTCATCTAAGTGGTCACACATGGTCAGTCCTCTTCTTCTTCTTCTTCAATGGCTTTAATTGAAATCAATCAAAACACCAAAATTACAAAATCTCTTTTTCTGTAATCTGATCAGGCTTTGCTCAACTGGACTTAAACCCGATGTGATGATCCAAGTAGAAGACCAAAGCTTCCATCTGCACAAGGTATAATAAACCAAAACCAAACCTATAATATTGACTCATGCACTTTTCATTTTTGAATTCTCACTTTTCACTTTGGTGGCCATGTGTGTGTTTTCATCATCAAACAAGTTTCCGTTGTTGTCAAGAAGTGGATATCTAGAAACTCTTTTCAGCAAAGCCTCTGAGACAACTTGTGTTGCTCAGCTTCACGACATTCCCGGTGGACCCGAAACGTTCTTGCTCGTTGCCAAATTCTGTTACGGTGTAAGAATTGAGGTCACGGCTGAAAACGTTGTGAGTCTCAGATGTGCAGCAGAGTATCTCCAAATGACTGAAAACTATGGAGACGCAAATCTCATCTATCTCTCCGACAATTTCCTCAACGATCACGTTTTCACAAACTGGCAAGATTCGATCAAAGCCTTGGAGAGATGCGATCAAAAACTGCTACCTCTCGCTGAAGAGCTTCACATTGTCTCTAGGTGCATTGCTTCTTTAGCCATCAAGGCTTGTGTTGAGGACACGAGTTTGTTCCACTGGCCAATCTCAGTACCAGAAGGAACTACTACTACTACATTCTGGAACGGAATACAAACTAAGGCCACGAGCGATAACTGGTGGTTCAACGATGTTTCAGCATTCCTCGATTTCCCAATGTACAAAAGGTTCATTCAAACCGTTGTATCCAGAGGCATGAAAGCAGATATAATAGCAGCATCTGTCACGCATTACGCCAAACGGAATCTTCCTTTACTTGGCTGTTCTAGGCAATCTGGTTCTTCTTCAGAGGAAGGTACTAATTATGGTGATGACATGAACTACTCACATGAAGGTCAAAGAAGTCTCCTTGAGGAAATCGTGGAACTACTACCGAGCGAAAAATGCCTTACATCGACAAAGTTCTTGCTCAGGCTTCTTAGGACATCCATGGTTCTGCACGCAAATGCGGCCACTCAGGAGAATCTTGAGAGAAAAATCGGTGTGCAGCTAGACGAAGCTGCTCTGGAGGATCTGCTAATACCAAACATGGGATACTCAGCTGAAACACTCTATGATATCGACTCTGTCCAGCGGATTCTTGATCACTTCATCTTGACATTTGAATCTTCTTCGAGTTGTTACGATATCGTTGAGGAGAGGCAATTGATGGGAGATTCTCATCCTCTTAGGCCCCTCACAAAGGTAGCTAGTCTGATAGATGGCTACTTAGCAGAGGTGGCTTCCGATGAGAACTTGAAACTATCGAAATTTCAAGCACTTGGTGCTTTAATCCCGGATGATGCGAGGCCAATGGATGATGGTATCTACCGCGCAATTGATATATACATCAAGGTAAACAAAATCCACCCTTTTTAAAAATAAAACAATTTCAGTTTTTTTTTGTTATATGCCAAGTATCAAATTAATCTTTTGAATTTCTCTATATGATTATGGAGCAACAGGCTCATCCATGGCTGACAGAGTCAGAGAGAGAGCAACTGTGTCTGCTGATGAATTGCCAGAAGCTGTCATTGGAGGCATGCACACACGCAGCACAAAACGAGCGTCTACCGTTGCGAGTCATAGTACAAGTCTTGTTCTTTGAACAGATGCGGCTTCGCACATCTGTAGCAGGATGGTTCTTCGTCTCGGACGACAACAATGACGACACAAGCGGCAAGAACCCGGCACTAGAAGGACACAACAAGATTAACGCAAATCCAAATGTGATGATGAATGGGATGAGGGAACGCGTTTACGAGCTTGAAAAAGAATGTATGAGCATGAAGCAAGATCTTGACAAGCTTGTCAAGACTAAAGAAGGACGCAACTTCTTCTCAAAGATATTCGGATTGAGGTCTAAGACTAAGACTTCACCATGCGTTGGCAGCGGCAAAGGAGGAGACGAAGGCGGTCTGATGGTTCGTGAAACCAAAAACTGATAGAGAAGAGCAATAATAACCAATAACGACAGTTATATGGTCTCTAGGTTCCTTTTTGTTCTTGAAATTTATATGTTTGGACGCTTCCTTCTATGTCGTTGTTTCACAATTAGAGACAAATTGAAACCACAGGATCTCGATAGCAACCACTTAGGGGTGTATTGAACTGTGGATTTTAAGAGATTTTGAGCTTTTCTTAAAATCTCTTGTTATTCAACTAAGGATTTTAAAATATCTTCCCAAATCAAGTGTTATTGAACATGAGATTTATGTAAAGTCACTCAAAATCATCTACAATCCTCTGTTATTCAAACACGAATTTGTTAAAATCATATCAAATCCACTGTTATTGAAAATGTTTGAAGTATTGAGATTTTAATGACTGCAGAGGATTTTAGATGATTTTAGGAGACTTTCTTAGTTAAAAGTACAAAGATCCAAATCTCATGGTTTAATGTGGGATTGTAGGAGATTTTAATACAAATTCATAACAACTTCTTTAAAATTAGCCAAAACCATCAAAATCATCTGAAATCTTATTAAAACTCAAATCACTCTAAATACTCAGTTCAATACACCCCCCTTATATTCTTTCAATGCAAGGATTTTCTTAAAAATTACTCCTATGTTCGTTTTGCAAATTGTATTCTAGAAAATTCTACATCCTGTTTTTTTTTTCAATTTAAACATCCGGTTTTTAACCTTCTCTTAGAAACTCTATGTCGTTTATCTTCATTTACACAGCACGTTGTTAGTCTATTAAATGAACAAACGTCACGCGTTTAACTCAATACTGAAACAAGTATATATACCTCTGTGATTCTCACTCGAGGAAGGCAGAGAGGTAGAGAGGCCGTCTTGTTCATCTTCTTCTCCGTCTTTCTCTGTGAATCAAAATGATGCGAAGCTTTGACGTCCACGTTAAAACCCTAGGCCCTTCCGTCCGTACGATTATCTCCTCGATCTTTACTTCTAAGCAGAAACCGCCGTCGCTTTCGCTTCCATTGCAGTCTTCGTTGCGATCGTCACATACTTTCGCTCGCTGTTTCTCCAATTTCCTTGCGGTCTCAAATTCTCCGATTCGCGGTTTTATAGGGAGCCGAAACTTCGGATCTCTCTTCACTGTGAGGGCTTTTTCTTCGTCGCCCGCCGCTTCGATTCAGCCGCAGCCGCAGCCGCAGCCGCAGCAGCATCAAAATCAGCATCCAGGGGAGTATGGTAAAACTGTCCCGTCTTTGGAGGTTGGTGATGGGAATTCTGGCGGGTTAGAGGAGGAAACCAAGCTTTCTCTTCCTGTACGAGCTTATTTCTTCTCCACTAGGTAAGGTTTTTCCCCTTCTCCACCAGGATCGGATTAGGCATATGATTTCTAACCTCCCATTGATGATGAGTGAATTTCATAGTTGAACGGTTTAAACCTTGTATCACTTGGAGCTTAAACCTGGATGAATTTGCAAATGGGTTTTAGAAATTTGATGAAGTGATGATTGAAGTATTTTGTGGATCTGATTGTGTGCAGCGTTGATTTGAGAAGCTTAGCTGAGCAAAACAAGCAGAACTTCATCCCACCCACTTCGCGTATGACTAACTATGTTGTTCTCAAGTTCGGCAATCATTCTGATCCCACTGTAAGTTGAATCTTACTTTATTCAGTCTGTGGAGCTGAGGTACTAGGGTTTACATTATATTGGCTGATCAAACAGATGGCTGGAAAATGGTACCCTCTCATAGTGAATGTTGATTGTTCTATGGATTGGTATCTAAGTTTTCAGTCAAAATGCTATATTGGCCTATCTATCTTTAGATTGGGTGATTCATTTTACTACTTATCATAAGAAAAGTTCATGTTGTTTCAGGGTACTGGTGGTTGCATAAGTGGGAGTGAGTGCATTTACATGGTAGTATTCCAGTATGGATCGATTGTGTTATTTAATGTACGGGAACACGAGGTTGATGAGTATCTCAAAGTGGTGGAGAGGCATGCTTCTGGTTTGCTTCCTGAAATGAGAAAAGATGGTGGGTTGTACTTCTTTTGCTGTGCTGCTATAAACTTCTGGAATGGTGCTTAGTTTCATATATCTGGTTCTGTAAAACTGCAGAATATGAAGTAAGAGAGAATCCAACTCTGCACACCTGGATGCAAGGGGGACTGGATTACATCATGTTGCAGTTCTTGAATATTGATGGCATCAGAACCATCGGCAGTGTTCTTGGCCAGAGCATAGCTCTGGATTATTATGGCCGCCAGGTAACTATGTCAGATCCATATACAGTATACATATTATGGGATGTGAAAAATAAAGTCAGCACCAGTAATACTAAGAACCGTGGGTGATCAATCTATTTCTGTTAGGTTGATGGTATGGTAGCAGAATTTACTGACATAAACCGTGGGATGGAGAAAACTGGAACGTTTACAATGGATAGGAAGAAGCTGTTCCAGTTGGTTGGAAAGGCTAATTCTAATCTGGCTGATGTGATTCTGAAGCTTGGTCTTTTTGAGAGGTAAAGAAGTCGAGAGATGGAAGAATCGATGCTTACGTTGTATAAATTTGTGGGGGTAATCTTGACTGACTTGTGTTTTGGGAAAATTGCAGGTCAGATATAGCTTGGAAGGATGCGAAATATGGTCAGATATGGGAGTATCTGAGGGATGAATTTGAATTGACACAGAGATTTGCAAGCCTTGATTTTAAGCTCAAGTTTGTAGAGGTATTATCATATATACAATCTTTGTCATGATCTATCTTGTCATTTTGCAGGAAATAAAACTTAATTTTTTTTGGGTGGAATTTGCAGCACAACATCCGTTTCCTTCAGGAAATACTTCAGAACAGGAAATCAGATTTTCTGGAGTGGCTAATCATTATCCTGATCAGTGCTGAAATCGCGATTTCTTTGTACGATCTGGTCCGGAGATCCTTATGATCATCCCCGGCCATTTTAAAAGCATATTCTTTATTGTGGTTACAAGGAAACACACTTGGGTTTGTTTTTGTTTTTTCCCACTCGTTTTCACGCTGTAAAGTGATAACAAAGCTCATAAATCATAGTTTTAACTTTTAGGAATGAGTCTCGTACTAGAGTCCGCCAATCTTCATCTGCATTTATGCTTCTTCTTCTTCTTCTTCTTCACTGCTTGCTTATTGTAATATACAAGGATTACCAACAAAGCCTTTTGGGTCCAGGGCTTCTTTGTTTTGGACAAGAGTGTCCAGCATGGAAGGGAAAATAGAATAGCCCAAGAAAGAATAGCATAGAATGGATAGAAGAGAGATTCAATTGCATAAAAAAGGGAAAAGTATCGAAAGGGAAAGATGTTTGAAAGGCGAATCCATGCAAATTAGTTTTGAGATGCAACTAAATAGGCCCTTGACAACAACTCAACAAGTATGATATAAGAACACTAGAGAGCGACTCCATAGGATGGGGGAAGATTGTTGGAGAATTTGGGAATGAACTTTCGAGCCCAAACATGTTTTCCATTGATGGTGTATTTGGTCCTGGTGTCCCCGCCATTTACTACAATCTCTGGAATCTTGGCGGCAGAATGTAAAACCATCCTTGCATACAGCGCCTGGTCCCCTTCCACTCCCACTCCAGGCATGTGTATGGATTCTATAATTTCCCCAAATCTCCTTCAAAAAACACACTACCATTTAATAATAATACTCCAACGTCAATACCTTCTAGGACCATTCATTTTCATATATCGATCAACCTTATTTTTTCTATAAAGGACCTTGCATGCATGGATGGCTTAAAATGGATTCAGTACGTACCTGGTGAAGAAGGCATGCACTTCTGCTTCAGAAATTGGGTATCCTCTCGAAAATGTGAGGAAGACAGTCCTGTCGTCTGCCGTTACTTGCTCATCCTCGTTTGTTCCTGCTACATGATTACTTGTTTCTTGTTGACCAAACAAGAACTGCCTACTTGATTCAGCCTTATTAACAACCCTGCTAATTCCCAGCGGGCTCATCTTCTCCATTATTGCCTTTTCCCTGTCCTCAGTCTCCTTACTGTACACCTCAGCACGCACGCATATATCCTCAAAAGCTGGGTAGCATATACGGGTTAAGTGCTTCTTCATCTCAAAGAGAATGTTTTCTCGGTTCTTGTGAATGACTGCGAGACTAAGGTACTCTCCAGTCATACGCGTGATCAAAGGTATGGTAAATGAGTTGATGTTTTTCCCCAAGTTGGCAACGAAAGTTGGGAAATATTCGTAGGACAAGCAACTCAGACACAACACGACTTCGTCAACCACCGCGTTGATGAAAAAATCGGGTAAAGAGACAAGATCCACGATTAGGTTGCTCAGGAGAACACTTTTCTCGAGGTAGAGGAGAAAGCTCATTACCTGAAAAGACTGGCTAACGTCTCGTCTTAGACTTAAGACAAGACGAGTGAAAAGAGCTCTGTCAAGCTTGTGGAAAGCATTGAACTCTTCTCGTGTCACGAATTTTGCGGGTGAAGACGATGAGGAAGCCATTAATTTGTTTTCACAACACGGATTTGAGTTTTTTTTTTTGACAGCATGCGGATATGAGTTTATTGGGTGATAAGAGATGAAGAAATAGATAGATTTTTTTTTATAAGGAATCCACTGAAATGGTGAATATATTTCTGGACACACTTCATTTTCTTTATTACGAGACACCATCTTCATGAACCAAATGTATATATTACTATATTATTTATTTTTTCTATAAATTTCCTCTCCATTCCCATTTTTATATTTCCCTCTTGTTGAATTATTTCATGTTAACATTTTATTTCCTTCTCTGTCTACTCTTAAATATACATTTATTTATTTTTCTATTTATTTGTAAAGAGAAATATTTGATCATATGTGAGTATCAAACTTGATGATCTAATTTACCTAAGAGTTTTTTTTTTTGCTAAACTTACCTATGATTTATGTTATGAATTTTTTTTTCTAGTTTATCGCATGAACATATTAGCCAAAAAGTAATTCTATTTGATCAAGTTAACGGCACAAAACACTAGATTTGCTGGTGGTGTGATGTATAAAGGTACATTTAGATCCGATTATTTCATAACTACATATATATATATATATATATATTTGGAAAAAATATTTACTATAAAATAATAAAATTGAATATTAATCAAATAGAAGTAAAACAAAATTACTAATTAATTGATGTTCAGAACAAAATTTCAGGATCTATCATACGGTTAATTCTAAATGGGATATGCTCTTTAAAGAAATTTAAATTTATAGGATTTTGACAAACTCATGGATGAGTGATTCAAATTTGAAAAGTCAAACAAAACTACAAATATCAATGTTTGGAAATAAACATTCATGCATGCTAACATAATGATTAAGGAATGCTTACAGGAGCTTTCGAAAGTTAGGATAATGACCACATGTTGTTTATGGGTATGTGAAAGTGGTTGTTACGAGAGGTAGATTGCGTTATCCTGAAAAGATAACATGTTCAGTATAATCTTAAAGACAACAAAAGAGAAAAATCTTCAAAAATACTATCTAACACTCAAATCGGATACAAAACCACATAACTAGCCGGAGAAACGAGAATCGAGAGAGAAAGAATATGGATGTTAGGTTTAAACCAAGCTTAAATGTGGTTTATCTTTCAATATCTCGTGTTGGTGAAATTAAAAAGAGATAGAAGAATGAGAACTGGTCGAAAAAATGTTGAACGCTTCGAAAAGCATCTCTATAATATTATTTAAGAAGACATTTTTAAAAATGAACTTTGTTTTGTAAGTTATTAAATGAAATGTCATTACAAATATCAAAGAATAATTGAAATAAGAAATGATATAATAGTCTTTTAAAATTATTGATTAGAATATGAAAAGTATATATTTTGCATTAAAGAGGTTATTTGTTATTTAATTTTTTAAATTATTTTTAATATTATATATTTTAAAATAATAATCAATTCATATATATTCAAATAAAAAAATCTATTCAAAATCTTGCTATATGTTTCACTATAATTTATTATATTTTATTTGAATATATATCAAAACAAAAGTTGAAAAATATTTTACTAATTTTATAAAAAGTTAGACATAAGAAAACTATTTTTTTTAAGAGTTCGTAGACTAACCACAAAAACTAGAGTCATTTAACGGTGCATATTAAAATTATGTTTTCAGAATTATAAATTTTTGCGGGTTATCCCGAATAATATTTTAGTTTACTGCAAAACAGGTTAAATAGATAAATTATTACAAATTAACAACTTTATCTATAATTATTAGTTAGCTATATCGTAAAATTCAGATAAAAGCAATTTTCTTAAATTTCAAAACAATTTCTTTTAAAAAATTAGTCCGTGCTATAATTAGTGCGGGTTAAATCCTAGTATAATGTTAAATGAATAGACATCTGCATATAATGTTAAATGAATAGACATCTAACTCATACAAGTATGAATTATTTTCTAATTAGTGTAGGGTATTTTATAAGAGTTAACTGATCCATATTCATAAATCGGGTTGTTGGATGATTGGACCATGTCGTGTTTAGATAAGGAGCATTAGATGATTAGCTCTATCGTATTTTATGTGAATATAGTTTTGTCAATGTCGAATTTTCTTATAACCACATTAGTAAACAATAATACAAAATTTTGCGCGAAGTGCAGTCACCAACAAAATTTATTTATATTATAGGTTTTATGTCATTACTCTCATTACATGGCCCTCCAATCCAATCAACAACAATTTCTTCTTTCATTCATGTCTTTTTAATTCTATTCCCCTCTAGAAATCTCAAAATAAAAGGGGAAATCCCAAAATAATCTGAGTCTTTTCCATAGAGTTAGCATGTAAAAGTTTAAGTTTTCTTTTATAGTATACGAGGGTGGTAGAAAAAAAAGTTTAAGTAATCTTGTGTGTTAATCAGTTTTGAAGACTCTTACTTTCTCCATATAAAAAAAAAAACGGCAAATTTGGTTAATTCTCAATAAATAAAAAAAGGCATTCACGGTGTGTTTGCAACCAAATATGTTATTCAAAATGAGTTCCCGCGCGATTTTGTTTGGGTTAAAAAAAACCTAGTTCCACTAAAACTAAACGTGGTTTGTTCAATTTAATTATCTTTCCAATTTAATTAAGCATACTAGAAATAGTGAACGGAAAATGGAACGAGAAGATTAAGGGATTCAAGTATGTGAAAAAATATGAAGGAGAAAGGAGATCAAATTAAGAAAAAGATACAAGTAGGGATCATAGCTCTTTAAGAAGCATAGAAGAAAATCCACAACATTCATATAATGTCAGCAAAAACATTCTCTTATTCACAGAGAGCTGATGTCGTTGGTAGAAAAATTACACAATGCAGTTTGCTTTAATTTACAAGAAAATAGGCTATCTATCGATCCCTTCGATCTTGTCTTCCACCTGAGAGTACAAGTCCTTGAGCTTCTCGATATTGTCAGTGGAAGTTTCCCAGTAGCCGCGACCATTGGCTTCCAAGAATGTCTGAATCATTTTCCTGAAGGAATTGGGATTAGTGTTCATGAGACGGTTAAGCATCTCCTCGTCTTGGATGAAAGTTGAGTTGGCCTCCTCGTAGACCCAATTGTCTACTTGACCCGACGTTGCGCTCCATCCCACCGTGTTGGTCAGTCTCTTCTCTATCTCACGAACTCCTTCGTATCCACTTGACATCATCCCTTCGTACCACTTTGGATTCAGCAGCTTCGTTCTTGCGTCCAGCCTCACTGTCTCAGATAGTGACCTCACCTGTACAGATTCACAACCAAATTATTCAGATTGGAACAGTCTGACATTTTCTATAACCAAATGCTTGACGAACCTGTGCGTTTGCGGTTGTTGTATCAGCAATGTAAGCGCTCGGCTTCTTCTTATCCTTCCTCAAACTCTGAACCAGGTTTGTCGGGTCAGAGTCGAAGTAGTGGCTCACGTCAGTCAAGGAAATCTCCGAAGAATCCAGGTTCTGGAACGTGACTTCTGCTGTGCTAAGAGCCATCTCAAAGACCTGCTTCTTCTCAGCCATTCCTGCTCCAGGAGCATCACTATCAAACGCAAACGATTTCCGGCTCAGGTACATGTCCTGAAGCTGTTTCTCATCGTTCCATGAAGAGTTCTCAACAGCAAGGTTGATGTTGGATGAGTATGACCCTGAGGCGTTTGAGAAAACTCGTGTCGCTGCCTCTCTAATATCTACGCCAAGCGTTGCTGCTTGTTCCATCGCGTGTTTCCTCACAAAGTTTTGCTCTACCGGCTCATCTAGCTCAGCCACCATCTTGATTGCTCGGTCAAGAAGGTTCATCTGTAAGACAATTCAAGAAAGAAGAAGCACCATGAGAGACCAACCAACAAGAATCTAAATGTTGTAAGCCATAGAATGAAAGAAAGGGAATGTTTTGATCTGCTTACCTGATTGATAAACAGATCACGGAAGACGCCTGAGCAGTTAACAACGACATCGATCCTCGGCCTTCCTAGCTCTTCTAAGCTCACAGGCTCGACACGATTCACTCTTCCAAAAGTATCAGCGATTGGTCTCACCCCAATCATCCAAAGAACCTGCCCAAGAGACTCCCCATATGTCTTGATGTTGTCAGTTCCCCAAAGAACAAGTGCGATTGTCTCGGGATACTTCCCCTCATTTTCCAGCTTCTGTCTCTCTACCAACCTGTCCACAACAATTTTGGCACTTGCCATTGCTGCTGTTGTGGGAATAGCCTGAGGATCCAAGGCATGGATGTTTTTACCGGTTGGTAAAACCTTTGGGTTTCTAATGGGATCACCTCCTGGACCTGGCTCCACGTACTTCCCTTCCAAAGCATGCATTAGACTCCCGAGTTCGTTGTCCATGACCACCAACTTCAGGCACTCTCCAAGGAAAGCAAACACTTTTCTGAGCTTATCTCTATTCGCCCGGTAAAACTTTGTGCTGGACAAATACTCAACCCATGGCTCGTTGATTCCAAACCCAAGAATAGAGGAAAGCTTATCAGAGACATTCACCACCTGTCCTTTGCTGTTTGTTGTTTTTTCCACAAAGGCGGAAACAGCGCCACGCGAGGCATCGGTTATCTGTTTGAGTAGCTCTACATCGCTCAAGATGCCCTTGTCATTTCCTCTGTAAACATCTTCAATCTCTCTTCCAACAGTCTCAGCTAATATAGAAGGAAGAGATGAAATCTCATCCTCTGGACGATCCAGCGCAGCAATGTTAACCAGCGTGGCCACAGCTTCCATGGCGGATGGAGGCTCTCCAATGACGTGAAGCCCGCACGGCAAAAGCCTTGATTCGATCTCCATAATCTTGGAATACACTTTCCCAACCACAAGATCTCTGTCTTTAGTTGACAGTTCCGCCCCTTCATCTGGCAGATCCACATCCTTATCAAGATTGCATTGCTTAGCAGTGCTGATGATGGAACTGACGATCTGTGGACCCCTCCCGGTGTCTTTGAGAGACTGGTACGATGATATCAGCTCGCTCAACTGCTTCAGCCCTTTGTACAGACCAGCATTCTCAGCTGGAGGAGTCAAATAACTGATGGTATTCGCATAACTTCTCCGCTTTGCGATGGTAGCTTCAGAGGGGTTGTTAGCTGCATAGTAGTAAATATTGGGAATGTTCCCGATGAGACTGTCCGGGAAACAAGCGTCGCTCATTCCCACTTGCTTCCCGGGCATGAACTCAAGTGAACCATGTGTTCCAAAATGAAGAACAGCATCAGCTTTGAAGATCTTTTCTACATAAGAGTAGTAAGCAGCAAAACCGTGATGAGGACTCGCTGATTTGGAGAAAAGCAGCCTCATGGGATCACCTTCATACCCAAATGTCGGTTGTACGCCGATGAAAACGTTACCATACTCTTTGCCATAGACCAGAAGATTCTCTCCGTCTGAGTTCAGGTTACCGGGAGGTTTCCCCCAGTTTTCTTCCAGGGAGGTTGCATAAGGAGTGATCTTTTGGTACTCGCGGACTCCCATTTTGTAAGCAACATTGAGATTAGGACTGCTAAATTGAGCCTCCTTGTCATGAATGATCTCTTCGATAAGAGTCTCTGCATTCTCGGGAAGGCCCTCGACATTGTAGCCATCTCTCTTGAGGTCTTTTAAGACCGAGAAGATGGAAGCAAACACGTTAAGGTAAGCTGCAGTCCCTACATTTCCTTTATCAGGTGGGAAACTGAAAACGGTGATTGCCAGCTTCTTCTCTGCCTGCAATGAGCCATGTTTTATTCATTATTAGAACATACATTGCATGCTTGAGAAAGTCATCAATGAATGTTTTTTCACTAAGGATGAGTGGGTAATACCTTAGTTTTTCTTTTGAGCTCTCCCCATCGAATCGCCCTGATGCAGAGTTGCTCCACTCTCTTGTGGAGAGCATGCGACTTCCCTGCAGCAATTGGTAAACAAACGTCTTCAGTAAGAAAACATTCCCACACTTGTATATGTTAATTTAGAAAAATGCAACATGGTCATAAGTGGACTAACCTGTTCTAGGGTCACGACCAGCGAATACGATTGGCTCCATCCCTCCATCAAGCTCAGGAAGAGCAACCTGCAGAGCCACCTGGATAGGATGCAGGCCAAGTGTGCTGTTTAGCCATTCCTCCGTTGTCTGAAACACCAATGGCACTGCCACAATGTAAGGAACATCGAGCTTCTTCAGGGCCTCGATAGCCCTCGGATGATCCTGCCTTGCGGGTCCCCCCACTAGAGCAAAGCCGGTCAAGGAGACAGCAGAGTTTATGATGGGCTGTTTCGACGCCGGATCTACGAAATATTTCTCTACTGGACCAGAGAAATCCAACCCTCCTGCGAAAATAGGAACGACCTTAGCGCCTCTAGCCTCAAGCTCCATGATAACAGCCACATAGTGACTATCATCACCAGTCACAATGTGACTCCTCTGCAGGACCAAACCGATAACTGTGGCATCCTTCTTCTTGAGAGACTCATTGGTGTCCCTTCTGGTGTCATACCAGTTCCAGTATTCCTTCACATCATCATACATGGTTGGAGCAAGAGGATGCCAAATTCCGGTATCCAAGAACAAAACCGGATCCGAATACTCGATTTTGACACCTTTCAAAGCCGGGACGTAAGATCCCGAAATCATCTTAACGAAATTCTGGAGATTATCAGGAGACCCTCCAAGCCAGAACTGTAAACTCAAGATGTAGAGACGTGCATCTTGAGCCTTGTCACTCGGTAAATACTTCAAAACCTTGGGCAATGTCCTAACAAGCTTCAACATACTATCGGCGAAACCAGCGGAGCCTGCTTTCTTCCTCTTAAAGAGTTGGAAAAACGGAGACTTGGACTGACCCAATTGAGACATGCTGAAAGATCCGAGCTTGTTCAATCTCATTACCTCGGGCATGGAGGGGAAGACAAGAACCGCGTCCATCCTGTCTCTCTCTTTCTCCACCGCATCCTTGACTTTAAGCGCCAATTCCTCAACGAAAATCAGAGACCCAATGAAGATGTTGGCGTCTTCGAGGTCTTTGCAGAAGCTGTTGTAAGTGTTCTTGTCACGAAGCTCCTCTACCAAGTATCCAACGACTTCGTATGACGCAAATCTCGATGTCTTGTTGAGTGATTGCACGGCCTCCGTGAGAGATGACTGGTACTGAGCCTCGAGGACGACGTAGACGATCTTCACCGTCGGAACGTTGTCTCTCTTGATCGGAACAATACGGCGGACCTCCGGGTTGGTCTGTGTGAAGAGGCCGTTTCCCGAAACAGCGGATTTCACATTGAATAAGGATTTGGTGGGTTTGGCTGATCTGGATTTCTTCCGGAGGAATGAATGTTTGTTACTGTTAGAGAGCGAAGAGAGATGCTCTGCTTTAGAAGTAGATAGAGTGAAGGGAGAATAAACAAGTGAAGCCATTTTCTGGCTTACAGAGGATAGAGAAGAGAAAAGATTGAGATTGAGAAGAGAAGAGAAGAGAGGAGAATCGGATCTCTCTTCTTCTAACGTTTTTTGTTGTCTTTTACACTTCTGCTCCAAGTGGGAGTTTATGTTTCTCTCATCATTAACGCTTCGGAAGAAGGAACTAAAAAAGCAGCGTTGGTTTTGAAGGTGAGTGGTGGGAGGGAAGGACACGTGGACGAATGGGTACGCAAGAGAGGTTCTTAAGTTGTGAGGTTGAGTTTTGTCGGATCTATATCCGCTTAGGACAATGCGATGGAGTTTGCTGGCTTCTGATTGGCTCATTGAGATTTTTATTCAAATTTCATGGTTTTAGGCGTGTGGATATTAAGTGTGTATATATTTTTTAATTTTTTTTTTGTAATTGTTACTATTTCGGTTTCAGCCATGTAAAAGATTCCTTGGCCATTTAAGTGCTCTGTTTTTAAACACGGACCCGACCGGCCGGTTGGCATTTGCAATCAGCCGGTACTCTGAAATGAACCCCATTTAAAACTCTGTTGACCAAATATATCGCTGAAAAAAGGTATGACCGAGTATATACATTTTAAAACCACGAATTGAATCAACTGGTTAAACTTGGTTGGTTGTTTAGGTGAATTTTAACTTTTAAGCCAAAATTCGAATTGATACTTTTCAAATAGGACTTGATAAAAATGCAGTCTTCTTCCACGCGACTGAGTGATACTCGGTAGTCGGAACTATCCCCACTTGTTCGTGGTAACTGGTAAGTGCTAGAATATTTATACCTTTAGTCGTTAGATGTCATAGTTTCTTTCATTTTTGTCGTTAGAATATGTAAGCTTTGTGGTTTCTTTTGTTTTTTATACAAGTTATATTTGATATAGGATGTAAAAAAAAAGTTGTATTTTATATAGGAAAAAAATACAATTTGGTTGCCTTGTAGGTCTAAACCATGGTTTGATTCTCTTCAAGCGTGGAATTATCTAACCATTTTCAATTGATCAGTCGAAATTGTGTAATGTTTTTAGACTCATTTGAATACGGTGAGTATACTACTCGATGCACCTTGAAAGATTAGTCGGTTTGTAAAAATCTGGATTACCTTCTAGTTATATAAAAAAAAAAATTTGATTAAAAAAATGAAGATTACTGGAATTATTATTTCTTCCAAAGCATCACATGAGAAAGGAAAATATTAACATCTGATCATATTTGAATTTGGCCGGAACCAAACTATAAATAAATGAATTATAGCCGATTGAAGAATTGGATAGGAAAAATACCAATATGTTATATCATTATGGCGTAAGAGAATCATCGAGAAACGATAACTAAGAATTGACCGATTATACCTAATGGAGAAATTAATAGATGAGTAAATGGGGATTGGCCACCGTGCGGAGACTTGATTCTGTTAAACATCTCCAAAAATTTGTATCTAAACATGTTTTTATAACCTCTAGACCCTTTTGTAACTTGTTACAGAACTCTTTTGTAACATGTATCTTGTATTTGAAGATGATGAATGATGATTCTGATATCTTCTTCTATTTCCATATTTTCATAGTGTCTTTTTTTTTGTTTTTTCATTTTTAGTCATGTTTAAGACTATAAGTCATTTCAAAATTGGATATTATAAGTTTTTTATAGACATGTAAATATATTTGAAACGGGTGCGAAGTGTTAAAAACAGTGAAAAACTGTGTAATGAAATCAACGAAACGGATCGGACGGCTGTGGGTTGCACTTGAAACGCAACCACGAGGAAGCTGGTCAATGATTGGCCATCCGGTCCGAGCTTTATTCGTCAGCTGGATATCAGAAAACAGAAAAAGTCTTAGCAAATTTAATTGGTTTATGAGCAAATCAGCTCTCGAATGATCTAATCCCTAATTCGAGGGTTGAGATTGAAACATACTCTTGGTTCTAATTGTCCGTGGCCTTTCTTCTGGTTACTTTCAAGTGACAGAAATGCCCCTTATTCATCGGAAAAAGCCGACGGAGAAACCGTCCGAGGAGGTGCCCGATGATGAGGATTCTCAATTGAAACCTCATAAGAAATCGAGCGGAGGAGTCGACAAGGGGAAGTGGTCGTGCGTCGATTCATGTTGTTGGTTCATCGGCTGTGTGTGCGTCACATGGTGGTTCCTCCTCTTCCTCTACAACGCCATGCCTGCGAGCTTTCCTCAGTATGTAACGGAAGCGATCACGGGTCCTTTGCCCGACCCGCCTGGCGTGAAGCTGAAGAAAGAAGGTCTCATGGCCAAGCATCCCGTTGTCTTCATTCCTGGGATTGTCACTGGAGGGCTTGAGCTTTGGGAAGGCAAACAATGCGCTGATGGTTTGTTTAGAAAGCGCTTGTGGGGTGGAACTTTCGGTGAAGTCTACAAAAGGTGACCTTCCTTTTCTCATTTTCTATTGGCGTCTGGGTTGGATCTGATCCGATGAGATCACGCACTTGCTGCTTGTTCAACATCACTCAAACTTATATTCCACATCCGTCTCACTCGCCTTTAGGCGTCCAAAGCTATTTTGCTTTAGGATACCTACTATGTCTGTTATACATGCGTTTTGTGTAAGGTAAACGTTCCAAGGAGATATCCAATGAAACACGTTTGATCTAAATTGCCAGCTGCCTTGGAATCTCAAGTCATGTTATCGCCAAATCTGTTACTAGCTATGAACTCCTCCCGAGCCTGCTATAGATTTTTCTTCTTCTTAAAACTGTCTTTTGGTCTATTTTATTTTTTATGATCTGCATCTTTCTTCTTTCGGCTCACTGTTCCTCTTTTTGCTATGTTAGAGCTGGGACAGTGTTATTCTTGATGTTATTGTTGATAGTAAATTGATTATATCTTTGATTCAGGCCTCTATGTTGGGTGGAACACATGTCACTTGACAACGAAACTGGATTGGATCCTGCTGGTATCAGAGTTAGAGCTGTATCAGGACTCGTGGCTGCTGATTACTTTGCCCCTGGCTACTTTGTCTGGGCAGTGCTGATTGCTAACCTTGCACATATTGGATATGAAGAGAAAAACATGTACATGGCTTCATATGACTGGAGGCTTGCGTTTCAGAACACAGAGGTTCTTTTCTCATTAATAAATCTATTATTTTGTTCACGTTTCTTTCTTCATCTCTTACGGCTAAATTATGTTTTTATGTTGAATTATTAGGTGCGTGACCAGACGCTTAGCCGTATGAAAAGTAATATAGAGTTGATGGTTTCTACCAACGGTGGAAAAAAGGCAGTTATAGTTCCGCATTCCATGGGGGTCTTGTATTTTCTACATTTTATGAAATGGGTTGAGGCACCAGCTCCTATGGGTGGCGGGGGTGGGCCTGATTGGTGTGCAAAGTATATAAAGGCGGTGATGAACATTGGTGGACCATTTCTTGGTGTTCCAAAAGCTGTTGCAGGGCTTTTCTCTGCTGAAGCAAAGGATGTTGCAGTTGCCAGGTATTGAATAGCTGATTGTGCTTTTGGTGATCAGAACCTTGCATGCTACTAGATATCAGTTCTAATTTTAGTGCTATATAATCTCTGCTTCAATATTGACGTTGGTTGGTCATTTTTGCTGCTATGAAACTGGAACTCTCTTGAGATTTGAACAGTCGATGAATTTGATAATTACGGCTGTTGGGTGATAGAGTGAACTTCTAGGACACTTAGTTTCATATAAGTAAAGGTAGAGTTGCTATGTACCTGTATTAATTATTTTGTGTTTCTTGCTGTTTTCGATCAGCTAGCCTCATCTTCTTTTTTAGCAACAAGTGTCTGACTTAATACTAACAACTTTCTGTGCCAGTGCGACAAAAAGTGATCATTTTTAGGCAGTCTAAGTATAGACCTACTGAAAGAAACATTTAAAGTTGGCCTCGTCTCCATTTCATACGCTAGTTTCTTAGCTGTGGCGAATATATTCGTCATATGGTCTTTTTGTGGGCATTGTATTTTGCTGTGGAAAGTTTACATTCTTTACCAATTTCTGATATTTTCTGCTTATGTCAGTTTTCCTGTATATGCATCAATGGTTTTTTATTTCTGCTTCATTACAGAATTGTTGGTTTAGTTGCACTTTTAGTCGCTTGGTTCCTTAATAGAACTTTACTGTCTTCGGAAACTGCAGAGCGATTGCCCCAGGGTTCTTAGACAGTGATATATTTAGACTTCAGACGTTGCAGCATGTAATGAGAATGACACGCACATGGGACTCAACAATGTCTATGATACCTAAGGGAGGTGACACAATATGGGGTGGTCTTGATTGGTCACCGGAGAAAGGCCACACCTGTTTTGGGAAAAAGCAAAAGAGCAACGGGACTCGTGGTGAAGCTGGTGAAAATTCAGTTTCGAAGACAAAGCCTGTTAACTACGGAAGGATTATATCGTTTGGGAAAGAAGTAGCAGAGGCTCCGCCATCTGAGATTAAAAATATTGATTTTCGAGTAAGGACATATAAATCATATAAACCTTGTACTTTTTGTGATTAGATGATTAATAATCTATACATTGTTCTTGGTGAAGGGTGCGGTCAAAGGTCAGAGTATCCCAAATAACACCTGTCGTGACGTGTGGACAGAGTACCATGATATGGGAATTGGAGGGATCAAAGCTATTGCTGAGTATAAGGTCTACACTGCTGATGCAGTTATAGATTTACTGCATTATGTTGCTCCTAAGATGATGGCACGTGGTTCCGCTCATTTCTCTTACGGAATTGCTGATGATTTGGATGACCCCAAATACGAACATCACAGACACTGGTCAAATCCGTTGGAAACAAAGTAAGTGACTTGATTTTGTACCTACCAACTCTATGCTTCATCCTGATGCATTATCAGTCTTTATTTTTCATCTTGTTGAATATAGTTATCAGCTCAAACCTAACAACGCTATTTGAGTCTTTCATCGAAAAGGCTTGCTCAGTTATATTTAAGAAATTTGTTCTCTATCCCATTAGGATCATTTGTCCTCTATTTTTTTTGGTTAAAAACTCCGTTTGGTTTGTTATGCTGTTTCAGATTACCCAATGCCCCTGAAATGGAAATCTACTCATTGTACGGAGTTGGGATACCAACGGAACGATCATATGTCTACAAGCTTAACCCGTCTACTGACAGCTGCATTCCATTCCAGATTTTCACTTCTGCTCATGAGGAGGACGAGGATAGCTGTTTGAAAGCAGGAGTTTACAATGTAGATGGGGATGAAACAGTACCGGTCCTAAGTGCCGGGTTTATGTGTGCTAAAGCGTGGCGTGGCAAGACAAGATTCAATCCTTCTGGAATCAAGACTTACGTTAGAGAATACAACCACGCTCCACCGGCTAACCTGCTCGAAGGACGCGGTACCCAGAGTGGAGCCCATGTTGATATAATGGGAAACTTTGCATTGATCGAAGATATAATGAGGGTTGCCACGGGAGGTAACGGGTCCGATATAGGAGATGACCAGGTCCACTCTGGTATATTTGAATGGTCCGAGCGCATTGACCTGAAGCTGTGAATATTTTGATCACGTTAAAGGTGTCAACTTTTGTGAATCCATTACTTGCAAGAGAGATCATCATCATTAATCATTATCGTCATGAATCATGTTGCTCAAGTCACATAGAAGCTTGAGAAGGACATTTTGGTGGTGCAATATTCTCAATACCCTTTTTTCATATTCTTATTGATGTAAATTATACAATACTATTTAATGTTTCGTCCTTGGAACGATAATGCAAGACTTGTTGTGCCATGTTATTTGTCTTGTGGAAAGCATCAATTTATGGGTTTTACTTGGTGTAGATAGAGAATGATTCAAAATTGGAACTCGTAGAATTTAAGTTATATCTTGGTGTGCCAAATTTGAACAATTTTGAGATGCAAATATAAATCCACTACGCAATCTTTGTGAGCCATGTAACTAAGACCTGGAAGCTGGATAAGTGACTTTTGGTGAGCCACTACCACCATATTACTTACGCGGCTCTGTGTGGTGTTTGGGAATCGATAAGTCGAAGAGTCAGACGTGGCTTAACCTGCTCCATCTACTCCATACGAAAGCGTAGTCTTAACGAAAATCCTCGAAATAAAACAACAGCTTCTCCTCTCCAACCAAATAAATCCTTTTGCTCTCTCTCTCTCTCTCTCCATCTGTTCCGCGGCGGAGAGAATCAAAATGGAGCTCAGCTTGAGCACTTCTTCCGCTTCTCCAGCGGTTTTGAGGAGACAAGCTTCTCCCCTGCTTCACAAGCAACAAGTGCTCGGCGTAAGCTTTGCTTCCGCGCTTAAACCGAGAGGAGCTCTCCGATTTCGTTTCCGGCGTTCGCTTCATCGTCCCATCACTTGCTCAGCCTCTCCATCAACGGCCGCCGAACCATCCTCTGGTCATTACCGCCTTTTCTATCTCCTTTGTTTCTTTTGTTCAGATAGGGTGAAATAGTTTTGCTGCTGAAATTGATTTCGGCTTTGTTCAAGGAACGAGTCTAGTTTTTTTTTTTTGGCTTTTTTTCAGTTTGAAATGAACAAATATAAGAAATTGATTGCGAGATTGTGAAACTTAAGGATAAGGACTTCCACTGTCCCTAGTCTGATCAATAAAGTTCCAAGAATTTCATTTCTATATTTCGATTGGTTCTCTAAACAAAACCACTCTTGTTCTTCCAATAGAAGTGAAGACGCAATTGGTGAGGAGGAATGACGTGAGGAATATAGCAATTGTAGCACACGTTGATCATGGAAAAACTACTTTGGTTGATTCTATGCTGAGGCAAGCTAAGGTATCACCTGAAACGCTAATGACATTGGATTTCTAAAGTTACACAATGTCTTCTCAATGTAATGATTGATCTTTTCTCCATATCTTACTTTTGCAGGTATTCCGAGATAACCAAGTCATGCAAGAGAGGATCATGGACTCAAATGACCTTGAGCGTGAAAGAGGAATCACAATTCTTAGCAAAAACACTTCCATCACTTACAAAAATACAAAAGTAAATATAATAGATACTCCTGGCCACTCTGACTTTGGCGGTGAAGTGGAGCGCGTCTTGAACATGGTTGATGGAGTGCTTCTTGTGGTAATTTGATGCTTTCTCTCAATGCTCTAGAATTAACTTTCAGCTCTGCATTTCTCATTTTCCTTCCATCATTCCCTTGTTTCTTAGGTGGACTCTGTTGAGGGACCTATGCCCCAGACAAGGTTTGTTTTAAAGAAGGCTCTTGAATTTGGACATGCAGTTGTCGTGGTCGTAAACAAGATTGACAGGCCTTCTGCTCGTCCTGAATTTGTTGTCAATTCCACTTTTGAACTATTTATTGAACTAAATGCTACAGATGAACAGGTATTGTTAATTTTGGGTTTGTCTATCCTTTGTGTCGTTTCTCGCGTGACTCAAATACTTTGAGTATAATAATTATATGAAACTAACGGTAATGTTTTTCTTTTTTGGTGTGTGTGCCGTGTAGTGTGATTTTCAAGCGATATATGCTAGCGGGATTAAAGGAAAGGCAGGGCTTTCTCCGGATGACCTTGCAGAAGACCTGGGACCCCTGTTCGAGGCTATAATTAGATGTGTGCCTGGGCCAAATATTCATAAGGATGGTGCACTTCAGATGCTTGTGAGTTATTGTGATTTTCTTACCGTTTCATGGTTTATGTGTTTGTTCCCACCCAGTGCCAATGCATATTTATTCTTTCATCTCCTGGCCGAAAATGTACACATCAATAACTTGTCTCTCACCAACTAAAAGCAGTCACTTGCTCTAAAACAAGCTTCGAATCCAAGAAACTAATAATTCAATGGCACTCCCAAATAACGAAACAATTTGTGGCTTGTGTCTGGGTCCACACTCGGTCAAATTGATTAATTTATCTCATCTATAGCGTCCTTTCATATATGGCCATAATTAATAAACTGTCTGGTTTATTGCACTGGGATATTCCTCAAACCAAAATGTAAAAAAAAAATTCAATGAATCAGATAGTCTAATTGAGTTGAGGAGATATTCACTTGTATGCAACTAAGGTTTTTTTTTCAGGCCACAAATATCGAGTATGATGAGCATAAAGGACGAATTGCTATTGGGCGGCTACACGCAGGAGCACTGCGCAAAGGAATGGATGTCAGGGTAACATTTTGATTAATCTTCAGCTTATTCTTTTGTTATTGGACATCAATGATGTGGGCACATACAAAAAAATATCACCTTAAACTAGTCAATCTCTCAAGTATTTCCAGAGCTGGTGGCCTCTGCCAATATAACCTGTAAAATATAGGGAAATAGAAAGCAAAATGGACAAGATATCGTTAGACGAAATGTGGGATGGTGCCATAACCTTGAGAACCAGCGAGAATCCAATATGAACTCACCAATTTCTTGCAGAATTGATATGGTTTATAGTAGACTTATTGGGTTTAACTTTACAGGTGTGCACTTCTGAAGATTCCTGTAGATTTGCAAGAGTAAGTGAGCTTTTTGTATATGAGAAGTTCTACAGAGTACCTGTTGATTCAGTGGAAGCTGGAGATATTTGCGCTGTATGTGGCATAGATGACATTCAGGTACACGTATACGCATGGATAATTTGATGCCAAATGCAACTGTTGTAACGCTACTAGATAATTGCTGCAACTTGTCAAATTTTTTTTTTGTTTCTAATTGAGTTGTAACGTCTTGGTTTCTTTGTAAACCCCTTAAACTTGCAGATTGGGGAGACTATTGCTGATAAAGCACATGGGAAGCCTCTACCTACAATTAAAGTGGAAGAGCCAACTGTGAAAATGTCCTTCTCTGTAAACACCTCTCCGTTTTCTGGTCGTGAGGTAGGTGTAATCATGGCTGATATGACTGTGATGAGTCTATCTTTCTCATTTTCCATGAATGCATGGCTAAAGATATTAAGAGGGAAGCTTTAACTTGGATTAGTGCAACATTGTCGACCTAAATGAAAAGGATTAGTGCAACATTTGACGTACATTTCCTTTTATGTAGGGGAAGTATGTAACGAGCAGGAACTTACGAGATCGTTTAAACCGTGAACTTGAAAGAAATCTAGCTATGAAAGTGGAAGATGGTGAGACAGCAGACACATTCATTATTAGTGGGCGAGGTACATTGCACATTACCATCCTGATAGAAAACATGTAAGTACTTCACTGGCCATCATTCCTGTCATAGTTGATATTGAAATTAGCTGAACGATAATATGTTCCAGGCGAAGAGAGGGATATGAATTTATGGTTGGACCCCCGAAAGTTATCAACAAAAGGGTTAACGATAAACTGCTGGAGCCATATGAGGTGAGTTTCTGACTGGCGTTATTATTTTGTTATTATTTTCCTAGCGAAGGAATGAGCAACAAGTTATGAAACCATGATTTCACTTTGATTTGAATATCTTTGGTTTAATTGTCTACTCCTGAAAAGAACTTTTGCTTTTATGAAAAGTAAAGACGTCCTATCTGACTTCAAAATCCACCAATTCAGGTAGCAACTGTTGAAGTACCAGAGAATCACATGGGGCCTGTTGTTGAACTTCTTGGCAAAAGGCGTGGACAGATGTTTGATATGCAGAGTGTTGGGTATGTATTGTTTCTCTTGCCATCCCTGTATTTTATATGCAAGGTGTTGTGTGTGCATAGTTTTTATATGCAGGGTGTCGTGTGTGTGTGTGAGACGCTTGAGCGTTTGTTTTTGTCAGACAAGCTGTTTGCAGCTATTAAGATCAATCTGACTATGCGTTTGAATCCTGGATGACAGGTCGGAAGGAACAGTCTTTCTGCGGTACAAAATCCCAACACGTGGACTTCTTGGATTGAGGAATGCAATTTTAACAGCCTCTCGTGGGACAGCTATCCTCAACACCGTGTTTGACAGTTATGGACCTTGGGCCGGCGATATTAGCACCCGTGATCTTGGTTCGCTGGTAAGTGAGTTGAGATAGTAGTTTCCAGGAATTAGCGATCCTTATAGTTACATTGTTTGGAAAGAATGGTCACAAAAAAATTACACATGTGCCATTTTGGTGTAGTTATTAGTGGTTTCTGAAAAAGAAAGTGGACTTTCAGGTTGCCTTTGAAGATGGAACATCAACATCATATGCTCTGGCAAGTGCGCAAGAGAGAGGGCAAATGTTTGTATGTGCAGGTGTAGATGTATACAAAGGTCAGATAGTTGGGATCCACCAGAGACCTGGCGACCTGGGCCTTAATATCTGCAAGAAGAAAGCGGCGACAAACATACGGTCCAACAAAGATGTAACAGGTATTTCATATAACCTTTAGCCAGTTTCAAATCCGTGTGCTCACAAATCTTGTGTGTATTACAGTGGTTCTTGACACTCCCTTGACTTATAGTCTGGACGACTGCATCGAATACATTGAAGAGGATGAACTGGTGGAGGTTACGCCTCAGAGTATTCGGATGTGCAAGAATCCTAAAATGGCAAAGAAAGGCAGGTAAAAGAAAACCCATTTTTGCTGCAGCTGGGTTTGGACGAAAACTGAAAAGCATTTTTTTTTTTATAAAAAAAAATGAAATCTAGTTTCTAGTGTTATATTTTCTAATGTTATTTATAGGCTTGTTTGATTCTTATACATAGTCTATTGTTCTTATAGCACATGGTGAGTCCTCGTGTAATCCAATTAATGTTTTTGGAAAACCCCTTTGGACTAGTTCCATCTTTGATCATCTGATACTTAAAAGTCTAAAGTTGAAATGTTGAATCCTTTATCATAAAATCCTTACGACAACTCTATGGAGAAGTGAGAATAGACTGGGATAATTTTGTTTCTTTCATGACTCTCAATACTGGTCCTTAATCATATGATACATTAACCAATTTGACTCTGTTATTTTTGTATGCTAACATTTTTGTATCAAAAATCATAATCAATTTATCCGAAAAACTCTGCGAGCCAAAAGAAAAATAATTCTGAAACTAAGCACAGGGTGAAATTGAGTTTGCCGGGCATTAGAGTCGCAAAATTTGATCTTTAAAACCTCTCGACTGACTCTTTAAGTCATAACTAGTCTTGACATAATAACCGAACCAAAGGAAACCGAACCGAACCGAAAGGGAAACAAAAGCTGAATTTGAGGAAAAAAGGAAAAATAGAACCAAACAAAAAAAAAGGAAACAAAAAGGGAAAAAGGAAATGAACATATATCATTATAAGCTAAGGATCATAATAAAAAATAAGATTTTGTATTTCATTTTCATTTCTATGTTCCACATGTAATATCTCAAGCTTTACACTGATTATGTAACCATTTATTAATTTCAATAAAGCATATATTATATATAAAAAAAACTTCAGTTATAATTTTTGGGATCAATTCGGCTCAACACAAACCGATTTGACCATCACAAGTAAGAAAAGAAACCAATAAGTTAATGATAAATTGATGGCCATATATGATTCGTAAAACTCAACGAATGGAATCATTTTATAAATATACGTTTTCTTATATATAGCTGGTTACTAAGATTTCTCGATGAATCCGGATTGTGAAACAACAATGTCATTAATACTAACAACGACTGTATATTATATAATTTGGTCAGATCTTTTATTATTCGATTTACTGTATTTTTATTTAAATTTATAGATGTTTTGTAAACAAAAAGAAGTTCGACATTTTACAAAATATATAATATTGTACATATTATGTACAATATAATATGGACAATTTTTGCTGCAGCTGGGTTTGGACGAAAACTGAAAAGCATTTTTTGTTTTTTATAAAAAAAAAGATGAAATCTAGTTTATAGTGTTATATTTTCTAATGTTATTTATAGGCTTGTTTGATTCTTATACATAGTCTATTGTTCTTATAGCACAGGTGAGTCCTCGTGTAATCCAATTAATGTTTTTGGAAGATATGAAGGAGGACAAATGGTCTATGTTACTACTGGAGACACCGTTGTCCTTACAAGATAATAGTAATCGGCTCCTTCCATTCCACCTCTGTGCTGTAAAATGAGTATCGTAGGCCTTTATAGAAGTTACAGAATTGGAGTTTTTGCCATTCATTAGGCGTTTATAGAAGTTACGGAATTGAAGTTTTTGTCATTCATTAGGCCTTTATAGAAGTTACATAATTGTTTTTTTTTTTTTTTTGACATTCATTTTGTAAACTGTTTTTGTCAATATCAATATCAAATCAGTTTTGTTCTTATTTGAAAGCCAATCCTTTCTGATTCTTGTATTCAATTGACAAATTTTGGAACTCGAAAGAAATCTCTGATTCTGACACTCTGTTTGTTATACAAAAGGAAAATAAATTATTCATCTCATTGTGACGATTCATTATTGATGACTTTTTTTTAGCAAAAAGAAACAACTGTGTAGTGTAATGTCCCAAGCAAGGAGCAGGATTGCCAACAATGAGACCTCAAAGCTTTGTCCAAGTATCAGTATCGTCTTCAACAAAGTATTATGATTTCACTGTGATTGGCAGTGGAGTGGCGGGTCTGCGTTATGCTTTAGAAGTTGCAAAAAAAGGGACAGTGGCAGTGATCACCAAAGATGAGCCTCATGAGAGTAACACAAATTATGCTCAAGGTGGTGTTATTGCAGTGTTATGCCCTTTGGATTCTGTAGAAAGTCAAACTGCAGGACACAATCGTCACCGCCGGTCGCCGGTGCTCATCTTTGTGATGAAGAAACCGTAAGGGTAAGTTTCCATCTTTGAACTTATCAAGTGCTTGTGTTACTGTAGTGCATACGCATTGTAATTAGCCTAGCCGGTGTGTAGTGGATGTAGCTCTGTCGACAACTCAGCAATAGTTTTTTTAGTCAGTTAGCTAGAGAGTTAACAGGTTACAAGGAAGTTTGGGCACAAGGAATTGTGGCATTGGGTTAATCAAGTTTCTCTATAATGTTTAGTTCTTTGGCGAACTGAACAAAGGATTTTACCAGTTTGGATCCTATCACTGTTCGGTTGTGTCGGGAGCTGGTCCAAACCTGTCTCACTTTTCACTGTCTGAATGTCCTTTTTCAGGTTGTGTGTACAGAAGGGCCTGAAAGGATCCGCGAGCTGATTGCAATTGAAGCATCATTTGATCACGGCGAGGATGGAAACTTGCATTTAGCAAGAGAAGGTGGTCACTCGCATCATAGGATCGTTCACGCAGATGATATGACAGGAAGAGAGCTTCACTTGAAGCCGTAATTAACGATCCCAACATATTTGTCTTCAAACACCATTTTGCAATCGATATGCTCACTTCTCAGGTTCCACTTCACACCCTTGAAAAAACAAATTGCCTATGATCAATTGGCTTATCAGATCAATCTTTTTATTCTAAACAGGATGGTCTGAACACAGTTTGTCATGGTGTTGACACTTTGAATATCAAAACAGATGAGGTACAAAAAGATCTTCTTTTTGCCGGTTTGATTGTTTGCCTTGTAGCTTAGATTATAATCTATTATATAATGAGAAAGTTTTCTCTCATTCTAAGCCATCCACATCATCACTACAATCATTTATTAATGGATCCCACATATTTAGATTAGAGTGAAATAAATTAAAATTAGAAGATTACTCTCATAAACTAAATTAACTTGTAAGAAAAAAGAAAAGTCATCATTAACAAAATAAAAAAAATTAACAATTGGTTATAGGAAAACGTAAATCATCTATCAATTATAAATATATGAGGTTCAATTAACAATTAGTTGTGCTATTAATATGACCTTCGATATTTTATGAAAAAACAAAACCAAGTGAAAAAAAAGAAGAAAAAAAAGTAACAAAACCAACAATTCATTCTTCACAATCAAAATGATCCCAAAAAAAAATAGCAAATCAAGAATGGAGAAAAATCATCAGATAGAAAACTGCAAATATCCTCTAAAAACAAGAAATAACATTTTAGAGGAAGAGTACCACTTGATAATAGGATTTTGCTCCGTTTGATGAACTAATTTTGGCATAAGTATTCGCCAAAAATATGGAAATGGGATTGGTTGGATTTTTATAAGCGAGAGAGGATAGGTTCTTCGGGGATGGGGAACAAAGAAAAAATCACAGATCTTTTGTCAGCGATCTTTCACAAAGAAAGCAATACTTGAACCAAAATATATATTAGCATAAATGCGCAAACATTAGAAAAAATTATCTATTAGAGAGAGCGTAACTCTAAACAATCTAAAACTATACGTACATAAAGATATAATTCTAAATACTCAAATATGTACATGCACTCAATCAGTTAATGTGTAGGCGGTATGATGATGTTATAATTGGCCTCAGTATGAATAGTCACATTGTCATATACAAACACTAATAAAGAAACACACGCACATACACACAATACAACTATAAACATAAATGACTATTAAACGAAAATTCAAAAAAAAAGGGACGATTAAAAAATACTATGTAATCAGCAAAACAAAGTTTAGGAACAGAAATGTAATATATATATATATATATATAACTGTAATTAGAATTACACAATAGTCAAATACAGCATATAAAAACATGAAAAAGAACAATATTTCAACATAAATTAACAACATAATTAAGAGAAAACCGTTGTTATATACAAACACTAATAAGGAGAAATAACAAAACACATGCAGATACACACAATGCAACTATAAACATAAAATCGACTATTAAACTAAAATTCAAAATTAAAAAAAAAATTGTTTCTTAAAAATATAGCATATAAACAAATTTATAAAACATGAATATAAAATAAGCTCGCGGTCAATCCCTAGTACGTTTAGGTAATGTTTCTTCAGGTAGTACGTTTTATATCGAAGGTGACATTGATTGCTTCAGGTGGAGCTGGACATATCTATCCATCAACCACAAATCCTCTGGTTAACACATCTTCTTTAGACTCTCTTACTAGCAAAACTCTATGGAAGTTTCAATTTTACCAAGATAACAACTTTGTGTTTTATGGGAAATATCCAAAAGTGACATTTTTTTATTTAAGTATTATCACGATTGCCACATGAAAATATTTGTCGAAACTACCACTGCTTCACATACGGATTTCAATCATTTGATTTTATCCGTCCGCATTAGAGTTTTAGATTTAATAATTGAAAAGTTGAAGAAACAAAGTAAAAAACTTTTTTTTTTTGCTAGATTTGGTAAAGAAAATTGCGATGATATATATTTTGCTTTTATTCATTTTTATGATCCTCATGTTTCTTGTATAGGTGGTTACTGGAGATGGGATGGCTGTGGCTCATCGAGCTCAAGCTGTGATCTCAAATATGGAGTAAGTAAACGCCGAACAAAAGTCTGAAAAAACTTTTTCACTATGAAACTAATGTTTTATGTTTGTGTTTGTATTTGTCTTGTGCAGTTTCATCCTACTGCCTTAGCCGACGAAGCTCTTCCTATCAAACCACAAACCGCTAGAGAAAACGCTTTCCTCATCACTGAGGCCGTGAGAAGCGACGGCGGCATCCTCTACAATCTAGGCATGGAGCGGTTCATGCCAGTTTACGATGAACGAGCTGAGCCTGCTCCAAGAGATGTGGTTGCAAGAAGCATTGATGACCAGCTCAAGAAACGGAACGAAAAGTATGTGTTACTTGACATAAGCCATAAGCCGAGAGAAAAGATTCTTGCCCATTTCCCCAACATAGTTTCCGAATGTCTTAAACACGGTCTGGATATCACCTGTCAGCCTATCCCGGTTGTGCCTGCAGCTCATTACATGTGTGGAGGAGTTCGTGCTGGTTTACAAGGCGAAACCAATGTCCTTGGATTGTTTGTAGCAGGTGAAGTGATAAAGGACTTTTGTCAATTCCTCTATGCTTATCGTTATAGCATAAGAGATGTCAAATCCAAAGGGATTAGATTAAGCCACTAAGAATACACGAAACTCCTAAATCTAAGTTAAACGAGAGGGTTTTTTACTAATTGTCTAATGAAATTGAACGTCCCAATACTCTTTTTATCAAATGACTAACAATCTAAGCAATCGAAACGATTCAAACAAGATAGGATAGTAAACTTAAACAAGAGACTTAATTGAACTTAATGCGATATAAGAAGGCGAATCTTAGGGTGAGGTAATTGATTTTGGGTGATAAGAAGTTAATCTATGATGCCAATAAACTCAACCAATACTAATCCTTAGGTTTAGACCACTAATAAAGACTAATCCACTTCCATGGCATTAATCACTTTCTAATCACCTAATTAAGAACAAACTTCCATTTGTAATTAAGCCATCATCAAGCATTGAACACAAGGTCTAATCAACCAATAAACACCTTGGACAACTATTTCCATAGGCCAAGAGTGTAAATCCCTAAATAAGCTCATTGGGGAATTTCATCGAACACCTTCCGGGCGAGAAATTCCCTATGATCTAGATCAACTTAATCAAGGCTAATCTAGTTTTAGGAACACTTATTTAGGAAGGAAATCAAACTATCTAAACCCCTAACATCATGGATCAACCCCAAATCACCCTAATCTATCTCACCCAAAAGACCCTAAAGGACTACTCACTAATCATGTTAATCCCAACAAAACATATGTTATGGTTGCTAAGATTCATGTTTAGGAATAAGAAAGAAAGAGGGATTTGATTTAAAGAACAAGAAACTGCATTAATTTAAAGATAACTTCTCTTACAAAATCCCAAGATCCTCTCAAAATGTAAGTATTTCCAAGAGAAAACAAGATCTTCCTTTAAAATTAGGTTAAGTTGGTATTTAAGCAAAAAGGGTTCGAACCGGGTCAACCCGGGACAAACCGGGTACTGACCCGGTCAAGATTTGTTTTCAGCAGTTTCCTATCGGCCAGCCTCAGCCCGATACACTTGGTCGATGGGAACTCGGATTCTCCTGAAATCCCATCGGTCGCCTGCATCGGCCCGTGGCCGACCGATGGGATTTGATCGTCACTTCTTCAATCCTGCATCGGCCACCTTCGTCCCGATACTGATGCCCGATATAAACTCGGATTCTTCTGAGATCCTATCGGTCGGTTGCATCGGCCTGTGGCCGACCGATGGACTCCTGCTTCTTCGCCTTTTCCGTCCTACGTAGGCTCCGCTCGCCCTCGGGTTTCTTCTAACTCCATGTAGCCTCCATAAACACCTGAAATGACACTCCGTGCGGACCAAATCATGCAAGACCTAACCTAGGACTCCTAATACTCTAAATGGGACAAAACATGATAAGACCATGAATTATGCATGATATATATACAAAACTAAGCATAAAATGCATGCTAAAATACCTAATATGAGAGTACATCATGAAGTAGCGTGTACAGGCCTACACGGGGCAAACCGGCTTGCTAGTAACTCGCTTTTAGAAGCTCTGGTGTTCGCGAGACGGGATGTTCAGCCTTCGACTGAGCTCATGAAATGCACAAGACTTGATGTAAGCGCATCAGAGAAATGGACAAGGCCTGTTGTTGCGACAGCTAAGATCGCTAGGAGACGAAGTAATGTCAAAGATTCTAGCTTTGACTAAAGAAGTGAGGAAAGAGCTTCAGGCAGTGATGTGGAAGTATGCTGGTATCGTCAGATCGACCGAGAGCTAGAAGCGAAATGGGAAACGTTTTTGTTCGGACATGGATGGGAACAGACAGTGGTAGCCCTTGAAGCTTGTGAGATGAGAAGCAGCAACTCACTTATTGATGGTTAAAGCTGCATGAGTTTTATCCTTATTTGAAACCAATCCTCTTAAGAGCTGAAGAATACACCTCAGGAGAAGTTGTTCAAGAGCTGAAGAATACACCTCAGGAGAAGTTGTTTGATGCTATTCAAAATGTAACAGGATCTGATATCAACCATAAAAATTTCAACACCTGGAAAGGTAGTAGTGCAACATAGACATTTTAATTTGATATAGCTGCTTAGAGCATGACATATAGAACAAGATACAAAAGCCAATCTTTGTCGGTTATCTTTGTGAAAAGGTTGTTCTACTTTTGTCTGTTTTCAGCCTCGTATCAAGTTGCTAGCCTTGAACTTCAGCGTATCTATGGGAAGGATGCTGTCACTTTGGCATCTTGAGAAGACGGTTATCAACTGGCAGGCTTTTTGTCGTAAGTGAATTCCATTCTTGCTCTCTGTAACTATAGCTTCTAATAATAAATCAGAACCCTGAGCTGCTATGATGGAAGTATGTAAACTTCTGAAAGCACAGACAGCTTCTTTGAGAGTCTATGGAACACATTACTTGCTCTTATTCTGGCAAACCATATTCTTAATAATATCAAAAATGTTCTGAAAATATATAGAGATACTGGAACAAAATTGGCATCTCAGACCGACTCTTGAGACTGAGTTGCTGCCTTTGGGATCATTAACTGGTCACTACTGGGTACTACTTGGTTATTGTCAGGCGTGGGAACCATCTGTTCGTCAATTTTTACCACACTCTCTGCACACCCTGCGTTTGGTGGAAGCTGCCCTCCCTCGTCCTTGCTTTTACCCCATAGTACCAAATATATTCCAGTGACAATGACAACTGACCCAACAACCCTACAAATTTAGTGAAAATCAATCTCTAACTTTAGATCTATCGCAGTAGTATTCTTGGATCAAGGCTGTTACCTTCCTAGGTACAATTTTTCCAAGAATACAAAGGAGCTCAGAATAGCAACGATAACCATGCTGAGCGGGTTAAATGCGCTCACAAACACAGGCCCTCTCTCCTTTGATACCCATCCAATAACATAGTATGCTAACCCTGAGACAAGTCCCTGTGTGACAAATTGTTCAACAATATGCTTCTTCTCTCAACACACACAAAAGGGGTTTTAATGAGAAATTTAGGAACAGATATAACAATTGTTGTACCCCGTATATCGAAGCTAATAGCCTCATGTCTGGGTGGATTTTCCAGACTGACATGTTCTTCCTTTCCCATATCAATGCCACAACAGTAGCCTCTAGCATCCCCATAAAGCACATAAGTGCTGTTAGCGAGAGCTCAGCTTGATATAAATTCAGTATGTTTCCCTGAAAAAAAAACATAGATGTCTCTGTTACCTTACTACCTCTCTGTGACTTGACTGTTTAATTCACTAGAGGTATTCTCAGTTAATCTATTCTGCTGAGAAATACATCAAGCTTTAGTTAAACTGGTGGACGATTTCTGGGTTTAGGTTAGCTAGCAAGATACAGGAAAATAGAAGTGGTTGTCCTGACACACTGCAGGTTATAATTGTTATATTCTTTGTTTCTTGAATTGATTATGGGTTTAAGATAATGTCATTTGAGTTCGGCTATAGAAAGTTATAAGAATAGAGAATGGGTCCTACCTGTAAAATGATGTAACATGACCAGCTGAGGCAGCTTGCTACAAGCATAATTGATCCTCTTCCTATATCTTCCTGCTTTGGAGTATTCACAGCATGAGACGGCCCAGTAAAACCCCTTGCCTTACTTGTCCAAGGTAACTCAATGACATTCCCTTTCACGAATGTCATAAGCATTGCTCCTCCAATAGCCACCATGGTTCCCACCAGCTTTGCCTGGCTGTGACGCCTTTTGATATTTACCGTCTCGAGCCTTTCAAGAAAACAGAAACCAAGTAAAAAAAGAGTTGAGTACTACAGTAGTGTATGCACTACGTCAGTCTATTCATTGGCAATAATATTGGTAGAGAGAAAGATAGAGAGAGTACTTGAAAATGCAGGCCATTATAAATGTAATTGCAGGAAGTGCATTGCACAAAGCCGATGTGAATGTGGCAGTAGTAAGTTTCATCCCTGAGTAGTACAGGTTTTGTTCGACCACAGGCCTGCATTTTTCATTTAAACCGAGTTACAGGGACGAGTCAATGTCTATCATTGTGAATCAGAGATGATGTAACAAAGTCTTACTCAAATAAACTAAGGATGGATATTTGAAACAAGATTTTGAAAGTCATCTTTGGTCTTGAGTTCCTGCGTTTGCAACAAAAAAACAATTCTTTTAACTTTATAGTGTTTTTTTTTGTTTTACAGGCCTGAACAGGAAGAAGAAGAAGAAAAAAGAAAGAACCTCTCAAGGACGAGGGCAAAAGGAGTGATGAGAGCTGAAGCAACTACCATTCGGTAAGCAACTAAGACGTGAGGGCTCATTCCCTCGTTCAAAGCTAGCTTTGCTACTATAGACATCAATGCATACAAAAACTGTATGAAAACAATGGCCATGAATGGCCTTGCTTTCCCAAGCTCCATTATTTGCAGCTTCTCTGCATATAAAAAAAAACTTTTGTCTTGGTTAGAAAAGAGCTGTTTTTTGGTTTGTTATAAGGAAAATAAAAGCTATATGTATGCGTGTGTGTATATTATATATATATTGAATTCTGTTTGAAGCCTCATAACGTCTTCATGTGTTCCGACGTAAAGTTTAATTATTCAAAAGCATTTTTTGTTGAAGTGCAAGGAATTAACACATCTGCCTAAAAAACAGGAAAGCCAAAGAGCACCAAACTCGTGTTTTAAAGAGGTAAACATTCTTTGATTGGTCTGGTTCTGACTCTCATAGACCCACTTTAATTTATTTTTGTCAATTTTGATTAATTTGGCAGTTTCAAGTACTACTCACTCACTTCCGTTAATTCTATTATTACATGTTATTTTATTTTCCTCGTTTCATATTTTATTGATCGTCTAAACCGACCCATATATGTCCCTACCACTTTATCAACCGCTTCTGATGGATTTTTTCGATTATAATAACATGACTGATGGATAGGGCTGGGATTATTATCCGGATCTGGTATCCGATCCGATATCTGCTCTGATTCGATCCGAAAAAACGGATATCCGGGTAGTTCGGATATGGATAATAAAATAACGTATCCGGTGGATACGGATCCGGATACCTTAAAAAATCTGAATATCCGTTCCGTTCCCAGGTCTACTGATCGATATCTAAAAAAAAAAAAACATGACTATCTCTCCCTAAAGATATCCAAACAAAAGTAATGAGATCATTTTACGTGACAAAGCAAAACAAACCAAAAAGCGAGACCACTTTATATGATTTCTCAAAAGTATATACACCATAATTTATTTTTTTGATGCCTTTCGGCTCCCGGGAGTAATCCTAAGCCCAAAGGCCCAGACTAATTTCCTGGGTGGGAGTGACACAGCCCACTTATAATGCTCCACTTGGCCAAGTGCTTGTTCTGGTAATTCCGCTTCTGCGGGGAATCGATCCCTGGCCTAGACCAACAGGGCCGACACTCACCGCAGGAAGAGAACCACTCGACTACCAACAACTTGGTTATATACACCATAATTTACCAAACAAAAGTATGGCTTACTTGAAATTACATGATTTCTCATCATTATCTCCTCGAGTCATAGCGAAAAATAACAAGTGGGACGGAAACCACTGCACTAAGAAGTTTTTAAGTTCATGTGATGGCAAAAAATTTTAAGAGTATTTGCATTTAATGGCAAAAAATTTGCATTTAATGGCAAAAAATTTGCATGCAAAGCAAGTGTAAAAATTGTATGAATGAACGTTACGGAAAAAAGAAGAAGTAGAAATGCACATAAAACATGGTTGTTTGTATTTTAGCAAAAAAAAAAAAACATGGTTGTTTGTATATTGATAGGCAGGTGAAGAACACAATCATGGCTAGAAGACTTATAAAATAGTTTGGTGACTTAATGATAAAGTGACTGTAAAAGAGTTGATGATCTATTTCTCAAAAATTTTTGCTATCATGTTTTTTATTTCTTTTTTGCTATGATAGCAACTTCCTGGGTTTTATGAAGTTTGTAAAACTCATTTTTCATTAATTTGAATATTTACAGTTTGGCAAAAAAAAAATGGTTGTTTGTATATTTTTTTTGGACAAATTTGGGCGATTTTACTATTCATTTAAATATTATATATTAGTGATATTTTTTTCTTTATTTTTGTTGAAAAGTGACATTTTTTCCTTCCCGTCACGTCTAAATTCATATCAAAATACTGTGAAATGTAAGGGTATCCGATTCAGATTTATGCCTATATAAAGCCAGTTATCATATTCATAACTAAATCACATTAATTTACAAATAAAGTCTTTTGAAACAATACGAACCTGTAATGCAGGTCGGGTCTCTCGCGACTGTAAATGTCGGGATATGATCCACAATGTTGTTTGAGTAGGTCGAATATGAGTTGGGAGCTTCACCGTTCTGATGAAATTTTGATTTCTAATATTCTGGTACCAAAGTGATGACAACAAAAAAGAAAAAAGGATATATGTGAATGAGATGATGCGTTTTTTTATTTACTTAGGCCACATGATATATATTTATAGGGGGATGTATTGGATTAGAAATTTTAGGAGATTTTGGTTTTTTTTTTTAAATTCCCTTTTATTGAACTAAGAATTTTTAAATGTCCTTCCAAATCCTATGCTATTGAACATGGAATTTATATAAAATCTCTCAAAGTCATATTAAATCCACTATTATTCAATTAACAATTTACAAAAACCATATCAAATCCAGTGTTATTAAAAACTAAACAATTTTTTTTGAAAAAGTTGTAAAAAGGATTTGAGGAGATTTTACGTACACTTTTTAGTTGAAACTACCGATAATGAAATCCACATGTGAAATTAGGAGATTTTGTGTATATAGGAAAGGTTAATAAATTAGGGATACATGAAAATGACATGAGGAGATATTTATAGAGTTCAAAATAGGTTTTGAAATCAAAGAAAACGAATGCACTTATGGAACAACTTCATATGTATATTAGGAAAATATAAAATAATAACTGCATATAATTTCGTAATTTGTTGAAATAAATAAGTTTTAAGTTTATATGTAACATTGAATGCATTTACGTTTATGGAAGCATAATTAATTAATTAGGTATCTATTACCATAGTTTCTTACTTTATAGTATAGGGATATAACTAAGGGTAATTTAGGTGAATATGAATAGTTGACCAAAAAATTAGAAGTTGATTTGGAAATTAGGTGATGATGATAGAGAAAACCAAAAATACCCTTGGTCTTTTTGATAATCACATAAATGTCATTGGTCAGAAAATAAGAATAATCCGGCGACACTGTTCATTTAACGGTCGGTGTTACTGTTCATCGCAACTCGACGACCACTATTCATAACCAGAAAACATATTGTCATCATCGTTAACATTGTCATGTTAATCCAGTTATCATTGTTAACATCGTTAACATATAATAAGTATCGTTAACATTGTCATGTTAACTCAGTTATCCTTGTTAACATCGTTAACATATAATTAGTATCGTTAACATTGTCATGTTAACTCAATTATCATTGTTAACATCGTTAACATATAATTAGTGTCGTTAATATTATCATGTTAACCCAGTTATCATGTTCATTTTTATGAAATTGTCATGTTAAACCAGTTATCATATCATAAATTATCGTGTTAATTCAGTTATTAGGAAAAAAAAAAAAATTAAACACCACCACAGTGAACGACATCGTCTTCGGCGTTGCTTCCGTCGGGGTCTTTTCCACCGGCGTCGTCGTCCAAGCTTCTGTCTCCGGCGTCGGCTTCTTCTCCTCCTCTTCCTCCTCACCAGCGTCATCTTCGTCGGGGTCTTTTTCGCCGTTGCCTCCGTCCTCGCCTCTTCTTCTTCTTTACAGTGAATAGTAATGGTCAAAAATATGACTTAATTATGCTATTATTTAATAGCATTTGTTGCAATTACCCTATAACTAAATGAGACCAGCCAAGAAAACGACAGCCGAACACCCTATTATCGTCAATTTTTATTGGTTAAAATATTGTATAACGTTTTTCTCGAAAAATTAAGAATATTATTATGGTCAACAACTGTAAAAACAAGGAAAATTAAACAGTTGACTAAAAAAACAAATTGGCTATGATATTATGTATATTTTATATATATATTAGATTTTAATCCGCCTGGAATAAGAAATTTTGTATACTAAATTTTGAAATATAGAAAAGATGAAATGAAAAATAAGATCAAATTTAAGTGTTATTGATTCAAATATGTTGAATTTGTAATTTTTAAGTTTTTAGTGAGATGATAATATGATGTTGATTTGTTGTGCATTATGTGTTTTTGTGTTTATATCATATTTATAATACGTGTTATGTAGAATCTAGATTCTAATTCGCGCTGTGTACGGGGTAATAATTTTTATACATTATATTTTATAAAATTTATATTGAGCAAACACTAACTAAAATGGTTTGACTTAAATTTAATGAAAAATTTCATGTAACCTTTTTGCTATCTGACAAAAAAAGTGCTATAAAAGTTATACGATGTTATCATATGGTGTATATTAGTAGAATAAGAGTATAAAGTTAGTTAAATATATATCGATATAATCTTAATTGTAAAATTTGTTATTAAACTGTGTTAAAATAGGTTAATCCGTCCTTATAATCTATCTCGAATCAATCTGCTGTTTTGCAAGTTTTGACAAACCAACCCACAAAAGAGCACACTTGTAAAAACATAACTCTAATTTGCCCCAACATATTTGAAAGTATAAAAATATATTTTTCGTAACAGAGTAAAAATTTCTCCCCTAGTTAAAATAAATAATTTTGACCCAAACGGAAAATTTTTATTTATTTTATCCGAAAAGTTCGGGTAATTTTTGGATTTGGGAGTTTTGGGTTACCCTACTCGAAATGCGAAGACTTATGATGGACCATTGGTCATTTTTAATCTAATAAGCCAATCTTGTGCAGCACAGTATAAATAATGTAGCAGATGCACCTCAATCTCTTTGGTGTGTAAAACGGCAAAATAGGAAAGATACAAAACGAAGAGACAAACGGGTAGCATGAAGGTTTGATGTTTAAAACTCACAAGCTTGTTGATATGCTTATTCAGTCAGAGAGAGATTTTCATGGGCTAATGAAGACCTTAAGCATCCAGCTAAAGGCATCAGAGTCTCGTGATGTGGATCTCGTCTTCTGAACGTAACGTTCAAAGCAATAAACTTCTTCATCGACGCTTTCGCTGGACACTGTATCGTCTGCTAGCTCTACTGCTGCTACTTGAGCGACCTGGAAATTCTCTGCAGTCTGTTGCAACTTCTGTGCAGACTCCTTCTCACCAAGTGTTACCAGACATATCAACAACGACTTCAGCTCTCGCTTTCCTCCTTCTGTCATATGCATACCCTTCAAATGCTCAACCAGAGCCATCTCCTCACCCGCACTGCATTTTCACCCCAGATTTATTCATTTACATTTTTGCTCATCAAATGAAACTCATCAATTTTCATGAGGAATCTATATACCTGCCAGCGCGGATTTTCCCGCTTTTTCTCTGGCGTCTCAAATCTCTTGCCTTGCTAGTCGCCGTGCTTGAGCTGATTGAAGCAGCAGAACCTCTCCTTGTCCTGGAATAATAGGCATAGAAAACAAGAACCTTTATGTTAAGATCCAAACTGGTAAACTCCTTCCCTGTTTAATCCACAAACCAACTACAATATAATATAATGCAATCTAAGATCAGCCAAGAAAAATTCCACATAGATAAAAGCTGAGAAAATAAGAGAAAAGCAAAAATGTACCCCAAAGTATAAGCGCTCATTCCACTCAGGTTGCTACTTGCTTCTGAAGCTGTGTCATCGTCAAGATCAATTAATGACCGTTCCTCGGACTTGAGCTTTGCTGCAAGCAGCAATCGTCTCTGCCGAACAGCTAAATAGCGAGTCAAATATTTTCCTACTTTTTCTATTGATTCTTTGAATTCACTTACTAGACCACTAGCACACTCAAGAGCAGAATTCTTCACCACTGAGATTATACCATCTGCCGTATGCAGAAATGCAACCCTTAAAGCCTCTTCCCATTCCCTCGCATTGATAAGCAAGTTAATTCCACCGCTTATATCTCTGCAATACTCAAGAGCTATTTTTGCTGCTTCCCCCGGTTTCCCAAGAGCATTGACCTCTTCACAGAGTTCGTATGCCAATTTCAAGATCTCATCTTTACCTAATTTCATTAGCGCCCCCACTCTGAGGACCCCACTCCAATCACCACATTCACGATACGCCTTTGAAGCCTTTTCCAGTCTACAGCAACATAGGTACGTAGTAGCAGCATCCTCAAAACGTTTTTCATCAGTGAGATGATCTGCCCAAGCCTCTAGAACCGCTTGTTTCTTTTCAGGATCAGTAATTAGCTGGAGGCCCAGCGGGAAAAGTTGAGGGTTTTTCTTCATTAAGTTCATGCAATCAGGAAAGTAGCCATCCCCTGCTGATACAATGTTCTTAAGAGCACTGTCAAAACGTTGCAATTTAATGTCAATGTTGAAATGCATCAGGGGTTCAGGCATTCTTTCCAGCTCCTGAAGATAAGGTAGAAACTCTTTTGGATCACGTTGGGAATTGAGTGCCACAATAGCTGCAAGGTTCAGATCATAAAGACCTAATGCAGCTTCAAAGACAGCCTCAGAATCCAATAACCACAGAAGGTGTTTCAAGGCTTCTTCTGCAGATGGACAAGACTTTTTCCTTGAATCAGCAGAAGTGTTTAGCAACTCCATTTCTCGAACAGATTTTATCCTCAAAAGAGATTCCTCAATAGCTGGTGGATCACTTCGGGCAAGAGTCGTCAAAATACATAGTTCCCTTGACGGACTCTCTGGTATCTGTTCTTCAAGGGCTTTCCTAACTGCCTGTAGAACTGATGATACTTTGTTACCGCAACGATCTTTCACTTGGAAAACCTTATCTCCCTTTTTGGAAAAGGAGAATTTTTTGTAAAGTGTTTCTGTAACATCTTCATTCTTCATGGCACAAACAAATTCTGTAACGTGGTTCAAATTGTTTACTTGTTCAACAAATTCTACAGCTGACTGTAGAAATGCCTGCCACCCATATAGATCCACGATAACATTAAAGTCGATTCTATGACGCCTTACCAAGTTTAATGCATCTTTGAACCGTTGCTGAGCTAACGCATTAGTAATGGAAGAGAGAACCAGCTTTCTGGGATAAATGCATTCGAGATTCCCCCGCATAGTTTGTAATATTACAGCAGCTTCATCTCCATTGAGGACTCCTACTACTTTGGCACCTCTTTCCCAAATATTTACATAGCTCATATTTTCCTCGTCTCGCTTTCTACCATCAATAACAAAGTACACGTTTCCAAGTGCCACTTCTCCCTGCAGCACATCCTTGGTATCGACAATAAATAGAAAATCCTGTTTGGTCAAAACAATTAGATGGGTAACCACTTCATTGGCCAACTCTGAATAAAATGAGAAACTGCTGCAGTTATTACATAGGCTCTTCCCGTTGATGTACAGTCTACTCATATCATCAAGCCCACATATCAAGGGTTTGAGCACCCCACCAGTATCAACCTGTGCCACCCTCACCCAAGGACAAGTCAATGGAAAACATACACTATCATCACTAATACGAGCTTCCATAATGCCTGACCTAGATTCATAGCCAAGTACTTTTCCACCCTCAAATTCTACAAAGGCTGAATCACGCTTACTAGGATTCCACGCAAGAGCCATGGCCGGTGATTCGAGAAGTGTCTGGCAAGTAACGCTTGCCTCAAAGCCAGAGCATGTCACTTGATCAGGATCATGATCCTCATAACAGACAACTTCAACTTCCTGTAAATAAGAACCATGAAGCTCTGTCTCATACGAACCTGAAGAGAGACACTTGTTCTGGCTAGAACCATAAGCAGAGACACACAGAAGTGAATGGACATCTAACCACAGAAGATGTACAAGAGAGCCCAGTGCTGTTTTACAGTCTGAAATTTCCACATTGAAGTCTCTGCCTTCGAGATTTTCCCAAGTATTAGGTGCAGGAAACTCAACAAAAGACAAGTTTCCATCTGACAAGAACACAGCCAGACAATTCTTAGAGTTCCTTGAGTAATATGCTATATCTCTGACAGCGGAAGAAAAACTAAGGCTGAACAAATACATAGGAGGTGGCATCAAGGACAAAGATAGTGGCGTCACAAGTATCTTGGAGTCATCTACAACAAAGGCTGTTGAGTCCTCCATGACCACCGTTACCCACATAAAATTGCAAACAGTAACCTGCCCTGCCAGAGTCCAACATACTAACTGCAGTGGCTTTGTTGGATCCCACATGACCATTACCCCAGCTTCCCTTGGATACCTAATCTCGTGTTTCAGGTACCAGTGGTTGTTGCTGAAGTACCACACCTTAATGGCATCATGTGTGTTGCAACTAACAACCCCTGCAAGAAGATCTGATGCAGAATTCCACTTCAGAGTTTCAAATGATACGTTAGCATCTCCTGGTTCACCAATTCTAAATGAGCTCCTCTCAAGTCCATTCCTCTCGAAGAAAGCAATTGATGGACAGCCATCATCTGACTTCCTCTTATATACAGCTGCGATTTTTGCCCCACTAGGCATCCATTCAAGAATCCCCTTCACGAAATCTTTTGTTTCTGAAGAAGACTGCAAAGCACCGGAATCACTTTCCCATATCTTAATCTTCTTCGGTATACAACCGGATTCATAAACCTCACCCATAGTTGCAAAATACTTTCCATCACCTCTCCAGGAAATGGAAATTCCCCCACAATTTACAGACAAATCATCTGCTTCACCTAAAACAGTTATTTAATTCACATGGTTAGCAAATGGAGAGAAGGTGTTCAACTAGAAACACCTAATGCGGTCAAGAAGACAAGAAGAATGAAGAAGAGAGGATTTAGATGACAAAGGTAAGGGGTCCTTACGTACGTAAACACCTTCAGGAACCTCTGCAAGAGGCCTCTCGTACATCAAAACCCAATCATAAGTCATTACAAGCAACTGCCCAAAACCAGTAATTAATCCAAGTAGATCTCCAGTGGGACTAGGCGAGACACGCTTGACACCTCCATCTATATTTCCAACTAGCTCAGTCACATTGCTGTCCACATCATGCACCAGCAGAAGCCCGCAAGAAGTCCCAATTAATAAAGACTCCTTCTCCGCGAGATAATCGAAGGCCGTGATTTCATCACCGGGCTCCAAAGCAATACTGCAGACCTCCACAGACAAAGCACTCATTCCACAAGCTCTTCCATTCTGGCACATCATGACTAAAGAAATCAACACAGACACCATAACATAGGAGAAAGACTTTCGATTTAAACAGACCCTAGTCCTTAACATGTATTTTCTTTTCTACCAACAAAAAAGTTTCCATCTTCTTATGTTCACTGGCAAGTTCATCCACAGGTAACTTGAATGCGAAATCAAAATCGAGGAAACAAACCCATATTAAGACTAAATTACCAACGTTTCTCTCACTCGCTTCCTTATCAACAAAAACAGGATGAACAAACAAATTCACAGGCAGCGAGAAATAGGGTTGCTTACTTGGAAGGAAGAGAGGTGAAGGGCGTAAACGAAATTAGTAGAAGATGCGAAGAATAAGCGACTCTGGTCGATGTCATAGGCTGCGAACCGTACAACTTCTTCGGTCGAATGCAATTGGATGTTCTGAGAAACCTCCGAGAAAAGCTTCAAATTCTTCATGTCGAATCGCACCAACTCTGCAGCTACAGATCCAGGAAGCTGTTTTAAACCCAAGGAAGAAGAAAACAAAAAAATAACACTGATATTAGGGTTTAACACAAAACAGACTATACTCCTGTTTTTTTTTTGCTATCAAGTAAGTGCAAAAAAAACAGACCCCCCGGTTATTTGATTTTTTTAGACAGCCGGTTTAGAACTGTTAGTGTGGGAATTTTGTTTGGAAAAGTTAGTAGTCTGTTTTGTGCTGTAAATAGATCTGCATATCCCTTGCCTTCCCTCGCTAGTCACGAACAGCATGCGTCCCATCAAATTGTTTCTGTTGGTTTTGTTGATTCTTTCTCTTCACTCTCAGTCTTTGTCAAAACAACATCCTACTATCGACCGTCTTCTTCACCGTTTGGATTCCCTACGGCCAACTCCGTCTGTACAAGAATCAGCAGCAAAGGGTTTACTGCAGAGACTGATTCCCACCCATTTTCACAGCTTTGATTTCACAATTATCTCAAAGGTTCTTCCTTTTTTTCTTTCCCTTAAACCCTATTTATGCTAGCTGTTTTCAGGTTCAGGTTGATTCTACAGTACTGATTGTTTTTTTCTTTTTCTTTTTTCAATAGGATGCTTGTGGTGGCAGCAGCTGCTTTCTAATTGAAAACTATGATGGCCCGAGACGAATTGGACCTGAAATTGTGTAAGCATCAACTGATTTCTTGATGAGGGATCAAATTTGCTTGAAAATCTTCTCTTCCAATTTTGCATTTTTTTAAAAAAACTTATATTTCAGGATTAAAGGCACAACTGGAGTTGAGATTGCTTCTGGGCTCCACTGGTATTTGAAGTATAAATGTAATGCTCATGTTTCTTGGGACAAAACTGGTGGCATCCAGATTGCCTCTGTTCCACACCCTGGACATCTACCTCGTCTAGATTCTAAACGCATCTTGATTCGCCGTCCTGTCCCTTGGAACTATTACCAAAATGTTGTTACATCTAGCTGTAATAAACATATATATACACTTCTCGGAGTCAAAATTCCCTCATGTGTCAATGATTTTATAACGAATCACATTCCTGCTCCTGCTTCTGCTTTCTTGTTTTTTTTCCAGATTCATATGTTTGGTGGGGATGGGAGAGATGGGGGAGAGAGATTGACTGGATGGCATTGCAAGGAATTAACTTGCCTCTAGCATTCACTGGGCAAGAAGCTATTTGGGAAAAGGTTTTCAAGGTAAAAGCTGTATTCCTATTCTTGTCAGATTGCAATAAGAGAATAGTAGTTTATATATACTAACCAAGTTCTATATCAATCTTGTTTAGAGGTTCAATATCAGCAAAGAGGATCTGGATGATTATTTTGGTGGACCAGCGTTTCTTGTTTGGGCTCGCATGGGAAATCTTCACGCGTAAATGACCTCATCTCTGTTATTTTCAGGCTCCTATCGCCATTTCTCCTTCTGGGCTAGATTTATCTTTCATTCTTTGATTTGAACTAATATGTTCCATATTCTCCCACAACATCATCTACATCACAGGTGGGGTGGTCCATTATCGGAAAACTGGTTAGATGATCAGTTGCTTTTGCAGAAACAGATACTTTCTCGGATGCTTGAGCTTGGCATGACTCCAGGTTCAAGGAACAATCATTTACTTCTGTTCTCAGATACTCGATAGATTATCCTCATAGCATCTTATAGTTTCTTTTGTTTCCTTCTTTCCTAGTACTTCCATCATTCTCAGGCAATGTTCCATCAGCTATGAGAAAGATATATCCTGGGGCAAATATAACTCGGCTTGATGACTGGTACCTTTTTCCCCCGTAAATCATGCCCCTAAACTTTTTTATCCAATGGATAAATACTAGATACGCTAGTTTTCTACTGTTTCGTCTTCACATAAACAATCATTTTACAGTTTGTGTTTCATTTCTTCTCAGGAACACGGTGGATGGTGATTCTCGATGGTGCTGCACTTACCTTCTGAATCCTTCTGATCCTCTCTTCACTGACATTGGAGAGGCCTTTATTAAACAACAAATTGAAGGTACCCTGAAGCTAATTCTGTTTTCATAATCTTAGCAAAGTATGTAATCTATTGAAAGCCACTTTATCAAACCAGACACATACTAATTATCCCACCTGATGACAGTCTTATTGATATAATTATACGTATATGTGCCTTAAATCTTACCTTGTTACTGTCTCAGAGTATGGAGAGATTACAAACATATATAACTGGTAATTCTCTTCTATTTGCACCTGTAAGAGGTAAATTACTTCTTGCAACTTTTTCTAGTTATTTGGTCCCAAGTAAGTATTGGTGTTAACATCATCTTCTGATGTATGATTCAACAAAAAACTAACTCTCTTTTTATGGAATGAAGTTGTATTAATCTTAACTGGCTTAGCTCTTGACCACTTGTGTTACTGCAGTGATACATTCAATGAGAATACTCCACCGACAAATGAAACTGAATATATATCTTCACTAGGAGCTGCAGTGTACAAAGCTATGTCCAAAGGAAACAAGAATGCTGTATGGTTAATGCAAGTATGCCCTCCCTTCCATTTTTATTCTCAGTGGCATTCGTACTTTAGGATGCTACTTAAAAAACTGTTTTACTGTATTAATCTTGGAGTTAAGGCAATCTAGAATGACGAGGCAGGGAATTCTCCATTTCATGACATGATCTTCATAATGTTTTCTTACTTGAGACCCACCTTTGTGCAGGGTTGGCTTTTTAGTTCAGACTCAAAGTTCTGGAAGCCGCCCCAGATGAAAGTAAACTTCTAATTTAGTGGTTATGATGAATGCTGATGGATTCTATTGCATTATACTAGAAATGGCTTTTCTTATTCAATATCACAGCCTCTCTTGCTTTCTGTAGGCGCTCTTACATTCGGTTCCCTTTGGCAAAATGATAGTTCTTGATCTATTTGCTGATGTCAAACCGATATGGAACACGTCTGCCCAATTTTATGCAACTCCTTATATCTGGTATATCTTTATCTCGGTTCCCTCTCATGCTGGTGTCATAGAGTCGTATTTTATGTGCTTTTATTGAAGTCAGATAAATTTCAGGTGCATGCTTCACAATTTTGGAGGCAACATTGAAATGTATGGTACTCTTGATTCAATTTCTTCAGGACCGGTTGATGCTCGTGTCAGTGAAAATTCAACCATGGTATTTCCAAGACTATATTTACAGATTCACATCTTTAATCTTATGTATAAACTTTGGTGAGGCCCCTTGGAAATGCAATCTACTTATTTGTGTTTCACATAGGTTGGTGTAGGAATGTGCATGGAAGGAATAGAGCACAACCCAGTGGTTTACGAGCTAATGTCTGAAATGGCATTTAGAGATGAGAAAGTTGATGTGCAGGTAATGCCTACATAATAAACACAGTTTGATACGACACTTGTAAAGGTTTGCACTGTCAGTTTCATGCATTTTTAATATTTGGTTTTGTAGAAATGGCTGAAGAGCTATGCACGCAGAAGATACATGAAAGAAAATCATCATATCGAGGCCGCTTGGGAGATTCTATATCACACTGTCTACAATTGCACTGATGGAATTGCAGTAAGTTTTCTTTTGGTCATTACCGCATCATCTCTCCTTAGATCTGATCTATATCATAAGAAGCTTGCTTTTAATTCTCCGTTTTAGGATCATAACACAGATTTTATAGTCAAGCTTCCGGACTGGGATCCATCTAGTTCTGTACAAGGCAAATCGAAAAAAACAGATCCATATATGATCTCCACTGACCCATATGAAACAAAAAGAAGATTCTTGTTTCAAGATAATAGCTCTGGTTTGCCTAAGGCACATTTATGGTATTCAACAAAGGAGGTGATCAAAGCTCTCCAACTTTTCCTGGAAGCTGGGGATGATCTGTTCGGGAGCTTAACATATAGGTAGGAGTAAGTAAGAAATAGAGTATCTGCCATTTTAATGGTTACAGATTCCTATGGTTTATGCTTGCAGGTACGACATGGTTGATTTGACGCGTCAAGTTTTATCCAAGCTAGCAAACAAGGTGTACATTGAAGCGGTGTCTGCTTTTGTGAAGAAAGATATTGGAAGCTTAAGAAGATTGAGTGAGAAGTTTCTTGAGCTTATAAAGGACATTGATGTTTTGCTTGCTTCGGATGATAATTTCCTTCTGGGGACATGGCTTGAGAGTGCAAAGAAATTGGCCAGAAACGTTGATGAAAGGAAACAGGTGTAACATCAATTTTGTTCTTGGAACGTGCATGTAGAAGAAGTACATTGCTTGCTTATGGCTGAGTTTTTGTCTGTACAGTATGAGTGGAACGCGAGAACGCAAGTGACGATGTGGTATGACTCGAAAGATGTGAACCAAAGCAAGCTTCATGATTATGGTAAGAAATAAATTATTATAAAAGGATTTTTTCAGTAGATAGAGCTTCTAAAAAAAACTGTTATCTTTTGTGATCATTATTATCATCAGCAAACAAGTTCTGGAGTGGGTTACTTGAAGACTACTACTTACCCCGGGCGATCTTGTATTTCAATGAAATGCTGAAAAGCTTACGAGAGAAGAAGAAACTTGAGATAGAGGAATGGCGAAGAGAATGGATAATGATGTCACACAAATGGCAGCAAAGCTCATCAGAGGTTTATCCGGTTAAGGCAAAAGGAGACGCCTTAGCGATTTCTAGGCATCTGTTGCGTAAGTACTTCACATGAGTTGCTCAAAAAGAATATAAAAAAATAATAATAATAATAAGGGGTTGGGTGTCTAGCTTCTGCCAGAGATAAAATTGACATTAGTGTAGATTTGAGAGTTGGGGTTCTGGTGTTTTAGTGTTAGAGACTCGGTGAAGTCGAGTAAAGGCTGTAACAACAAACTCTGCCTCATCTCTTCCAACAGAGACTTACTTGTGTCCATACCTGCAAGGTATCCTCCATGTACATATCCACTGAACTTTTCACTTGTGTGTTCTCCCGTGAAGAATATCCGTCCAACTGGGGCCTGAATCTCAAACCAAAACTGTCTTGAATTCCTGACATGTTTGTATGTGCTAAAAAACAACAACAACAACAAAAAAAGTGTTTTTTACCTTAATATTTTGCAGAATCTGATTATCAGATATCATAGGGTAATTGCTGTAGCTACCGCGTTGAAACCGGTTGTTCCACCATCTCGGGACAAGAATATCAGTTGCGTTAGGAACGGTGGGACCAAACATGTCCCTGAGAACACTCATTGCCTCTTTCAGCGTCTCTTCGTCTGATTGAGCTTCCACGCGCTTTGACTGCTCGTTGGTCAACGTCACTACCAGAATATTAGAGCCCGGGTACGCATTTTCCATGTGCTGATATACAGAGCAACAGTTAGATTACGGATACGCTGGAGAGGAGAGCAAGAAAGTTGTACTAATATTATAATATTGTGTGAAGATTGACCACGTGGACCATGCCGCTGGTTAGACACTAAAGGATAATCAAAGCAATGATGATAATCAAAGGGACCCCCAGCTGTTTAATTTTAAGATTAGAGAGTGCATTTGCCACGTTTCGCCCGTAGGTGAAGCGACCAAAAAGATGCATTAAGATTAACTACAGTAGGGATGGGCAAATGGTTATTCGGTTTGGTTCGGTTCGGTTCGGTTATTTCGGTTTTCGGTTACGTTCGGTTATGTCTTTTACTATCCATTCGATTAGTAACAGTTTTCGGTTTGGTTCGGTTCGATATGGTTATAAAATTAATAACCGTTTGGTAACCGAAATCTTTCGGTTATTTTCGGTTAATCGAATGGTTTCGGTTATTTTTGGTTATTTTTGGTTATTTTCGGTTATTTCGGTTAAATTTCAAAATGTTTCGGTTATTTCGGTTACATTTCGAAATGTTTCGGTTATTTCGGTTAAATAATTCGGTTAGTTTCGGTTAGTTTCGGTTATTTCGGTTCGGTTATTTCGGTTATATTTCAGTTATTTCGGTTAATTAGAGGAAATAAACATAATTTTTTTTTTATATATCCATGGATACCCATTGGTTATCGGTTAATAACCATTCGGTTATCATAACCAATGAATATCAAAAATAAAAACCATTCGGTTATTGTGAAGTAACCATAACCTAACCGAACCATTAATTTCGGTTCGGTTCGGTTCGGTTTCATTCGGTTCGGTTATTATGCCCAGGCTTAAACTACAGTAGAGTATTTCATTATTAAGGAAATCAACCTGCCAAAAGGTGAAGTAGCCGCGTTGTTCGTGCGCATAGATGAAAAACTCTTGACCGGGACCGCATGGCCAGAAACAATGAGGGAATTTGAGGAAGATCTTGGTGTACACCATCACATCGCATTTTTGTATAGCTTCTGTTTTCCATCTCTGTCACCAAGAAATAGTCTAAAATCTCATGAATAGGATTGAAAAGGATTCTGACTTCCGAGACAAAGTTTTAACATGTGTCACAAGATAAACCAAGATTTTGGTAACTAACGAACTGCAGATTTGCTACATCATATCTTCCCTATTTGTTTCTAAAGGCAACTCTTGAATTCAGTGGATCCAACCATGCCCACTGTATTTGGTGTATGGTTTTGATTAAAAAAATGAAGACACCATGAATTCTGACTTTATTTACCTAATGCAATTATATATGACCCCATGTTCATGTACATTGAATGATTAAACATATCCCCCTTTTCTGTGCAGGAAACCTTGTATCATTTTTAATGTTTAATAAGCATAAAAGATAAGACCAAGGAGTAGTTAATTATATATTATATATGAGAAGAGGAGAAAGTAAGCTAACGGGTAAAGGAGGCTGGAAGGAGAGGAGATTGGATTGGAGAACACCGATACTCGCAGACACGATCACATAATTGGCCTCATATTCAGAACCATCCTCTGTCTTCAGCAGTACCCCATTCCTCGACTGTTGCATCTCCCGAACCACCTGCCATCAATTTCCCACAGGGCTTCATCACACACTATAGCTCGAATATAGATGACTTGAATAATATAATACCAGCTCCCAAAGTTAAGCCAGCTGGTTTATGAGAGAGGCAATAAATAAAACACGCTCACTCATAATACAGACCCCACAACTTTCACAATAATGCTTCCCAAGAACTATTAACTTAAGACATCAATTGAAGAAGCTGAAGAATTCTGGATTGTATACAAAATAAAATATAGCTTAAACGACATGGAGCGTAATCAATTCCACTAGAAACCAAAGGCTAAGAGAACCTTGCAACAGTGTAAGTTGAAAACTTGGGAAAATGCAAAAAAAAGATCAACCGAATAGGGTCAGTAACAACAAGAGCTAAAAGGCAAAAGTAGCTTTGCAAATAATACACTCTTTAAACTCAAGTAAAAGAGGTCAATCAAGCTCGTAAATATCAGCAAAAAGATAGCTTTGTGCACAAGTGGTGATGAAGAAAGAGTTAAAGATAACCTTGTTTAGTTTGAGGCGGTTGTCCAAGATTTTTCCATCAGAGGTAAAGAGGAATTGCTCGGCCATTTTATAGAGTAAACATTCGTAACCTCTTTCATCAGCAACCAGAAATTCCCTTTCACCGAAGTCCACATAAGTCGATATTGGCTCAACCTCTGGAATATAAAACAGATCGATCGTCAGCAAATATCATTGTGTTAATTTTCTCCTACTTTCACTCACCTGCCATCTCGAAATCATGTAGGATAAAGTCAATGGCGAGTTCTATCGGCGTCTTTGGTGACCTAAAACCAAACGCATCAGAATCGATGGAATCAAGAAATATCCAAAACAGAGAGGAGACACGCACGAAGGAGCTTCTTCAGCTACTTGGCCAGCACAATCAGCCGCTTCGAGGCTCTTTAGCTTCAGAATCGCCGAGTCAACAGCCTTCTTATACGAGTCAGAAGCGAATCCAGTCGGGAAGATTTCTCCACTGCAATTCAACGGAATACGATTGGATCATGATGAGGAGAGAAGCATGTGAGTGAGTTTAATAATCGGGATTCATTTTCCACCTTCGATCGTAGATGTTGTAACGGGCATTGGTGTAGTCGGAGAAGCAGGTACGGAGGTTAAAACGCGACGCGAGCTCCCAGACAGGGTTCGACTCCTTACCACCAACGCCGGCAATCCAACCGGCACCCAACTCCACCGACAGGTCACCGAATTTCTGCTTGTGTATTCTTCCGCCGATCCGGTCCGTCGCCTCAAGTATCAATACGTCTTCCACTCCGTTCTCGGCGAGCTCCTTGGCCGCCGATATTCCTACAATTTCGGATAAAACTCCGTTAGTATTCGATAGTTCCAGCAGCACGAGTATGAAGTATACGGGTTGTTCAATTCGAACCGGAAATTCCGGCGCCGATGATAATCACGGAGGCGGTCGACATAGATAAGGAGAAGAAAGGTGTTTATGTTTGTTTGTTGGGCGAGAGGGGTTTGTTTACGTTTTCGTTTTGTTTGGCTTTTATATACCTCGAGGCAGGAGGAATTTTTTTACTTCTAGTCTTCAACTCCAACAACTCAAACTAAAATACAATACAGTGGAGAGCACGCGTGTGTGGTAGACGCGCTTGCGTACACGGTATCGAGCGAGTGGCTTTGACGCCTTTTGTCGGGTATACAAATGGGCTCAATGGAATATCTTATCAGGCCTGCTCTCGCTATTCTAAGGCCCCAAGCAAAAAATAAACTATTATGGCCCCGCTAATTAATGTTAGTATTTAAAATGAAAAAAAAAAAAATATTCATATTGAAGCTATAGGCTTTTCAGGTAGTGTACATCAGTTTTTAAACAACCATTAAAAAAAACATTATAAACTTATTCATTCTGATTGGAAAAAATGAAGTATAATCATTTAAAAGCTACCACAACCAATATACTACCACAAAAGTCTCGTCTCTTTTTCTTCAAGATAAAACTTTAAAAAAACAAAATTTAGTTCGTCGATTTTTTTGTGATTTTAAATTAGTTTCAATATTTATTTATTGTATTAGTTTCAAAATTAAAGTTGTCATGAATATGAGAGCAAGAGTTGTGTTTGTTATTTTGCTTTTCAATTTGTAGATTAAATCAAAAATTTGTATTGGTTAAACTAGCTAAGGAACGAAAATAACTTTTAATTTTATTAATTTTTTGTTAACGTGGAAAAAACTGAAAATGATGAAAAAAAATATTTTCTTGAATGAAGAAACAATGTGTAATTTTATATATTTTTGTCCAAACTATGTTTATATATCAAATATCGTTTGATTATTTTGTTACAATTTTAGTTGTTTTTGGTATATTAACTTATAAGGGTTCGACCATATAATACCAGGGACGACGCTGGATCGGTGCAACTGGAGCAAATGACCAGGGTCCAATTTTTTTGGGATATTTTTAGGGCCCATATTTATTTGTTTCATTTTTTTATTAGTACCTATATTTGTCATTATTATTTATTTAATCAAATAAATTCATTCTAGAATGTTCACTATTCTACCGTTAAACAAAATATCTTATCTTAATTGATTTCTTTTACTTAGAACAACGATTTCGTTTCCCCTCTCTCACTCTAAGTCCGACCTAATTTTTTCATCTTCTTTTTCTCTCCAAATCAAAGCCTTCACAGATAACAGATTCTTATAAAGTTTGTGAGCAGAGCATCCAAGTGTCTCGTTTCAAGGTACTAAGAGCAAGCACCTCTTTCTCATTGTTTATTTAGTTTTGCTTACGAATTTTATTCCTAATTAGTTTATTGTTCGCTTGTTCTTCAGGTGCTTTCTCTGATTTTGTTCAATATCCAACGTCTTCAAGTCTTCTAGAGTTGCAGGTTTTATCTTTTAAGTTTGATTTTTGTTTCTATTATTTATTGGTGGTTTTGGGCTATCCACAAATTGTTTTAACTATGAACAATAGACACAAATCTGGATGTAAAAAAAGAAAATAAAAAGCAGAATTAGATAAATTTATGAATTCTCAGAGAGGATCGTTAGATAAATTTATGAAACCAAGATCTGATAATTTAGCAAAGGATGATATTGATGGTAATCAGAGCATGTGCATTGGGGCTGTCTCAATGAGACACTCTCCAATAAACAAATCAAAAAAAAAAAAAAAAGTAAGTGAGAAGTGGTTTAGGGTGTCTCAACTCTCAACAAAAGTTGAGACACCCAAAATATGATGTGGCAATTTTTGATTGGTTCAGTTTTTTTTTAATAATAATTTTAATTATTAAACTTAAAAAGACAACAAAAAATATATTTTTTTTATTGGTAAGACACCCTTGAGAGTGTCTCATTGATGCACATGCTCTCAGGATATTGGGGAAACATTCGTTGATAGAAATAATAATACGGGGAATTCAAATGTTGTTGAACCTAATGTTGTTGAACCTAATGGTGAAAGATGTTTTGATGTTTTGTTAGATATTTATGATGTTCGAAATTGGAATTCTCTTGATTCAAAATCAATTGAAAAATTAGCAATTAATGGTCCTAAGAGAGATATATCAATTGTGAAAGGTCCTAAAAATAAATCTAATAGGAGATTTTCTTCATCTTATTTTACTAGATTCTAATAGAGAAACATGTGATAGAAATTGGCTAGTTTATTCAAAAGAACTTGACAAAGTTTTCTGTTTGTGTTGCAAACTATTTAAAAAAGGTCTTAAAAAAAGTTTGCTACGAGAGGATGGTTTTAATGATTGGGCTCATTTTAATCCTAGGCTAAAAGAGCATGAAACTAGTGTTGAGCATTTATCTAATATGGCAGCTTGGGTTGAATTAAAACAGAGATTAATAAAAAATGAAACAATTGATAGAGTATCTCGAGAACAATTTAAAAAAGAAAATGATCTTACTTGCCGACTATTCCAATAACTGTTGCTTCTGCAGAACGGAGTTTTTCCAAGCTAAAATTGTTGAAGTCGTACTTGCGGACAACTATGACACAAGAGAGACTCAATGGGTTAGTTTTGATGGCAATCGAGAATGATCTTATAGAAGGAATAGATGTGGAAAGCTTAATTGATGATTTTGCTTCTAAACAAGTTAGGAGGACAGTGTTGTTTAGTTGAATAATTAGACGTAGTGGTTATTATGAGATGCAAATGTAGGTAGAAACTTTTACAATAATTGGAGATAATGGCTATTAAGAAATGTAAGTATGATTACTAAAGGGCCCAATTTGTACGAATTGCACAGGGACTCTGTATCTATCGAGCCGCTCCTGTATAATACGTTCATGAGACATAATATAGATTCAAAATAAAACCATTGAAACCTCACAAACTAAATATAATTTATAAGATTAAAATTGTAATTTTTGTTATATATATTATTACAATCACCAATATACACAAAAATAATATCTCTAAATATAATTGATTATATATAATGTTTTTATCAAAATAATATTAATAAATATTTACGTATAGCGTTAGGGGTGTCATAATGGTTTAAATGTAATGAGTTGATCCAAACCAAACCAATCCATTAATTCAATGAGTTAGAAATTTGGATCATAATGGGTTATTGGTTTAAATGGTTATTGGTTTTAATGAGTTGAGTTAATATGGGTTAATGGTTTACCCATAACCAAACCAATAACATTTCCCTTTCACTCTTACGAAGCTCTCTCACGCCAAAAACGTAAAATCTCATTTTACCGTCAAAACGTAAAATCTCGTTTTTCCGCCAAAAAACGTAAAATCTCGTTTTCCCGCCAAAAACGTAAAATTCCGTTTTCCCGCCAAAATGTAAAATTCCGTTTCCCGCCAAAAACATAAAATTATGTTTTCCCGCTAAAAACGGAAAATTCCGTTTTCCCGCCAAAAACGTAAAATTCCATTTTCCCGTCTAAAACGTAAAATCTCGTTTTCTCGCCAAAGACGTAAAATTCGGTTTTTCGCCAAAAACATAAAATTCCATTTTCCCGCCAGAAACGTAAAATCTCGTTTTCCCGCCAAAAACATAAAATCTTGTTTTCCCGTCAAAAATGAAAGAAAGCAAGTTGAATTCAATATTTAATGGGTAAACTTATTAAAACCATTAACTCATTAACATAATAAGTTAATGGTTTGATCCAAACCATTTGCTTAATGAGTTGGATAAAACCTTAACTCATTTAGTAATGAGTTAATGGATTGGTTTGGGTTAGATCAACCAATTTGACATCTCTACATAGCGTATGGTGCAAATCCTAGTAATAATAATAGTAATCAAATTCCAAACATGCATGTTTTAAGAATCATTGACGTTCATGTTGCACAAAAAAAAACACTTACTAAGAAATTAACTAGCTTACTTATTACTCCATGCACATCCAGATCACATATGCGTTGGTGGCCACCATTATTACCGTTTCCGGATTTGATCAATTTGTACCCTTTTTTTTGGGGGGCTCAAAATCCGTCTAACAAGCGTAGTGTAGTAATTCAATCCATGAATGAAGATTGCATTTTTTCTTTATCAAAAGAGAGGAACCAATAATTAGATTCGTAGAGGAAAAACATAGATTCTTCCTCTACCATTTAGCTCAGCGAATCTCAGGATATCGAAAAAGAATCCAAAGTCCACGTCCGTTCGTGGAAGTGGTCCCACTTTTGGATCATGCCAGAAGACGACAAAATGAGTTTATGAGATCTAAAAGAGAAAGAGATTGGGATTTCCAAGATCATTTGCGCATGTGCACGTGATTCAGTGACAGAGTGCACATGAACACGTGACAACGTTAAGAGATTGGTGAACAAAGGTTTTCTTTTTAAAAATATAAAGAGACATCAAATCACAGCAACAAAGGAGATGCACACAACAAATAAAAAATGCAAATTGATAAATTTGTCAACTTCACTCGACCTACGATGAGCATCTCTCATCCGCTCACTCTGGCTTCCGGGCCAAGAAGAAATACATTGGTGTGAAAATCTCTCTCCTGTGAAAACAGATATTTAGAATTTTTACATTAGAAAAACAGTTTTACTTTGAATCCTGAAGTGGAATAAATATAAGTTGGGATTCTCTCACCTGCCACCGTCGACTAATCCTTCCGCGGCCTTCTCCAGAAAATCTGAAACCCTTTGGCTTCCTTTAGGTGCGAGTCTTATGTATTCAAGGACCTTGACCTACCATAAACAACAATGACAAGTTCGGATAAATCATAAATGAACCAACTAATAATAGTTTATGAGATTTCACAGATGAATAGGAGCATGTTTTTTTACCATGTTTTTGGTTATGAATCGTCCAACAGCTGTTAGGCGGAAGCTACTGAGCGAAAAGTGATTTTTGTCCAGAGGTAAGTACCATGGGACCGGCGAATCCTTGGCCAGATCCTTTTCCCATATTACCTTTATCCAACGCAGAGATGAGAATAGTGTGTTTAGATGTTGAAACGTCTGATGCGTTAGAAATAGAAAGGATCTGTAATTTGGTACTTACTTCAAAACCGGCCTGCTTCAGTGCTTCGAGGCATTTTGAAGTCAGCCTAATGTCAGGCAGACCATCTCCAATCTCTATCTCTGCCTGCACAGTGGAGGAGTCTTTGTTTGTCTTCATGTCGATCATAGATCACAAACAATATAGATAGATGCAACATGCAAGGGACCACACTAAACCTTTATTTTCTGATGTTGGGCGTTATCAGGGTCAAATGCATCAGTCATGCACCACTCATAGGCAGCAAAGCATTGCCCGGGCTTTAGCACTCTGTAGATCTCTTTGTAGCATCCATACTGTTGATGAGATCATAATGATGACTCATAATGCTACAAATGCAGGGAAGAAAACAAACAAATAGTTGTTTAGAATTCCACATACTGCATCAGGTGCGTGGCAGGTTGCTTCTATTGCATAAACTGCATCAAAACTGTTTTCAGGAAATGGCATCTTCATGAAGTCAGCCTGCAATATAAACGAATGACAACCTTCATCACGTTGCCCGTATCAAACCCAGGATTTACAACTTGTGCAGTAAATACAAGAAGTACGAATTCAACTGACCTTGACAAAGTTACATGTCTTGTCGACACCTGCAAGTCGGTTTAGTTCCTGCAAAGAAGAGGATCGTCAATATGAATGGTAAAAGACACCAAGGAAAAAGACCAGAAATCAGATTATGGAATCTATAAAGTAATATAATCCACATTCCTGAATGGACCAAAATAAAGTCCAAAGACAGGAAATAACACTTCCAAGAACCGATTACATGACAGGAAATGCATCATCTTTCACAAATATAGATATGTTACCTTGCCTCTGGTGATCTGGTATTCGTTATTATTGAGCCCCGTAACAGATGAATTGCTGTAGCAGAGCAAACACAAACATAACTTATAAACTGAAGTATTTTCCTAACCATGACATCTACTTCAAAACTAATGTAAGATAGACGTAGAGGATGTAAAGAGTGTGTGCAATTGGTATATGTGTACCTGAATCGTGCAATTTCTCTCAGCGGTCCACCAATTCCACATCCTACATCCAGTACCTGTTGAGAAATATAAAGGAAATGAACATCTGATGGCAAAGGGTCCATTTTTCGAGCGGTCAGCTAAGGTTATCAAACAAACCTTTTGTCCTGGTTTTACGCCAAGCTGAAGAGCAAGAAAGTGCTCGTGACGTTTGATACTCTCTCGAAGTGATTCTCCGTTCCATCTGCAAACCAAAAACTCATGGTAATTAAATATATAACTAGTGTCTGTGGCTGCATGAAAGAAAGTTTATTGTCCAAACAGACTTGTAGAGAAGTGGAAAGTCTAGAGTTACCTGTGTGCAAAATGGAAGGACTCTCCCCATCCGTACTCATAAAAGCTAGTAGCAAGGTCATAATACTTATTAACCTGAGAGATCATTAGGATTATTCAGTCCAATAGGCAATGATTAATGATGAGCTCATTCAAAGAGGAAAAACTACCATGTCTGTGTAATTAGCTTTTCTCTCTTCCTCGTCTCCTCCATGGAAGACATGATATTGCTCATACCTGAATCAAAGTAAACAAAAAAAAAAAAGAGAAAAGAGTTTAAAGTCAACTATAGGCCTGACACGAATGTTTCATATTGATGCATGCCTCTCTGCATCTTCGAGAGATGAGATTAGATGTTTTAGAATAGAATAATAGATGTTGTTAATAATGAGTCGGGCCCTCGAGAACGTGACGGTAGTGAAATACACGTCAAAAGTATATATATTTATAAAAGATAGCAGCAAAAGAACAGGGACCATCTCAATCTTCTTTTTTTCTGCTGTATTTGAGAGCTCAGTTCCAAACAGAGGCGGAAAATTCAATGAAATTGAGAGAGAAGGCGAATCGGACTAGGAAACAACGATCGAGGAATTTCCTTGAGAACACAAAAAAAGGAGCGGGGGTTGAAAGAAATACTTTTCGACGGCGGTGAGAACATCGGATTTATCGATCTTCCCACCAAGATTCGAGGCGAGATCCAGAGCGCCAGACTTGGACATAATGCAAGGGACGAGATCTGCAACTGCGGAAACACAGAAACAAAAAAGGCCAGAATGGAATATGAAAAATCAAGGAGAAGAGAGGAATCTGTATCGTAGGGAGGAGGGAACGCACACTTACAAAGCTCTTGCGGAGGCAGAGAGAGAGAGAGAGATGATGATGAATCACAGAGAGAGTCACCTGACTCGCTTAATTATAAGAGATTGAGAGAGATGACAGCGTGGCAAAGAGTGTGACACAGGTGTCACTTTACCATAATATCCTCTCTAGTTGCTACATAAATTAATTTTATAATTAAGCAGCCTAGTCTAATCTATATTTTATACTCTCTCTCACAAATTAAAAAAACTAATAAAAATTCTATTTTTTGTTTTTATTAATACACTAAACAAAATTTTTCTTTCTAATTAATACATTAAAATATTAGGATTAAAACTGAATTTTTAATAAAAATTTTGCATTGAAAATACAAAGTGACACTCTTTGTGAAACAAAAACAACGTGTTAAAATGACACTCTTTGTGAAACAGAGGGAGTACATGAAATTGTAAAAGCAACATTGAGATACCCACCATTAAAAACAAAGAAAAATATTCAAAAGAGAAGATAGAGAGACATGGGTATCTCATTTGAGATACAAAAAAAAATTGAGATACCCCAAACATACATGGCCATTTTTCATTGGTTTAGTTCTTTTTTTATAAATTTAATTTTTTAATTTTTTTAAAAAATAATAATATTGTATTGGTGAGATAGCTTCAGAGTATTTCACCATTGAAGTTGCTCTAAGTATATTATAATCAGATTCTGGATAACTCATATCTAAATCCCCGCCAACTACATTTATGGCGTGTATTCAATCTAACATATTTAGAGTAATTTGTATTAAAATCATAAATTTTATGTTATTCAAACATGTTATTGAATTAGTTTTTTCTAAATAAATATGAATTTTCAAATCGATTGTTATCAAAAATATTTTAATTAGTGGATTTTAGGGAATTTTTTAGCGATTTGAAAATGTTTTTGTAGAATTTCTTAGTTAAAAAATAAAAATCTAAGTCTCATTATTTTAGGTGAAATTTCATAGAATTTTAAAAACAAACCATAACAACTTACCTTATTCAATCAAATCATCTAAAAACTCACTAAAACTCAATTTTTTTTCAAATGATCCTAAATTAGATAAGTACCCGCATATATACGGGTTTTTAATTTAATATTTTATAACCCGTGAAAAAAAATTTAAAACAAAAAATAGAAAACAAAATTAGATCACCCGTGAAAATATATATAATACATAAACTACGAAACAAAGTTTACGATGAAATAAATATATACCTTGAAAGAAAAATTTTGTGAAGAAATGCGGTAAATAGTGTTGGATATGATTATTAGACTTTTAATTATTTGGTGTGTAATTGACATATTACACAATTGTTGTTTATATAGAGGTGAAAACTTAGAATTATTTTCCTTTATGATTAACTAGAAAAGTACCCGCATATATGCGGATTTGTAATTAAATATTTTATAACCCGTAAAATAAACTAAAAACGAAAAATAGAAAACAAACTTAGATCATCCATGAAAATATCTTATTATAGAAATTTAGAAACGATGGAAAAACTAAATGAAAATTAGAGGTTTATATAAAGGTGAGAAATTAGAATTTTTTTTTTCCTTTTAGGATTAATTTCTTTAATCTAAATGGAAAAACTAAGATTTTTTTTACTAACTTTACCTTTTAAAATTATAAATCGATTATTCGATTTTCAGAATTTTTGAGTTTTTTTATTAGTCAATTTTAAAAAATTTCAACTTTGACTTAACATGTGTTGCGTTTGAGTGAATTAGATACTTTAAAACATTCAGTTTTATATAATAAGATTTCCTTATTCTAAAGTAAAATATTATTTTTTTAAAAAATTAGTTTTTGTTCATTTTCTTTTTATGATTGTTATCTATTGTTTAATTTCCTTATTCTAATCTAAAATATGGTTTTTGGTTTTTTAAAAGAACTTTGGTTTTCATTTGTAGTTTTTGTTTAATTTCCTCAATCTAAACATAACTACTATTTTTTTTTCTTAATACCTTGTAAGATTATTGTTTTTGTCTATTTTGTCCTAATATCTTTTAAGATTCCTAAAATTTTACTTTTATTGTTAATATTATGTGTTAAAATATAATTGGTATTTTATCAAACATGTGTCAAGATATAATTGGAAATTTATTAAACATATGTCAAAATCTAATCGATTAACTTAACACGTTTAAAATATAATTAGAAATTTATTAAATACGTGTCAAAATATAATTGGAAATTTATTAAACACTTGTCAAAATCTAGTCGATTAACTGAACACGTGTTGCAATTATGCGAGTTACTAACTTTGAAACATTTTGCTTCATATAATAAATAAAATTTGATATGTTTAGATTTTTATATGAAATCTAAACATATAAGAAATCCGGTACTTTTTAAAAATTTATGATTAATTTCAAAAACTAATGAAATAAATATATATTTTGAAAGAAAAATTTGGTGAAACATATGCAGTAAATACCATTGGATACGATTATTGAATTTTTAAGTTTAATGTGTCAAAGTATATATTTATCTTTTGTAAATATATGATAACACATATTCAACTTTAATAAAATATTCGGCGGTTTATCTTTTAGCTAAACAACATAATATATTTTATTTTTGCAATTTCTAAGATAGTTTTGATCGATTTTTTGAGTTTTAAAAGTCATGATTTGCTTGTTTAGAATTTGAATAAGAGAACTAAGATATGGAATTACATATTTTAAAATTAGAAAAGTGTAGATTATTATATAGAGTTTGGCCGTTGTTGTATATTTATAATTTTTTTTTTTAAGTTTGGTCGTGGTATAAACTTTCAAGTTTTCTTTTGTCAGTTTTATTTATTATAAGTTTTCCTTAATTATTCTTGTTTTCTATTTTTTTAAGATTGTCTTTTTTATTTTATTTTTTTAATATTTATTTTAATTCATTTTTACATTTTTAATTAAATTGATCCATGTCAAGATCTAAATGAATCGTGACAAATGTAACAATCTCTTGAATGATAATTATCATACGTATCACGTTCACGTTGAGAAATTCGGCTTTATATAGTAAGATATAACATTGAATAGATCCACTTTAACTTCCACTAATTTTTCGTTTATATAGTAAGATATAACATTGAATAGATCCACTTTAACTTCCACTAATTTTTCGACGTAACTTCCAATTTAATATCTAAGTCCAAACTAATCTCATTCCCACTAAATTTCCAACGTAACTTCCAATTTAATATCGTTTCAGTTTATATGGATTTAGGGGTTGATTGGTATATATTTTAAATTATTTTTAATGTTTTTTTATAAAAAAAACTTTTACTTTAATATATTACGTAATCCTATTCTAAGTATACTGTCAACCGTGTATTAAAGTCCTAGAGATATACCTGATTTTTTTCTCTTTTTTTTTTTTTGTTTCTCTTGGGTGTGTGTGTGCTGGTTCGCTGGTCGGTAGGAGCACTGACCCTGTGACCCATGCTCAAATACCAACGAACCAATTGCAACAAACACTTTTTTTTTTGTCACAGCCCATAACCTTGTTTTTTTTTCTGAAGTAAAAAAAGATGATTTTATTTTTAAAACAGAAAGTTACAGTCTTTATTCCATCAAACTCTAAAAGTAAATATATATTGTCTTTAACCAATCAACAAAAAAAAAGACTTTATTTTTTATTAGTTAAATTTCTATGACTGAATGTATTTTCATTTGGTTAAAAAAAGACTTCATTTGTGATTTCATAAAGAAAAATCAACTTCCTACACACACCACATATTTCTCTCCCGCCTAATCCTCCGCGTTCCCCTGCCCACGCGCCGATCTTTCCTCCTACTTGTCCTCCGGCAATACTTTCTCTCTTTCAAAGAAGTTATCTATGGCTTCTCTCTACACGTTCATCTCAGCCACTCCGCTCTCCGTTTCGCTGCCGAATCACCGCGTGTCACCCACGCGCCGCCGTTTCCGTTTGCCGTTTGCAACGCTTGCCTCATCGTCTCCGGAGTCATCGACCACCCCTAGCTCGATTCCTGTTAACGGGAACACGTTGCCCAATTCTTATGAAACAACTCGCGATAACAGCCCATTTGCTCGCTTCTTTCGTTCCACCGAATCCAACGTTGAGAGGGTAAAACTAAATCTAACTTGTTTCATGGGCTCTTTCAAAAGTTTACTCTGTTTCTTCTTCTTCTTCTTCTTCTTCTCTTTTCCTATATATGGTCTCTGTTTTTTTTTGCTTTGGCTTTTGAGCTGTGACATGACTCGGGGAGATCAGTTCATCAAGATTTAAGTTGTCCGAAAGTTAAGAATGGTGTATGATTGTTTTTGATGGAGCAGATCATATTTGATTTCCGGTTCTTGGCGCTCTTGGCTGTTGGAGGTTCGCTGGCTGGTTCGCTACTCTGCTTCCTCAATGTAACTTTGTTTGGTTTTAGTCTGTAAATGTTTTGCCATATATACATACACCATTATAAAACTAAAGTAATTGGCTCACTGTGTAGGGATGTGTGTACATCATGGAAGCATATAAAGTCTATTGGACTAACTGTGTCAAAGGCATCCACACCGGCCAAATGGTTTTACGCCTGGTCGAAGCTATAGGTAAAATTGCTATTATATGTATGTATGTGTAAGACCTATATAAGCCCGGTTTGTTTCGTTACAATACTCTCATTCTCTGTTGAAAATTGATGTGCAGATGTTTATCTGGCTGGGACAGTTATGCTAATATTTAGTATGGGTTTGTATGGACTCTTCATCAGCAACTCGCCTTCTGATGTCCCTCCGGAATCCGACCGTGCCCTTAAAGCCTCTTCTCTCTTTGGAATGTTTGCCATGAAAGAGAGACCGAAATGGATGAAGATCAGTTCATTAGATGAGCTGAAAACCAAAGTGGGACATGTTATTGTCATGATTCTTCTAGTGAAGATGTTTGAAAGAAGCAAGATGGTTACAATCGCCACCGGATTGGATTTGCTTAGTTATTCCATTTGCATCTTCTTGTCCTCTGCTTCTCTCTATATCCTCCATAATCTCCACAAAGGAGAGCACTGAGTGAACTCATTTTATCTTCTCCATTTGTACAGAGCCGAATCCAATATAAGATTACTCTTCTATATTAGTTTTCCTCTTTTATAGATTCAATTTCTATTAATGGTTGTGAACAACCCAATTTTCACAATAATTTTTTCATTCACTAGAGGAATAGTATAATCTCAAATCATTCACATTATGTACATTTCGTAGCTTCGTCAAAGCAATGCCATTGATTTGCCTCACCCTCTCTCTTGAAAGCTTCAACGACTTACCTATCTCTTCAAACGACATAGGAGTCTCTCCGTTGAGCCCAAAGTAGAGTCCCAATACTCGAGATTCTCTCGCCGTAAGAGTCCCCAAAAGCTGCTCAATCTCATGCTTCATGTGTTCCCTTTTCACCATCTCCTCTGGCCTTGTTTCATCCGGTCCCCGTACAATCTCCTGAACATGGTAAATCAGTCCAAAGTTACTCATTGTTCTGTCTCTAGCTCGCATTTTCATGGGAGATTGAAGAGTACCTGCAATGTCATGCGACCATTATGAGACGCGACTCGGTCCAACGAAACAGGGGATCTGCCCCGTTCCACAGCAAGTCTAACCGCTGATACATGGATGTTGAGGTGCTCTGCAATCTCTTCACAGCTCGGTATCCGTTTTAGTTTCCTGGTCAACACATTACTAGCCTCTGCAACTTTTGCCGTCAACTCCCACATGCTTCCCTACACACAACAAGCTAAAACGATGCATTCACTAATTACTTACCACTTCAGAGGAACCCATTGTAGTTGCTTTTTATGTTAATATAATTGGCAATAGACGATGACATCATTACATGGTTGATGCATATAGTTAACGTCTAAAGATGGTAGCCACTTTATTTTTGCAAATAAACCTCCAAGTTTTAGTCACTAGTTAGTGCATATACTCTACTTTATATATGTATATATTTGGTCAGTTTTTTTGAATCTCTTATTCAAGCAAAATGTGAGAATTGGGTGATATAGATGCAAGGCTCACCGGCAATTTGACAAGTCTAGACTTGTGCGCAATAGCCCTTAGGATGGCTTGTTTGATCCACCAATAGACATAAGTTGATAGTTTGTAGCCTCGTTCGGGATCAAATCTCTCAGCTCCTCGAAGAAGCCCTATGCTTCCTTCCTGAATAAGGTCTTGCAGACTCAACCCTTTGCCTTGGTAGCCTGTTGCGATAGAGACAACCAGCCTCCGGTAACAACGAGTAATCTTTTCTCTCGCTTCTCTTCTTCGGCATAGTATTTCATTAGCACTACGCTTCTTCTTCCCTTTGCCACTGGACAACAAAACTGATACCATTTCATTCTCTTCCACACTTGTTCCCAGATTTTCAAGTTTTGCTCCTTCCTGTTTGTTACCAGAAACAAAAAAATAAAGTTATAAGTATGTTATCTACACACAAACAATGAGATGGATTAACAAGGATAAATAGTTGGAATCTTTCATAGATGGGCCATTTGAGATATTCGAAAAATTTCCATAAATAATGATGTAGAAACTATATACCTTGAGGTGCAAGCAAAGCTGAACCTCTTCTATACGACTCAAAAACCCAGATCGTGAAGCTGCAACAGGAATACTAATTGCTTCTGCTTCTGGGGCAACATTTTCTTCTTCTTCCGGCTCCAAACGCTCGAAACCTACTCTTCTTCTCCTCCTCCTCTTCCTCCTCTTTTCTGATTGAAATCCCCATTTATCAGGTTTGATCATCACGGAGCTCTCAGCCGCTCTGTCCACCGTGGCCTCACCGGAAACCAGAGCCGTCCAAAGCTTTATGGAAGATGGGGAGGATGACGAAGGAGATGGTTGACATTGGTGAGTTGTTCTGAGTGAAGGAGAAATTGTTGGGACAGGAGGAGACGGACACATGGTGGCGGTGGCTGTGGTGGGTATCGTCGCCATGGATGAGCTGCAGAGCTTCCACACCTTTGAATTTTTTTTTTTTATCTTCTTTTTGGTCCAATGGATGGAAGCAGAAGATAATTCGCTCTCTCTATCATAGAGCCTCTGTGTCATTTATTTATCCCCAATTTAATTTGGTGGAGTTGGTTTTTTTTCTATCTTTTTTGGTAACTAGTCTACCATTTTTTGTGTCCAATGGTTACTAGTAACTAACATTTGAACTCTCTCAATTATAAGTGTACACTAATTCTCTTCATCATGTATCATCCGATCAAAATTTTGAAGATTTTTTTTTTCTTTTTTCTAAGTTTGCATTCTTAGTAGAAATTCTAAGAACTATTTAATTTTGTTTTTTTTTCATTTGGAAAAACCAAAATTTGAAAACTAAAAATCCAAACTAAAGCCAAAAACTTTACATAAATCTTCATCCAATCAAGGCTTTACGGATATTGGGAAGAATATTCTACATCGAAAATATAAATAGACTTTGAGCAATATATAAATGATATGACAATTGACAATTGATCATACTATTATTTGTGAAGTCATAATCTTATGTGGCGTGCTCACATCGATTCTCCCTCAATCGATTTTTTTTGATTATGTGTCTTATTTTCATTCGTTTATATCATGATGATGTGTCTTTGTAACTTAAATCGAACCAGAACCCGGTATCTCGATTTCAATTAGTTATTTGATTTCGATCGATTAGTTAGTAATTTTGGATTGGTTTACGATCGGTTAGTTAATAAAAATATATCTTTTTCGTTTGGTTTATACATATAATCTTCTGTTCGATGGTTAACAAACCGAACCATACCAATCCATGAGCAAACAAAATAAGAAAATTATTTGTAACCAAAATTATTTTTACTAACCGAACGTAAACCAATCCAAAATTACTTCTCGCATGAAACTAAGAAATTTTTCGAAATAGAGCTCTCACGTTCACCCTAAACCGTAAAGTTCGGTTATTACCATTTTTCGGTTCAAATTAAGTTTTTTTAGAATTCGAAAGTTGCCGTACCGATTATCGATTTTTGGACTTTTAATATTAACGTTTTTGGTCCATTTTCGAAAAGCCATTTATGAAAACCCTAAATGTCGATTTCCGAAAATTTATGTCCTCGCCGTTTATAATTTTCGTGTTAGCGAAACCCTAAACTTTGTGTCCTGGCTATAAATATATCCTAGGTTTATAGTTTTGTTGAATCATTAGTTGTGTTTTGTTGGTAACGTTCATCCTCTTCGTGCCTT